>OU342736.1:33363963-33950439 GCA_910589765.1 Avena atlantica
AGCACCGCGACGCTGAAGTTTTTGTTGTGGGATTCATGTGAGGGTGTTTCTGGTGTAGGGAGAGGGATATGGTCCTAGGTAGATTACTGACTTATGTTATCATTAGGTGTAGTCATATTTAGGTTGCAAATTTTTCTATACTTAGATTTTTTCTAACACCAACTTGTATATGGTGATACGATGGGAGGAGATAATCGATTGAACATCCATCTTATTTTAAGAATGGGCGACTGGAGTGTCTAACTCCTGATATGGAAAAAGGTAAACAAGCTTTCTCCTCAAGATAAAACCATTATGATGTCCTTTCTCATTCGTTGTGAGCCAAACCCATAGAACTTGTCCGTTTGCCTATGTAGTTGTCAACAATTCAGCACCACACACTAGATTACCCTGATATCTCTCGAGGTAGCTAGGTCAATCATAAAGGCAAATGTTTTAGTGTTGTAGCTTCTATTGATATACTTTAAGTAAAGATTCGGCCAATTGGGTTTAGAATGCAGTTTTTCTGGATCCGGAAGTTTTAATTTGAACAAGCAAAGGGAATTAGGAACATAAAAGCCAAACAGAAAAAAAAGTAGTAATTTCCCAATTATGGCAAGACTTCAAAAAAATTTACCCGCTGCTCCGTAACTATTGCTTTGGCTTGCTTTCTTTTCTAACAAAATCTGGACTGACTTGACCTCTGAATTAGCATACCCGAATGTAACTGTCAAGGTGTTTGTATTGCGGCGTGCCGTGACAAGCTGAATAATGTTCTGATGCCTGAACTTTGTTGAAGCTCTTGCAGCACGTGTGGCTCTCACGTTTGCATAGGAGGAGGGCCTGGACAATCTCATTATTAATATAGATTGCCTATCTGTAGTCCAACGGGTATGCTGAGCTATAGAGATCGCTCAGCTTGTTCTCCTGTTGTTGAAGACATGCATAAAGGATTTGGTAGCTGCATTTGGCTCCTAGTCTATTATTCTTGTTAGCTGTCATCAGAATGTTGTTGCACATTGTTTAGCATGTTCGTGTGAGTCTTTGTCTAGTTCTGGGTGGCGTGGTGTGCCTAGGGATTGAATCCGAGAGACAATTTGTATTGAATCTCTATCTGGTTAATTAATAAAGTACACTCGTTTCGCTAAAAAAAGCATTAAAACTACTTGAATTGTTTCCGTTGTATGGCAAAAGAAGTTTGTGAACATTTGGAAAAATCTGAAGAAATGATTATGTAGGTTGTGCATCAAATGTTCACACCATCAAAGGAAAAATTATAAAATAATATGTCCATTCACGTTATGTGCAAAACAGTATATATAATAACATTCTCCATGTGCTCTGACGTACCGTAGCATAGGGTGCAAGTTAGTGAAGAAAAATCAGATACGAAAACAACATAATCAAATAGTTTAGAAGAAATTTTGTGTTTATTCAGTAGATTTTCTTGCACCAGATGCACTCTCAATCAGGGACGAGGACATCATAAAAACAACTTTTGGAAATGGAAAACCATAACTATAAAGATCTTTCTCTAATACACCGGATTCTAGGGGTAAAAGTAAGAAAATATCCACAATCGTGTAGATTATTCTGAAGCAGAAATAACATATGGTCCCACAAAATAATTGAAGAAAGAGTGACTCAACTCATTTCTGGAGAGCAGAGCCAAAGAAACCTTGCTCACTTACTTAAAAAATAGGGTTAAAAATTGTAGTCCAGTTTTGGCTAAAATTTGCAAAAGAGACAAATGTCAAACTACTTGTCAAAAGATTCTTATGATTTCCTACCGTAGAGAATGAATTACTAGAGTTTTTTCAAAAAAAAATACATTTTTGATTCTTTATGGAAATATTGTTGAAAGATGCAAATAATGTCAAATTTCAAATGGATTGGCAAATTGTTATCCAATTCACCATAATTGTCAGGGTACTAGATTTAATTACTAAAAAAAATTAACATGTATTTGAAAATGAAATCTCTTTAATCCAAATGTGGATTTAAATTTAAATATATTATTAAAAATAGGTGAAGTGTGTCATCTTCACTAGAACTCAAACTGAGGCTTGCGAACTTCTCAACTCATGTAATCATAACATAGGCTTTTATTCTCTTTGAAAAACTAATACATACTCGATTACGGCTTGTGCCCGTGATCAAAGCAGTCAGTGCAACGATATCAATGGGGAGGAGCTATACGCTCACTATTCACGAGTTCCTTCAGCGGTGATGCCATCTAGGGCGTCCACGATCTCCTTCAGTCACGGACTCCGGTGTAGCAATCCTAGGTATTGTAGTGGCGTCTTCCTATTTGCCGGAAAATGTCAGCCCGTTGGTTGCTAGTTGTGGCGGATCTATAGGCCCCACATTTAGTCTCGTATATATGCGATCGAGCCAGTGAAAATGGAGTTCCGACTACTGTCATGGCAGGAAGGTGGCGGTGTATTAGAGTTGTTCTTTATGAAGGCATCACTATGGAGCCATAGCCTTCTCGCTGGGTATTCTCTAGGGGTAACCCTAGGCTTGGGTCTCTAGAGCGGACGATGTTGTCACCTTCATTATCTCTATCCCTCTTAAAGATATTTTGTTTTGGAGTAGGCGCTATGATGGAGGTGGAAGGAGGTGCAGCGGTATTCTGCCGCATCGATAATGGCGGGTCTTGACGGCGGAGGCATGATGCTGGATGCGCACATGGCGATGGCACTTTCTGGACATAGTGTTGTCAATGGCTTAATCCCTATCTAGAAGATGGGTCGGTGGAAGATGGCAGCAGCAAGCTCTAAAGCCCGTGTATTTTTTCCAAGACCTTTTATTTCTCTAAGATTTTTTTTAGCCTGGTGCAGTTGCATCTAACCTCACCTGCGAATTATCTTTCTAATACCCCCATTTTATGTATCGACCTAGCATTGTGGCCTAGAGCTCAACTATATTTGGAAAGGAGATTTTGGTTGCAATAATAGTGCACCAGAAAATATACGGTTGCAATCAGGGTGCACAAGAAAGATTTTAGTACAAAATGAAAAAGGTTTAGTTGCAAGAAGTGTGCAACTTAAACTATAAATTAGTTATAACCCTAGTGTGATTGAACAAAGTTAAACTAGTCATAATGGGGTGTAACATATAGAGTAGTGGCATGCCTATGATACTAGTGTATATTACTATCTCCATAATGTATCGTAACATAGATGCAATCTCATAGTTCACTATTGGAAAACAGCCCTTCGGTTCGATTTGAACTATGCCACCATTCCCGACTTGTTACAAACCGTGACTAGTGCTAGCATTAGTCCGGGCCGTAACGCCTCCGACGGCTAGTAATCATGATAGCCTTTAGTCCTGGGCCTGACTGGACCTCTAGTCCCAGTCCGTAATACGGCCCGGAACTAGTAACCTGGAGCGCGCCAGCTGGTCTTTTCGGGGACTATTAGTCCCGGGTTGTATGACGGCCCGGGACTAGTTGTCCCTCAATATAAATATAGCTCCTTGTCCACACGGCCCGAGCCATGGTGGCCATTTTACTCAAAGAAGCAAGCCCATTTCATGCAAAAAAATTTCTCAAGATTTGTCAAGATTTAGTTTGCAACCCCTAAATCCAAAGTTTTAAAAGGTTAGAACTTCATCCTTTCATCTCTTATTGCTACTTTAGCTCAATAATGCTCTAGAAGTATAGAGATATGGATTTGCATGCATGCTCTAGAAGTAGAAGGATTTTGAAATGTGTAACAAATTTTGATTAGGCACATAGTACTGAAAATTGAAATGTGTAATTTTAGAGTTTCAGAGCTTAGAATGGAATGAGGTTTTTACTGATAGAAAAATAATCAAAAACTCCACATTAATCATGTTAATTGTTTTCTCCAATTCACAAATTGGTGCATGTAAATTTTTCAAAATTCAAAATTAATGCTCTAGAAGCTCTCATTATAACTTGTATTAAATTTATCATGTTGTGTAATGGTTTTTGATATACTTTTACTATAATGCAGATGGTCCGGGAATGGATGTACGGTACTGACCGATGCTCTGGCGAGTTTATTAATGGCGTGCATGAATTCTTCCTTGTTGCTGATGCAAACAAGCACAATGGTTTTGTATTCTGTCTATGTAGTGGATGTAGGAATCAGAAGGATTACTCTGACTCAAAAATCCTTCACAGCCACCTGTTGAAGTCCGTCTTCACGCCCAGTTATAATTGTTGGACCAAGCACGGAGAGAGAGGGTTATAATGGAAGGCAATGAAGAAGAGGAGGATGATGACAACTATCATGGTTTTCCTGAGTACGGAGATACTTCCATGGGGATGCTGAAGGGGAGGCTAAAGAAGAGACACATGATGAACCCGCTGATAATCTTGATCAGACCATTGTCGATGCACGAAGAGACTGTGAAAATGAAAAGTAGAGGGAGAAGTTCAATCACATGTTAGAGGATCACAAAAAGTTGTTGTACCCAAATTGCGAAAATGGTCTAAAAAAGCTGGGCAGCACACTGGAATTGCTGCGATGGAAGGCAGAGTGTGTTATACATGACTCCTTATTTGAAAATTTTCTAAAAATGATGAAGAATATGCTTCCAAAAGAGAATGTATTGCACGCGAGTACGTACGAAGCAAAGAAGGTTGTCTTCCCTCTAGGTTTAGAGGTTCAGAAGATACATGCATGCCCTAATGACTGCATCCTCTACCGCAGTGAGGAGTACGAGAATTTGGATGCATGCCCGGTATGAACTACAATTCGATATAAGTTCAGACGAGATGACCCTGGTGATGTTGAGGGCGAGCCCCCCGGAAGAGGGTTCCTATCAAGGTGATGTGGTATGATCCTATAATACCACGGTTGAAACGCTTATTCAGAACGCCAAGTTGTTGCGATGGCATAAAGATGAACGCAAGTCAGGCGGGATGTTGAGACACCCCGCTGATGGGTCGCAATGGAGAAAAATCGATAAAAAGTACGCGGACTTTGCAGATGACGCATGGAGTTTAAGGTTTGGTCTAAGTACAGATGGCATGAATGCTTTTGGGGAGCAGATCTCCAGTCACATCACCTGGCCCATGATTCTATGCATCTAGAACCTTCCTCCTTGGTTGTGCATGAAGCGAAAGTTTATTACGATGCCAGTGTTGATCCATGGTCCGAAGCAACCCGGCAACGACATTGATGTGTACCTAAGGCCATTAGTTTAAGAACTTTTACAGTTGTGGCATGAACCCGGCATACGCGTGTGGGATGAGCACAAGCAGGAAGAATTTGACCTCCGAGCGTTGCTTTTCGTAACAATCAATGATTGGCCTGCTCTTAGTAACCTTTCAGGACAGTCAAACAAGGGATACAATGCATGCACACACCGTTTAGATGAGACTGAAAGTATATATTTGGATCATTGTAAGAAGAATGTGTACAATGGGCATCGTCGATTTCTTTTGGCCAAGCATCCCTTAAGAAAGAAAGGCAAGCATTTCAACGGTCAGGAATGTCACCAGACGAAGCTAAGGAGCGTATTGGTGCTGATATATTTGATATGGTCAAAGATTTGGATCAAATAGTAACCTTTGGAAAGGGTCCTGGCGGAAAATCTGTTCCGAAGGACGCTGACGGACACGTACCCATTGTGGAAGAAGAAATCTATATTTTGGGAGCTACCATATTGGAAATTCTTAGAGGTCTGGTCTGCAATCGATGTGATGCATGTGACGAAGAATCTTTGCGTGAACCTGCTAGGCTTCTTGGGCGTGTATGGGAAGACAAAAGATACACTCGAAGCACGAAAGGACCATCAATGTATGAAAGACCTAGATGGCCTACATCCAGAATGGTTTCAAGGTCATGCCAGCTACGCTCTTGCCAAACAAGATAAGGAAATATTTTTTGAATGCCTGAGCGGTATTAAGGTCCCGTCTGGCTTCTCGTCGAATATAAATGGAATAATAAATATGGCAGAAAAAAGTTCGAAAACCTAAAGTCTCATGACTGCCACGTGATTATGATGCAAATGCTTCCGATTGCATTGAGGGGGCTTCTACCGGATAATGTTCAAGTACCCATTGTGAAGCTATGTGCATTCCTCAATGCAATATATCAGAAGATAATCAATCCTGAAGATCTACCACGGTTACAGAATGATGTGGTCCAATGTCTTGTCAGTTTCGAGTTGGTGTTCCCACCATCCTTCTTCAATATTATGACGCACCTACTGGTTCACCTAGTCGAAGAGATTTCTATTCTCGGTCCTGTATTTCTACACAATATGTTTCCCTTTGAGAGGTTGATGGGACTCTTAAATAAATATGTCTGTAACTGTGCTAGGGCAGAAGGAAGCATCTCCAAGGGCTATGGAATAGAGGAGTTCATTGATTTTTTTGTTGACTTCGTTCCTGACCTTAGGCCGATTGGTCGTCCTCAATCGCGGTATGTGGGGAGACTGAGTGGAAAGGGTACTATAGGAAGAAAATCAATAATATGTACGGACGGACATTCTTACACTGAAGCACATTACACAGTTCTACAGAATTATATCTTGGCAGCCCCGTATATCGAGGAACACAAGAAATTTTTACTCTACAACAACCCTGGAAAGCATGACTCTTGGATTAGAGATGAACACAGGAAGAGTTTTGGTGGTTGGTTACAACATCTCATCAAAAACAACACCCTTGGAGATCACATAATACTTGTTGTCCAGGTCACCATCTTCGACTATAACGACTTTCCAAGGGTACGAGATAAATGGGTATACATTTTACACGATAGCCCAAGATAAAAAGAGCACCAACCAAAACAGTGGTGTCCGCTTTGATGCAACAGACAACAATGGGTCAAAGAGCACATATTATGGTTACATAGAGGAGATATGGGAACTTGACTATAGACCTACTTTTAAGGTCCCCTTGTTTCGGTGCAAATGGGTCAAGCTGACAGGAGGAGGAATTGAGATAGACAAGAACTACGGAATGACATCATTGGATCTCAACAATCTTGGGTACTTAGACGAACCATTAGTACTAGTCCAGTCCTCCGGCATCTCCAAGAAACTGGTCATAGAATCACTCCCTAATATGTGAAATTAGTTAGCTCCCAGACGTATAGATCTAGTTAGAGAAGTTACAATCTGCAAGATAGTGTGCGAGAGCAGGGACATCACTATGACCAGCTTTAGGGATATGCCTCCGGAGCCCAGTCCTCCGGCATGTCCCTAAAGTTGGTCATAGAGGCACTCCCTAATATGTTACCACGCGCGTTTGGAGATCAGATATTCATGGTAAGTAAAAATCGGGACAACATCTTCATAGTTCGGGAAAGTCATTCTACGAATCGGGACTAAAGGCCCCCCTTTAGTCCCGGTCCAGCCACAAACCGGGACTAACACTCAATACATTTAAATATTAAAAAAACGAGACTACGGAATCTGTACTAAAGGCCCCCCTTTAGTCTCGGTCCAGCCACAAACCAGGACTAACACTCAATACATTTATTAATATTAAAAAACCGAGACTACAGAATCGGGACTAAAGACCCCCTTTAGTCATGCTCATATCTAGCCCTATAGTACGCATCTTTAGGGTCATCTTTGTCTTCGTCTTTGTTGCTAGGCACACGCGGCTGGATCCTCGGCCCAGCCATGGCATATTATGGGGCACCTGCCAATCCGACCTGGGATTCACGACGCGTGGGGGAGGGGGCTCCCGGATGACGATGCCACTACACCCGCGGCCTTCACCACCACCACTCTTCTTATGGCTCTATGGTGACTGCGGGTACCGTAGGTGAGGATGGTCTCCCCCGGCGATGTAGCGCATCACGCTGATGATAGTCCGGTTTGCCCACCACAGGCGGCGGCCGGCTTCATTGTGGTTCACCAGGGGAGGCCCGTCACCCTCGTACCTAGCGAGCTCAGTTTCCCGCCGGTTAGCAAAGAAGGCATTCCAGATGTCATAGTTGTAGGGATCCCACTGGGGATCCATCCGCTTCTCCGGCGTCAGCTCGTGGTAGAAGTGGTTCGTGATGGCCGCCTGGCGTGCGGAACCTTGAGGGACAGGAGGGACATGAACCCCTCCAGTGCTCACCATCCAGCCAGCGGGCGGCCTGTAGCCCGGCGGGCAAGGGTAGCTGGAGGTGCACAGCGCCTCGGTCTCCTCGAGTGTTAGAATGGCCCATTAGGCGCTGTCCATTGTTGTGAGAGATGAAGGTGTGGATGTGTGGATAGACATGGCGCAGTCAGCCTAGATATAGAGGGAAAGGGCGGGAAAACTTGGCGGGAAGTGGTGGGAAATGGCTGGAAATATCTTTAGTCCCGGTTAGTGACTACAACCGGAACTAAAAGCTCTGGTAAAAGGGAAAGAGCGGGAAAACTTGGCGGAAAGCGGTGGGAAATGGCGGGAAATATCTTTAGTCCCGGTTAGTGACTACAACCGGGACTAAATGATGCAAACAGATGTATGGATATTATATTAAGATTCTTTATTTTTCTCTGATAATAATAGACATATTATTTTTATTATTTGGATTATTATAATAGGAGATATGATTTTCCAAAGTTTTATATTTGATTTGAATTAAAAAAAGAAAATTTACAAATGACACAATTTATAAATTATGCAAACAGATGTAGGGATATTACATTAAGATTCTTTATATTTTTATGATAATAATAGACATATTATTTGTATTATTTGGATTATTATAATAGGAGATATGATTTTCCAAAGTTTTATATTTGATTTGAATTAAAAAAGAAAATTTACAAATGACACAATTTATGAATGATGCAAACAGATGTATGGATATTACATTAAGATTCTTTATATTTTTCTGATAATAATAGACATATTATTTGTTTTATTTGGATTATTACAATAGGAGATATGATTTTCCAAAGTTTTATATTTGATTTGAATTAAAAGGGAAAATTTACAAATGACACAATCTATAAATGATGCAAACATATGTGTGTATATTATATTAAGATTCTTTATATTTTTTTGATAATAATAGACATATTATTTGTTTTATTTGGATTATTACAAAAGGAGATATGATTTCCCAAATTTTTATATTTGATTTGAATTAAAAAAATAAAATTTACAAATGATGCAAACAGATATGGATATTGTATTAAGATTTTTTATATTTTTTTGATAATAATAGACATATTATTTGGATTTTTACAATAGTAGATATGATTTTCCAAAGTTTTATATTTGATTGGAATTAAAAATTTACAAAAAACACATTAGTCCCGGGCCTTGGCATAGCCTAGGACTATAGGTGTGGGCTCGCAATCCTAGTCCCGAGCCGAAATATATCTAGTCCCAGGCCGTGGCACCGCCCGGGACTAGAGGGGGGACTTTAGTCCTGAGTCGTGGCACCACCCGGGACTAAAGGGTGGGGGTATATAAGTTCGGGCCGCCCGCCACTAGTAGAAAAACGACCTTCATTTTTTGCAGCTCCAGCCTCTAGTCCGGGCCTCCTCTGAAACCGGGACTAGTGTTAGCACTACTCCCGGTCTGTGAATTCTGCAACGGCTACATGGCCCCATATCACTAGTCCCGGTCCATGGGCAACCTCTAGTCCTGGCTGGTAACATAGGCCGGGACTAGAGCTCCTATGGGACCCATGGCTATATTTAGTCTGGGTTCTTGTTACAAGCCGGGACTAGAGGTCAACCTCTAGTCTGGGTTCATTTTACCACCTGGGACAACTTATTACCACTATATATGGCTGTTCGACCCAGCCCAAAAGCATGGCCATTTCCTCCATGTAACAACTCAAGTTCATCCTCATTTTGGTGGCAAGTTTCAATCCAACATTTGGTGGCAACTTTAAATCCAAGATTTGGTGGCATCATCTATCAATCGAAGCTTATAAAATTGTTAGCAACTTCAATCATTCACCTCTTATTGTTATAGTTTAGCTCAATGCTCTAGAACTATAATGAGGAATTTCATGCTTAGAAGTGTAGAGGGAATTTTAGATGTGTAGTTTTAAGCGTAGTTTGATTATACAAAAAGCTACTGAAAGTTGAGATGTGCATTTGAAGAGTTTCGGATCTCAGAATTGAATAAGGTTTTCACTGCTAGAGCAATAATTAAATAGTCAACATTTTTATGTTAACAGTTTTGTCCAATTCAAAAATTAGTGCATGTAAAATTTTAATATGATAGAAAATCTTAATTCAAAAATTAGTTCATGTAAAAGTAATTGTAGTAAAAATGATCCAAACTTTTTATATGATAGAAAATTTTAATTATACTGCAAATGAGCCGAGAATGGATGTATGATGCTCCCCAAATGTCTGACACATTCATTAAAGGCATGCATTCTTTCCTCGAGTTGGCTGAGGCAAACAAGCGGAATGGTTTTATGTGTTGTCCGTGTCGTGTCTGTCGGAATGAGAAGGATTACTCTTCATCCAAAACCATACACATCCAACTAATTCAATCAGGTTTCATGTCCGGCTATATTTGTTGGACAAAGCATGGAGAAAGCGGGGTTATGATGGAAGAAAGCAAAGAAGAAGAAGAAGAGAACGATGATTATCCAATGTTTCTTGAATACGGTGGCACTACACAAGAAGACAATGAACAAGAAGAAGGTGAAGAACATCCATTAGATGAGACTGCTGATGATCTTCGTCGGGCCATTCTAGATGCACGGAGCGAATGCGAAAATGAAAACGAGAAGAAGAAGTTGCAGCACATGTTAGAGGATCACAAAAAATTGTTATGCCCAAACTACGAAGATGGCAACACAAAGCTCGGTACCACACTGGAATTACTGCAATGGAAAGCAAAGAATGGTTTATCTGACAAGGGATTTGAGAAGCTACTGAAAATTGGGAAGAAGAAGCTTCCAAAGGATAATGAATTGCCTGTCAGTACATACGAGGCAAAGAAGGTTTTCTGCCCTCTAGGACTAGAGGTGCAGAAGATACATGCATGCATTAATGACTGCATATTATATCGCGGTGAGGAGTACGAGCATTTGTATGCATGCCTGGTATGCGGCGCATTTCGTTATAAGATCAGACGAGATGACCCTGGTGATGTTGAGGGCGAGCAGCGCCCCAGGAAGAGGGTTCCTGCAAAGGTTATGTGGTATGTTCCTATAATACCACGGTTGAAACGTTTGTTTAGAAACAAAGAGCATGCCAAGTTGTTGCGATGGCACAAAGAAGAGCGTAAGAAAGACTCGATATTGAGACACCCCGCTGATGGGTCGCAATGGAGAAAAATCGACAAAGAGTACCCGAGCTTTGCAGATGACGCAAGGAACTTAAGGTTTGGTCTAAGTACAAATGGCATGAATCCTTTTGGAGAGCAGATCTGCGGTCATAGCACCTGGCCTGTAACTCTATGTATATATAACCTGCCTCCTTGGTTGTGCATGAAGAGGAAGTTAATTATGATGCCAGTGCTCATCCAAGGCCCGAAGCAACCCGGCAATGACATTGATTTCTATCTAAGGCCATTAGTTGAAGAACTACTACAGTTGTGGCGCGACGAAGGTGTTCGTATGTGGGATGAGCACAAACAAGAACCATTTGACCTATGGGCATTGTTGTTCGTAACCATCAATGATTGGCCTGCTCTTAGTAACCTTTCAAGACAGTCAAACAAGGGATACAATGCATGCACGCATTGTTTAGATGATACTGAAAGTATATATTTGGATAAAGGTAATAAGAATGTCTACCTGGGGAATCGTCGATTTCTTTCGGCCAGGCATCCCGCAAGAAAGAAAGGCAAGCATTTCAATGGTGAGGCAGATCACCGGAAGAAGCCTATCTGCCGTACTGGTGGTGATATATTTGGTATGGTCAAGGATCGAGAAGTAATCTTTGGAAAGGGCCCTGGCGGTCAATCTGTTCCAAATGACGCTGAAGGACATGTGCCCATGTGGAAGAAGAAATCTATATTTTGGGAGCTACCCTATTGGAAAGTTCTAGAGGTCCGCTCTGCAATCGACGTGATGCACGTGATGAAGAATCTTTGCGTGAACCTGCTAGGCTTTATGGGCGTGTATGGAAAGAGAAAAGAGACGCCGGAAGCACGGCAGGACCAGCAAGGTATGAAAGACCGAGATGGCGTGCATCCAATAAAGACAGATAAAGGATGTCTAAGTGCTGCTAGCTACGCTCTTACCAAAGAAGAGAAGGACATTTTTTTTGAAGTCCTAAGAAGTATGAACGTCCCCTCTGGCTTCTCGTCGAATATAAAGGGAATAATAAATATGGCAGAGAAAAAATTCCAGAACCTAAAGTCTCATGACTGCCACGTTCTTATGACACAATTGCTTCCGGTTGCATTGAGGGGGATTCTACCAGAAAATATTCAACATCCCATTGCGAAGCTATATGCATTCCTCAATGCTATTTCTCAGAAGGTAGTCGATCCAGAAATTCTACCGAGGTTACAAAATGATGTGGTCCAGTGTCTTGTTAGTTTTGAGCTGGTGTTCCCACCACCCTTCTTAAATATTATGACGCGTCTGCTGGTACACCTAGTTGACGATATTACTATTTTGGGTCCTGTATTTCTACACAATATGTTCCCCTTTGAGAGGTTCATGGGAGTCTTGAAGAAATTTGTCCATAACCGTGCTAGGCCAGAAGGAAGCATCTCGAAGGACTATGGAATAGAGGAGGTCATTGAGTTTTGTGTTGACTTTATTCCTGACATTAAGTCGATTGCTGTTCCTGAATCACGGCATGAGGGGAGACTGAGTGGAAAAGGCACACTAGGAAGGAAATCAATAATATGTAGGGACGGACATTCTTTCACTCAAGCACACTACACAGTTCTGCATAATTCCACCTTGACAGCTCCGTATATAAAGGAACACAAGGATATTGTACGCTCAAACAACCCGGGAAAGCATGACTCCTTGATTAGAGATGAACACATGAAGACTTTTGGCGGTTGGTTGCAAACACATCTCATGAATAACAACAATGTTTGTGATGAGTTGTACTTTTTGGCCATCTCACCATCTTCGAATATATGGACTTAATAACGGTACGAGATAAATTGGAATACATTTTACATGATCGCCCAAGATAAAAAGAGCACCAACCAAAACAGTGGTGCCCGCTTTGATGCAACAAACGACAATGGGTCAAAGGACACATATTATGGTTACATAGAGGAGATATGGGAACTTGACTATGGACCTGCTTTGAAGGTCCCTTTGTTTTAGTGCAAATGGGTCAAGCTAACAGGAGGCGGGGTTGAGGTAGACAAAAAATACGGAATGACAACAGTGGATCTCAACAATCTTGCGTACATGAACGAACCATTCTTCCTAGCCAACGATGTGTCTCGGGTTTTCTATGTGAAGGACATGTCTACCAAACAAAGAAAAATAAAATATAAGCAAACAAATAAATCATCAAACGATGAGCCAAAGCGCCACATAGTTCTTTCAGGGAAAAGAAACATCGTAGGAGTGGAGGACAAGACAGAGATGTCCGAAGATTATGACAAGTTTCATGAAATTCCTCCGTTTGTATTGAAGGATGACCCAAGCATCATATTACTTGATGAAGATGCTCCATGGTTAAGGCCACACGATCATAAGAAAGTCATATGATGTATTCAGAATATTGCCTACGGCCGTTTTTTAGATGCAATCAATATGTACATATGCATGTATATCATTTTGTGAAGCTTTTACAAAGTTTCTTATTTTTTCTGTTTTATAAGAATAATTATACTAACTTTCCATCTGACCGAAGCTTTTAGTCCCGGTTTTAGCCACTAACCGGGAATAAGATATTTCCCGCCATTTCCCACTGCTTCCCGCCATGTTTTCCCACCCTTTTCCTGTGACCTAAGTTTTTGTTCCTGGTTGTAGCCACTAACTGGGACTAAAGACATTTCCCGCCATTTCCCACCGCTTCTCGCAATGTTTTCCCGCCCTTTTCCTCTATATCTAGGCCGACTGCGCCTTCGCTATCCACACATCCACACCTTCCTCTCTCACAACAATGGACAATGGCTACTGGGCCATTCTGACCCTCGAGGAGACCGATGCACTGTGCGCCTCCAGCTACCCTTTCCATCCAGGCTACCGGCTGCCCGCCGGCTGGATGCTGAGCGCTGGAGGGGTTCCTGTACCTCCTGTCCCTCAAGGTTCCACACGCCAGGAGGCCATCACGAACCACTTCTACCACGATCTCACGCCGGAGCAGCGGATGGATCCCAGTGGGATCCCGACAACTATGACACATGGAATGGCTTTTTGCTAACTGGCGAGGAAGAGAGATCTCCAGGTACGAGGGTGACGGCCCTCCCCCGATGAACCACAACGAAGCCGGCCGCCGCCTATGGTGGGCGAACCGGACTTTCATCAGCGTGATGCGCTACATCACCGGGGGAGACCATCCTTGCCTGCGGTGCCCACAAGGCCACCCGCCACAGAGCCAAAAGAAGAAGGCCCGTCCCCGCCCGGTGGTAGTGGCATCATCTTCTAGGAGACCCCTCCCTCGCCCGCCGTGAATCCGAGGCTGGAGTGGCATGTGCCCCCGGTATATGCCATGGTTGGGCTGAGGATCCCCGGAGTGGCAGTTGACGATGACGATTACGAAGAAGACCCTAAAGCTGCGTACTATAGGACAAGGCATGATTATGACTAAAGGGGGCGGCTTTAGTCATGAGTGTTAGCTAGTCCCGGGTTGTCCCGTTTTTTAATATTGAGTGTTAGTCCCGGTTTGTGGCTGGACCTGAACTAAAGGGGGTCTTTAGTCCTGATTCCGTAGTCTCATTTTTTAAATATTAATAAATGGCTTGAGTGTATTAGTCCTGTTTTATGTCTTGAGTGTATTAGTCCTAATTCGTACTTACCATGAAGATCTGATCTCTAAACATGTACGGTCACATATTAGGGAGTGCCTCTATGACCAATCTCTTGGAGATGCTGGAGGACTGGGCTTCGACGGCATCTCCCTGAAACTGGCCGTAGTGATGTCCCTGCTCAAAGACCATCTTGCATCTTGTAACTTGTCTAACTAGATCAATATGCGTGGGAGCTAACCTAATTTCACATATTAGTGAGTGCCTCTATGACCAGTTTCTTGGAGATGCCGGAGGACTGGGCTCCGGCGGCATCTCCCTGAAACTAGATATAGTGGTGTCCCTGCTTTCGCAAACCATCGATCTTGGAGATGCCTCAAACTGGCTGGAGGACTGGCCTATTTAGAGTACAAGCAGCTCGGCATAGTGTCGACACTCACGACATAATGTTGATACTCACCCCTATTATTAGTGCTCACTCGTGTTTTGTCCCAGTTGGTGTCTCCAACCGGGACTAAAGGTTCAGCTTTAGTCCCGGTTGGCGACACCATCCGGGATAAGGGAAAATCTGCACGACATAATGTCGACACTCACCCATATCATTAGTGTTGTCTTCCCTAGCCTACCTGCCCTAGTCCTGCCTTCCCTAGCCTGCCACAAGCTTTAGTCCCGGTCCATATTTAGTATGATAATAGATTTACATAATAGATCTTTTTTTCTGCAAAATTTGATTTATAATACATATTTTGCAACATCACAGAATAAAATATAAATAAATAATAATATTAATAAATTCAAACTCTAGTACACAAAAGATATTTTTTAATTCAACAAAATATTAGTTTTATAACAGAATATTCTAATAGATTTACATTATAGATCTTTTTTTTCTGTAAAATTTGATATATATAATACATATTTTTCATCATCACAGAATAAAAGATAAATAAATATTAATATTAGTAAATTCAAACTCTAGTATACAAAAGATATTTTTTAATTCAACAAAATATTAGTTTTATAACAGAATATGCTAATAGATTTACATTATAGATCTTTTTTTCTGCAACATTTGATATATAATACATATTTTTCATCATCATAGAATAAAAGATAAAGAAAGAGATAAATTTAAAAAAATTAACCTCTAGTCCTGGCCCTAGCCTCCAACCGGGACTAGAGGTCTTTGCGCGCGAGAACGAAATGGCGCCGCGGAAAGACCTCTAGTCCCGGTTGGAGGCTAGGGCCGGTACTAGAGGCCCCCCCTCTAGTCCCGGCTAGAGGCTGGAGCCGGGACTAGAGGTGGTGGGTATAAATACCCACCGCCCTCCTCCCGGCCCGAGCCACGAGCCGGGACGCCTTCTTCTCCAAATCTGCTGCCGCCAGGCCGCCGCCCGCGCCGTGGTGCTCGCCTCCGCCCGCCAGGCCGTCGTCGTAGACACGCCACGTCGAGCACGCGGCGCCCCGCGGAGCAGCCGTCACCCATCCCCGCGCCTCCGTCGTGGTGCTCCCATCGCCGCCACCTCTCACCGGCGCCTGTCCCCGCGCGCCACCCTCACCGCCCATTCCCGCGCGCCGCCACCGCCGTTCCTCGTTCCCACGAGCCGCCGCCGCCGCTCATGCCGCGCCCGTACGTGGTCGCCGCCGCCGCCCCTCATCGATCGGTATGTTTTTTCTTTTCTTTTTTTTCTGTTTTTCAATTGTTTTATAGTTTTAAGTATATATAATTTAGTTTAGGGTATATAGTTTTAAGTATATATAATTTAGTTGTAAGTATATACTTATAGTTTTAAGTATATATAATTTAGTTTAGGGTATAATGTAGAAATATTTGTTTTGTTTTAAGTATATATAATTTATTTTAGTATATAATTTAGATATATATATCGTTGTTTAGTTTTAAGTATACATAATTTATTTTAGTATATTATTTAGATATATCATTGTTTAGTTTTAATTAAGTATATAGTTTAGACGTATCTTAGTTAGATATAAATTTGTTAGTATATTATTTAGGGATTTAGGAATATTTTAGTTTTTAGTATATATAATATTTAAGGATATTTTAGTTTGATATATAATTTTCTTTAGACATATTATTATTTAGTTTAGCGATATTTATGGATTTGTATATACTATTAGTTAGTATTTAGGATATTTAGAGATTTGTATATAATATTTGTTAGTATTTAGGATATTACTGCTAATATTTAGGAAATTATTACTATTATTAGAATATAATTATTTATCGTATTATTTCGATCAAATCCATACCTACTTTAGGATATGCCCGGGCATCCTCGTAGCCAACTCGGCCAGAGCGAGGGAGTACTATGATCTAGTGGTGTTGTACGAGACTAGGCTCCGCCAGGCTGGCACTGAGAGGTGCTACCGTCAGGGACGCGTAGCTTGGTGAGGAATCCGGGTGTCGTCGTCGACCCGTATCTTCTTTGGTGGAGGTCACGTGGCCCAAGCAGGGTGCAGAGGGATCCGGCCCCCGAGGAGGTGGTACGACGTCGTGTCAGGGAGGAGGACGAGCACGTCCGTCGCTATATGATGATGTTGGACGCTAGGGTGGCCCCCCATACCTGGCAGGTTATTCAGGGATCTCACCCTAGTTATAGTCCGGTGATGGTTCCGACTATTTGGTTAGTCACATCCCGCGGCTCAGGAGCTAGTAGTCGACGTTGAATTTGAGCGATGTTATCAGACAAGATGTTGTTTTTTATATGATATTACTACTTTGTCGTTATTCGAGATGTGTTATGACTTCTTTGTTGTCTTCTGAGATGTTATTCGAGATGTTATATGATATTAATACTTTTATTGTCATTCGAGATGTTATATAATTTTTTTACTCATATATGCACATTATGTCATAGCAGTTATTCTATGGATCACTTCAACAGTAGAGAAGGTGAAGAGCCTTTATTCGATATGATACTGTCTGGTGGAGGACCGCTCCCCTATCAGGATGGAGCGCTCGTCGATCAGGGTGGGGAAGAAGACTGTGGAGCAGAAGATGGCTCATAGTTTCTAAATGAGTCCGGTGAGGGAATAGAGATAGAACCTCAAGTCAAAGGGCATACTAGTTTTAATTTCGATGATGGCTTGGAAAATGATGGACCAGCCTTGAAAAAGTCTGGCGAGGTATATTATTAAGCCTTTTGATCACTAGTAGATAGATGCATTAATTGATTTGTGTGTATATATATTAGAGAATGTTGTTTCTTATTTTAGACATCCACATCGACCACGCCAGTTAAAAATAGTAAACGAGGATCGGCCAAAGGGATGCCCGATGATGCGCATCTCATAATTGTTGAGGTCTCTCTAGTGGGCGTCCCGTTGCTTCCCATAAAGAACGCAAAAACATTTATTCATCAATGTGGATTTGTTGTTAGGGTCAACGTCCCGATCAGCATTATCAACTGGAATAAGCCAGCAAACGTCGATGAATATTCTATGAGTTATGACGAGGACAGATACAAAGACATACTATGGGATAATATCATTCGCCATTTCACCCTACCGGTCTTAGGTACTAAGGAGGACACAGATGGTATCAGGTCCAAAGTTAAGCGTTTCGCTCTTAAGAAGATGGCCCAACAGTTCAATAACTATAATAAAAGATTGTACAGTGAATATCTCGAGGAAGGAAAAGTTCTAGCATTCGAGGACTCACTAGAGAAGCAGCGGCCTCATTGGGAAAGATTTCTAGACTACAAGAAATCAGCAATAGCAAAAAAAAAGGTCCGCAAAGAATAAAGAAAATACTCCAAAAAAGAAATATCACCATACGATGGGGACAGGTGGCTATAGGACTTCCATTCCTAAGTGGGAGGAAGCCGAGAAAGCCTTGCGTGCCCAAGGGATCACTCCAGCTACAGAGGACTGGCACATCAGAGTAAGGAATTGGTTACTTGCCCATGGGGCAAAGTATGACATGGAAACACGGGAGTTAATATTCGATAAAAAGTCCAATGTTGCTACACCCCATGGAGAAATTGTTAAAACAATTGAGGAGGTTAAAAAGGGTGACTTCAAAATCGACAGAGAGAACGACGAGCTGACAAAGGCCCTCGGGAATCCTCAAAAACCAGGACAAACACGAGGCTTTGGACCTTTTGTGCCGTGGAAGACTGGGTTTCCTCAGGACGCTGAATCCTATAGAAGCCGAGCGAGGGCAAAGAAGCGGAAGGAGAGAGAGGAGGCATCCCAGTTGCGTAGCGTGGAAAGAAAGAACGAGGAAATATATGCCATGTTAAAAGAGCAACAAAAGCACCTGGACGAAATGCACCAGCAAGGGCCAACTCATTAGCGGCTAGAAGAAAGTGTCGGTGCCCATCTCAGCGGAGAAGCAGTGCCGCTTCCACGGCGGCCGATCCGATAGATCGCTATCCCGTGGATAATATCACTGAGAAGACAAGCTGTGAGCTGCATGTGGGAGTGATGAACTTATCCTTTAAGGCGGCTCTCGGCTATGCTTTATCTTGTGAACCTGAAGCACGCTGGCATTGCAAGGAGATTCCAGATGGCTATGCTCATGTCGGGGTGGATGAGATTCTACCTCAATATGAATCACTACAACTTGACATCTCTGGACCTGAAGATGAGAGCACGCTAGGAGAAGTCAGGGGCTCTATCATTCTATGGCGCAAGAAATACATCGTGTTTCCAGGCTCACCCAAGCCACCGCCGTCTCCTCCGCGTCAGCCGAGTCTGCCGCCTCCAGCAAGTCCACATGAGGAGTGAGACGACCACCATAGCGCGAGTCCACCGCCGCATCAGCCCACTCCTCCCCTGCCGCGTCAGCCCAATCCTCTGTTGCCGTGTCAAACGAAGAATGCGGTCTCTCAGTCAACTAGTTACCTTACCAGATGACTAATGAGGAAACCAAAGCGATCAGTGATGCCCAAGTTAAAGCCTTCTTTGCACCCAAAGCTCCCGAGCCAAAACAAATATTTGATCCGAAAGCCAAAAATTGGGCTAAGGGGTTTCTTGAGCAACCATCTCAATATGAGATAAATAAGGCTGATGACTACAAACGCTATCTACTGAGAATTGGTAGGAAGAATTCAGGTAATACTACTGCAAGTAGCGGTAATACTCCAGGAAATACTACTTCAAGCAGCGGGAAAAGAGAGGTTGCGCAACTCGGAATGCAGGCAAACAAATCGATCGCCCCGCTCAAGGTGTTATCCAATACTGATCATCAAAATATTGTAGCAATGGAATTTGCCAAAGGTGCTAACATTACAGTTGATCAAGCGCTAGGCGGGAATATCCCCATACAAGAGGAATTTGCATGGAGATATGAATACGGGAAGACTCTGGTCAGACCTGATGAGGTCAAATTTCTACCAACTCAAATGCGAAGACTGCATGAGTGGTACGAGAAAGTCTCTACATGAGATGAAGAAGATCAATTGTTAGCGCTACTTGTGAAAATTACAAGTGAGCATTTTAATGGTCAAGACTAGTTGCCCTTGACTTGAGTCTCCTCGCTACCTATTGTCTGTAAGTGGTTCATTCATTTCTATGATAAAGTCTCTAACCCAGCTCTCTTATTGCATGTAATTATCTTCGCTATATGCTATTATGCAGAATGAAGAGCGATGAATGTGACCGGAAGAAAATCTTTGACACTGGGTTCATCGACCCACACCGGTTTCATCAAAGATTACTAATGGAATACCCCAAGGACACGGAGCATAACTTGCAAAGGGTCTTATTGAGGCAACATTACAAACGAAGAATATTGTTTCCCTACAACTACAGGTAAGAGTGTTACTGCCTTGTACACATTCATTTGATTCTGCAAAGTGTAATTGATGAGTTACTGACATATATGAACGTGCGCAGCTATCACTGTATTCTTCTAACCATTGAAGTTGACGCTGGAAGAGTTGAAATCAAGGACTCACTAATGAGAGATGAATCACAGTACACATTCATTAAAGATGCGCTCTAGAGGTAATTTTAGTCATTATCGCACTATATCGGTCTCTTTAGTTCATATATATATCATGAGATATCATGTAACAAATAACACTTTTTTTTGTCAGGCAGGGTTTGGAAAGCTTTCACCAATGCTATGGTTGGTGAATTTAAAGACGAGCTTAGTTTTCATCGGATCGATGTAAGTAGTACGAGCTAGATCCGCGCATCTCTTCAATTCTAGTTTCAATACCATCATGTCATGCTTGATTATTATTTGATTGAAACCTTTTGTTGTAAAGTGCGAGAGGCAACCACCAGGTACTAACCTATGTGGATACTTCGTGTGCGAGTACATTCACTTCGAGGTTAGTGAGCGGGACGGAGAGACATTTTTAGAAGTACGTGAGCAATATATTCACAATTTTTGTTGAGTGTCATTCATAATATTTTTTATGACTATTGATATTCATATTGACCTCCTTCTTTTATATATAGTTGGAAAGATTGCGGGAGAATCTCGATCCAAGGAAGCGTCTGGTAGCAATTCAAGAGGAATTGGCGGGACTTCTTGTTGACCATGTCAAAAACCCAGAAGGAAAATACCATACCTCCGGCTACCCGTGATTTAATGAACTTGTAACCGAATAGACGGGTTGTGATCTCCATTTATGTATATATTTATGTAATGTTGAATTATATCTATATTAGACAGGTTGTGATCTCTTTGTTGCATGTCACTTTACGCCAAACGCAACCCTCCTATATCTATCCTCCTGCCGCGGCAGAACCCCGCATCGGCTGCCGTGACAGAAAACGGCCCAAAACTCTGTCGTGGCGGAAACCCCCATCGGCTGCCGCGGCAGAAGTGGGCCCTAAAACTCTGCCACGGCGGAAACCCCCATCGGCTGCCGCGGAAAAAAATGGCCCCAAAACTCTGCCGCGGCAGAAACCCCCATCGTCTACCGCGGCAGAAAATGGACCCAAAACTCTACCGCGGCAGAAACCCCCATCGGCTGCCGCGGCAGTCGAATAGGTAAAATGCTGCCACGGCAGAAAGGAACTAGTCCCAGCCAGTAATACATACCGGGACTAAAGACCACCCCCCCCTCGCACTGCTACGCTGCCACGTGCAGATCCTTTACTCCCGACCGTAACTGGACCGGGACTAGAGGCTACGTGACATCCCAGCATTTAGGAATTAACGAAGGGTAGATTTAGGAATTTGGAATGTTGCATGCATTCTTCTGTGAAAATGTGGGTAAATTTTTCGCCAAATAAAAACCTAAAGTGATCAAGGTTTCTTTCATACTTTGAGATTAGGTATAGTCTTGAAGGATGATTGTTATAGACTTTGATATGATCTTTGTGGACTTATGTGTTTTGGGAAATGAAATTTGAATTTAAAAACCTGAGTGTTTGAATTATAATCAAAAGGATTTTTGAATGATGTTTGAGTATTTGATTTAATTAACAAGTTAACCAATAATAACTCAAACTTTGTATAAAGAAAGTAATTAAGAATAAGAATTTGCATTTGATAATTTCATTCAATAAATAAGTTACAAAATGTAACTTATGAAAATCATCCACAATTTTTACAATAGTAAATAAATAAAGAATAATATTTCTTTAATTGATAATAGTACAATATTTATTACACAATAATAAAATAAAGATTACAAAAGGATAGAACTAAAATTACAAAATAATAAAGAATATTACATTTGACTATTCTATAAATAAAGAAGAAACCTAAACTAGAATCTTGAATTTGCAAGTCTAGTACCTGCAAAACAAACACAAACAAAAAAATAAAGAAAGTTAATGTTAAAATGGTATTACTCTCAGACTTGTCAGTGAAGTGCACTGATCATGGTTCATCATTGAGTAATCTTATAAAGGGGCAAGTTTCACCAGCCAGGTAGAAGTAACAAGATGAAAGTAACTTTCAAAAATTCTGAACATATCCACATCTGTGCAGCAAGCACACAAGCAGCACACACACCAAACTACATGGTGTGTGTTGTCAACACCACAGCAGCAGCACAACCACACAAAACTATCAACACAGCCGTGGGAAATCAATCCCCACACCATTCCATTGCTTTTACACACCAAGCACAGCAGCCAACAGCTAAACAAAGCACAACAGCCAGCAGCTACACGAAGCCAAAGCTAAGCCAGATCAAACCAACCAAAGCCCAGGATCACATCACCAAGATGGTGACATAAGGAGAGGGAAGATCAGGAGGATAGCAAGACCAAGATCAAGCCATCAGGATCAGGAGATGATGGGCTAGATCAAGGACAAGCCAGGAGCTGGAAATACAAGGGGGGCACCAGATCAAGCTACCACAAGATCAACCACAACATCAAGTGACAGTGGTGAGTAAATAGATCATCACATGATCTATCTGTCTAAGATTAGACAAGCATGCATGATCTATCTCTCATTCAAACTCTCAGAAATCACCCAAGTGGGGTGAATCCACCACTGAGGTTTTAAACTCTTAAAGCAAACAGAAAAGCATAAGGCTCCCAAAAACTCAGACCATCATCATTGGTATTAGGGATTTAAGAAAGGAAATTTTCTACTTATCTTTAAAGCCAAACTCATTTTAAGCTGGGACCAACCCAAACAATGAAATAGAATCTAACTTGTGTTCCATACAAAGATGGTGTCACAAGAACAATTCTATATTAATCAGGTTAAGCATTCAATCTTCACAGATTCAAACAACCCACTGTAAATTATTTTCCTGTTCTTAAACACAGGAATCATAAACAAGATATTCACCTATGTATATTTTCACTGTTTGAAACCATTTGATCTCAAACTACATCTGAATTCTTAAGCCAACATGTGTTAATATAGTGATTTCATCACACAACACTCACTATCATTAACCAAGTAATGACAGTGGTGAAACAGTAAACCATAAGATTCCCAGGTATTGCTTCTATAGCGACCTTATCATTTGACCACATCAAAATTAATTCATAGAATCATCTGATAACGCACTAGCACCACCACAGTTCATCTTAAGCAGCAAACCACAACTAACAATCATTTAGCATGCTTAGGGACAATCAACACATGATCCAATTCATCAGTATCTAATCCACAACAGGGTATGAACCATAAGTAGAACCAAGAACCCTAAACAGGACAGGACAGTAACCAGGAAGGTCACCACCAACAACTATCATAGATTGGCTTAGTACAGAGAGCACGAGGGGAGAGGAATGACTCCCCAAAGGTCCTCACTAGAGACTAGAAGAGGAAGCAGAGGTGACCGACGACCATGGCGGCACAGGGAGTGTCGTGGTGGTATCACGGCATATGCCATGGGTAGGCTAAAGTTGGTGCCGATGGACGTGGAGGAATCCGGGGAGGGATGATGCAGTGAAGACCGCACTCGTATGAACAAAGAGAAATGCAATGTATATTGGATTGAAGCTCTCAAGTGGGGATCACACTTCCTTCTATACATCTAATCTCTTGTAATCTTTCCATACTTGTGGCTACAATCATGCTCCTGGAGCTGTATCTCCTATCCTTCTATCTAGATCTCTCTATGAGAGTGGAGGAAGCGGAAGAAGCAGAGCTCCTAGTGAGCAGAAAGGAGAGGAGCCCTTCGGGGGCCTCTCTCAGAACGATCCCCCTGGTGCTCCTTATAAAGGGGAGCCCAGGGGACAAGTCTTGTACTACAATCTTGGTATCCAGGTGGCATATTCTGGGTATCTTCTAGAGATGCTGATCATATGCCTTGGCATCTTTGGAGATGCCAGGCATATTCCCTAGCATCTTGTTAGATGCCATTGGCATATTCCATACATCATGTGCCAGTCTGAGCAGGTGGGCTCCCAAGACTGGCACAACACTTGTTGGTCTTGTCTTGATCCGATGGCGTATTCTGGTGGAGACCGTGGGGCGCTTGGAGGTGAATAGCATGCCGTCTAGGTCGTTGCTACTCGGCCCAAGAGCTCAGGGCGTAGTGGAAATTCGGCCAGGAAGGGAGTTAATTCGGCCTGGGGTGATAAGGCAGCCCAGCCGAACTACTAAGGCCCAGCCGGGTTCCCTCTTTAGTCGGCCCGGAGTGGCAGCGGCCCAGCCGGGTTGAGCAGCGGCCCATCCGGGGTTGTGCTTGTCCAAATTGGAGGGGAAAGCCCGCGGTGGGCCGAGATGACCGAGGTCGGCCCACCCGGGGGAGGCACTTGGGTTGGTGGAGTTTGCCTGCGTGGAGCAGAAGGATCCCCGCGGTGGGCCGTATCCGGCCCACCCGGGGGAAGCAACTGAGGCAGGGGGATCGACGCACGCGGTTACTTCGGCACGAGGAGGAGGCGGCTTGGCGGGAGCGAGGAGTCCTGGCGGGTGCTGGAAGCTGGTGGGAGCGGCGAGGTGAAGTGGGTCGGTGGAGCTCGGTAGGTGGGCTGAATGAAGGAACTCGGCCCAGGCTGGGGAATCCTGTGAGTCGGCCCAGGAGATGAATGTTTTGCCTTGGTGGGATCTAGGCTGGGCCGAATTAGGCTTAATTCGGCCTGGTTTGCCTTCTTCCCTTTTTCCTTTAAGCTTTATTTCTCTATTTTTTACAACTTGTTATATTTATTCTTTGTAGCTCCATATTCTTTTATAGAAAGTTCTATCTAGAAATTACTCAATTCACCAACTCTGGGGTACCTGGGGGTACACCCCCGACATTAGTCCCCGAGGCTATGTGGGACTCGTAGAGTCGTGCATAGGCTTTATAAAATATCTCCAGAGTTGTTTATTCGCCTTAAGTCTTTGTCATATATTATCGGCCCCTGGCGCTCTTGTCCCTTTGTGTTATAACCTTTTTGGGTGAATTCTTGGCTTCTGGCCTTATTGGGCATTGGGCATAACCCCTTTGGGTAAGTTTCTAGACTTCTGGCCTTCATGGGCACTGGTCATAACCCCTTTGGGTAAGTTTCTAGACTCCTGGCCTTCATGGGCACTGGCCATAACCCCTTTGGGTAAGTCATGAGCTCCTGCCTTATTTGGCACTGCTCTTTTAATCTCTTTGGGTAAGTCATGAGCTCTGGCCTTATTGGGCACTGCTCTTTTAACCTTTTTGGGTAAGTCATGAGCTCTGGCCTTATTAGGCACTGCTCTTTTAACCCTTTTGGGTAAGTCATGAGCTCTGGCCTTATTAGGCACTGCTCTTTTAACCCTTCTGGGTAAGTCACGAGCTCTGGCCTTATTAGGCACTGCTCTTTTAACCTTATTAGGTAAGTTATGAGTTCTTGCCTTCTTTGGCATTGCTCTTTTAACCTCATTGGGTATGTTTCAAGTTCTTGCCTTCTTTGGCATTGTTCTTTTAACCTCATTGGGTAAGTCACGAGTTGCTGCCTTCTTGTGCATTGCTCATTTGACCTCATTGGGTAAGTTACGAGTTCCTGCCTTCTTGGGCATTGCTCTTTTAACCCCATTGGGTAAGTTATGAGTTCTTGCCTTCTTGGGCATTGCTCTTTTGACCCCATTGGGTAAGTTATGAATTCCTGCCTTCTTGGGCATTGCTCTTTTAACCCCATTGGGTAAGTTATGAGTTCTTGCCTTCTTGGGCATTGATCTTTTAACCCCATTGGGTAAGTTATGAGTCTTGGCCTTCTTTGGCACTGCTCTTTTAACCTTTTTGGGTAAGATATGAGCTTTGGCCTTCTTTGGCACTGCTCTTTTAACCCCTTTGGGTAAGATATGAGCTTTGTCACCTGTTTCCAAATCAGAGTTATTTTACTCAAATTTGACTTAGGTCTTGAGTTGGAGTCCTCTGACTTGAATCCGCGGTATACGACTTAAATCCGCGTTATCTTATTCCAAATCCGAGTTACTTTACTCAATTTTGACTTATCTCCCAAATCTTAGTCATCTGACTTGAATCCGAGTTACTTTACTCAATTTTGACTTACTTCCCAAATCTGAGTCTTGTGACTCAAATCCGAGTTAACTCATCCTAAATCCGAGTTACTTTACTCAATTTTGACTTACATCCCAAATCTGAGTCATCTGACTCAAATCCGAGTTAACTCATCCAAAACCCGAGTTACTTTACTCAATTTTGACTCGCATCCCGAATCTGAGTCATCTGACTCAAATCCGAGTTAACTCATCCTAAATCCGAGTTACTTTACTCAATTTTAACTTGCATCCCGAATCTGAGTCATCTGACTCAAATCCGAGTTAACTCATCCTAAATTCGAGTTACTTTACTCAAAATTGACTTTATGTCTTAAGTCTGAGTCATCTGACTCAAATCCGAGTTATATGACTCAAATCCGAGTTAACTCATCCCAAATCCGGGTTGCTTTACTCAAAATTGACTTTATGTCTTAAGTCTGAGTCATCTGACTCAAATCCGAGTTACATGATTCAAATCCGAGTTATCTATTTGCCACGATATAGCTTGATTTGGCGTGATGACGATATTTTGCCTTTGATATGGATCCGAGATATAGATCCGAGATTAAGCTTTGGGATATGATAATAGGGCTAATCGCTGAGAGATCTTATTCGAGATGTAGATATGAGATATAGATTTGAGATATGATAAGTTGGCCAATAGTCATCCGAGATATGGGGTAACCTGGCAAGATGGTGAGATATCAATCCGAGTCATAACATGACCTGGCAATCTGGTGAACTGAATAAAGCTTCGGCCTGAATCAGAGATATGATTAGTATGCCGAGTCTGAATACCAATCCGAATTATAATATACCCTGGCAAGCTGAATCAAATGTTAGTCCGAATCAGAGACAATCTACTGAGCTGAGTTAAAGATTAATTCAAAGCATAAACAAATTGAATTCAAGTTATATCCGAATCACCAATAAGCTGGTCGGTAAGCTGAGTTAAAGGATAATCCAAAGCATAAATAAACTGACTCAAATCCTAACTGAATCACAAATAAGCTGATTCAACTTATGGCCAAGTTAACAGATAAGCTGGCTGGTGAGCTGAGTTAATGGATAATCCAAAACATAAACTAACTGACTCAAAATCTATCTGAATCACAAATAAGATGATTCAACTTATGGCCGAGTTAACAGATAAGATGGCTGATGTACTGATCTAAATCAACATGATGTTCTCTCAATCCGAAGGTGACTCTGAGGATAAGTTGGCTAGTCCCCGGGTTAAGTTCTTTTCTCCCCGGGGTGAAGGATTGAGTGTAGGTGACTGAGTTATCTGGCACTTACAGTACTTGGAGAAGTGTTTGGGTGAGTTTTGCTAGGTCATTCCTGCCCTGCTGAGTTACTTGGTACTTACAGTAAGCTTGGTGTAGTGCTTGAGTCCTTCTTGCTGAGTCTTACCTGCTTTGATGAGTTAAACTTGGAGAGCCTCTGTGCTTACCTCTTTGTTCTCTACTGACTTGGTGAAGCTGAATGAGCCCTATGAGGAAGAAAATCGATGAAGGTGTTCCCGTCTGGATGGAAACCCAGCCAACTCCACTAAAGGCCCCACGGTGGGCGCCAAATGTCGTGGTGGTATCACGGCATATGCCATGGGTAGGCTAAAGTTTGGGCCGATGGACGTGGAGGAATCCGGGGAGGGATGATGCAGTGAAGACCGCACTCGTATGAACAAAGAGAAATGCAATGTATATTGGATTGAAGCTCTCAAGTGGGGATCACACCTCCTTCTATACATCTAATCTCTTGTAATCTTGCCATACTTGTGGCTACAATCATGCTCCTGGAGCTGTATCTCCTATCCTTCTATCTAGATCTCTCTATGAGAGTGGAGGAAGCAGAAGAAGGAGAGCTCCTAGTGAGCAGAAAGGAGAGGAGCCCTTCGGGGGCCTCTCTCTGAACGATCCCCCTGGTGCTCCTTATAAAGGGGAGCCCAGGGGACAAGTCTTGTACTACAAGCTTGGTATCTAGGTGGCATATTCTGGGTATCTTCTAGAGATGCTCAGCATATGCCTTGGCATCTTTGGAGATGCCAGGCATATTCCCTAGCATCTTGTTAGATGCCATTGGCATATTCCATACATCATGTGCCAGTCTGAGAAGGTGGGCTCCCAAGACTGGCACAACACTTGTTGGTCTTGTCTTGATCCGATGGCATATTCTGGTGGAGACCGTGGGGCGCTTGGAGGTGAATAGCATGATGTCTAGGTCGTTGCTACTCGGCCCAAGAGCTCAGGGCGTAGTGGAAATTCGGCCAGGAAGGGAGTTAATTCGGCCTGGGGTGATAAGGCAGCCCAGCCGAACTACTAAGGCCCAGCCGGGTTCCCTCTTTAGTTGGCCCGGAGTGGCAGCGGCCCAGCCGGGTTGAGCAGCGGCCTAGCCGGGGTTGTGCTTGTCCGAATTGGAGGGGAGAGCCCGCGATGGGCCGAGATGACCGAGGTCGGCCCACCCGGGGGAGGCACTTGGGTTGGTGGAGTTTGCCTGCGTGGAGCAGAAGGATCCCCGCGGTGGGCCGTATCCGGCCCACCCGGGGAAAGCAACTGAGGCAGGGGGATCGACGCACGCGGTTACTTCGGCACGAGGAGGCGGCTTGGAGGGAGCGAGGAGTCCTGGCGGGTGCTGGCAGCTGGCGGGAGCGGCGAGGTGAAGTGGGTCGGTGGAGCTCGGTAGGTGGGCCGAATGAAGGAACTCGGCCCAGGCTGGGGAATCCTGTGAGTCGGCCCAGGAGATGAATGTTTTGCCTTGGTGGGATCTAGGCTGGGCCGAATTAGGCTTAATTCGGCCTGGTTTGCCTTCTTCCCTTTTTCCTTTAAGCTTTATTTCTCTATTTGTTACAACTTGTTATATTTATTCTTTGTAGCTCCATATTCTTTTATAGAAAGTTCTATCTAGAAATTACTCAATTCACCAACTCTGGGGTACCTGGGGGTACACCCCCGACAGGGAGAACCCCTAGGGGGGCGGTGCGACCAATACAGCGCCACGGCGGTGACCATAGTCACGCCTAGGGGCGAGGTGAATCACCACAGCGCACGACAGCAGCGGTGGCGCCAGGATCAACGCCAAACCCAAACCCTAGGGTTCGGGACGGCATCGATCTGTCGCAGGAGAGCTCCATGTCCAAATCCAGTTGGACAGGAGGGAAGAGCAGAGTCGACAACCTCTTCCTACACCACGGCGGCGGCCATGACGGTCCACAACGGCGGGAATCGACGGCGGCGACACCACTGACAACGGAGTCGGGGAAGGAGAAGGAGAGGGGTGAGCTCGAGAGAGGAAACAGCGGATGAGTGGACTGGGTGGGCTGAAAACCCTTCGGGGTGATTGTTTTGACCCTTCCCTATTAGGCCACAAGGGCCCAATAAGCCCAAATGGCCAGCACAAGTCATTTAGAATCTGTTTTAATAAATATAAAAGGAACAAAATGCACCTGAACTTAATTAAATTCTAGAAAATAAAATAAAAGTACAAAAATTATAAATAAAATATTTTTGGATTCACAATAATCCAAACTATCCAAATAAATTAAGATATAAAATTTTAGACATATAATTTTTATTAGGAATTTTGTAATTTATACATTCCTTATGGAATTTTACAAAATTACTGAAAGATGATAAAAATAAATAAAAAATCAGTTTCATTATATATTAATATTGTAGTATTTTTAAAAATACTAAATAAATATTTAATAACAATTTTTGATATTTAAGTGATAATTCTTAAAATAATTATTAAATCAACAAAAGTAAAATAAAAGGGAAATAAAATAAAAAAATACAATATTTATTATAAATATTAAAAATTAATATTTATAAGTCCTTTATTATTAAAAAATTATAATAATGGAGAGAATGCATATCAAGTTAGGTGATGCATTACATTACATTGCATAATCATTTTGCTTCTTAAAATATTTTCCTTACCGGGCAAAAATAATGTTTTTATAGACATAGAAGCTCAAGGTCTAGTGCAAGCATCAAACTTCACTACCTTGCCATCACAAGGCAAGTTCATCACTTGCTCATATCCTTTGAAGAGTCTTTATCAAAGTATTTGCAAATTGTGTGTTATCATATATACTCTAAAGAAAGAAAATATTATTTTCACAAATAAAGAAATCATAGATATCATCCTAAGTGATGATATAATGTAGAAATAGAACTTAGGGTTCTGTTTGCAATAATGATGATCAATTAGGGACTTAATAATCCCTGACATCGGTGATTCTAGCACCGTATATTACGCGTTAGCCATGAGATTTGGAATGGGATGGAGAAGTCAGTTGTATCTTCTTCCTCTCGCATGAAGCCGGATGTGCAGGTCGTGACTGTTATCCTCGTAGGGTGCATATTAATTGGTAATTCGTAGAGGATATGCAGCATATGGGTGGGAACCCTCATCGTCCCACGATAGTTCTGGCATCTAACGGTTTGTACAAACCATTGCCGTAATTCATTATGTGGGCATGGTGTACACCAAGGAGGCATGCGAGGTCGTGAAGGGGGCAGTGATTGGCTTGGACCAACCACTGGGCCCCACATCATGGAATTGTGGACAGGAAAGTACGCCCGGTTGTGCAACAAGGAATCGATCTCTCATGGGTAAAGTAACGCACCTCTGCAGAGTGTAAGAATTGTAACTTGTTACTCCCTGTTCCGGGAACGAGCTACGAACACGGCAGGAAAGGAACTCCATGAAAGTTCTGGTCAACATGTGAAGGCTGATGGTCATAGATTTTTATAATAAAACCAATCTTTGAAGAAATATTTGCAAAAATCTACATAGTGCCAAGGACTTATAGTCCAAGGTGGTAGTTAGAGCATCAAACTTCCCACTTTGCTTATAATGAACTTGTTGGGTAACGCTGTTACTCATCCTTTCCTTTGATCCCTTGCTTAGACTCTGAGGATCCCGAAGACGTACCAATGTATGCAGCCGAATGTCAAGAAGATGTGTTCTACGAGGAGCCTGACCTATCCGGAGGTGTTGAAGGAGTGGATTACGAAATCCGCTATTGTATTGATGATAACGAGTCCAACTAAGTACCCTAGTTAGTAGTAACCAATGGAGCCGAGCAACATGAACTCTATAGAATAAGCTGCTGAGCTCAACTCCTAGTAGGAGTTGCTACCTTTAAATTCCGCTGAGACAATTTATATTTTGGTTTGTAAGTTGAAACCTTTTGATTATTGAACTTCTGGTATTGTAGTAACAATAATGTGTGAATGTTTGTAATATGGACCCGCAATGTTTCTGTTGTACCACTCTGAGGGACGTGATATTTACGGAATTGTGTTATATGGGTGTCATGTCAATGACTATAGTGTACTACACATGCAGTGGTATGCTGGGCCACCGAAGTTGGTATCAGAGCAAATTGCTTTGACCTTAGGTTGGAAACCTAGTAAAGGGTATTACCTGTAGGAAAGTTTAGCAACGATAAAGAATTCTCTAAAAGTAAAATAATGTGTATTCAAATGAGAATATTCCGTTATATGTTTTAGTGCGATAATTATTTGTTATGATGCAATATATTATTGGTTACTAATCAAAATTATTTTTCTGATATACAAAGCTATGGCACCAAAGTTTCTAAAACAGACTATGGTAAGGAAAGAGGAGACTCTTGATGATTATCAAGGATCATTCACAGACCAACTTCGTCAACCTCTAAAGATCTTTAGTTGTCCAACTAGAATTCCAGTGAATACTATCACTTACCTTGATGGCCGGATGTTATCCAAGTATCATGTGAGTATCCAACTTCCAGAGGATCTTGGATTATATCACGATTTACCTATAGGTGAAGGTAGGAGTCATTTAGCAGCATATCATGTTGATGTTGTGGAGGAGATAGCTAATATCCGGGATCATAAAGCCAAGGAGTTAGAAGGTAGCACATTCTCTGTGATACCTCATGATTCTATAGACTCGGAGCCTAATACCGGATCATCTTACTTTGGTTAAGAAGAATCGTAAGTTAGCTTCCAAGTTTATGGATAGATACCGAACACTCGTTGCATCTTTTTACAAGACACATCAAGTGATTGTTGAAGATAAAAATGACATGTTAGAGGATCTAACTGATCCGGAAAGGAGGAAGCAGTTAGCATTCTAGTTAGATAAGGAAGCAGGTAGTAGTGCAACACCTATCTTTAAGGATATACCTATAGATCCTGAATCTTTTATACCACATCCTTATTCACCAAGTCCTGAACCTATACATGATCCTACTATGGATATGAGGTATGCATTACCACATGGCTCAGAGGATAGTTCTGACTCAGAACTTCCTATTGAGAATTCGGATGGTTGGAGAAGGGGATCATATGAAGGATCTCATGAACATCAGATGTCCACAGATGGTTCTGACAGAAATGTTGGACAATCTAGCTGGATGGGTCCAAGGATTAACCCTAGTAACAGTAGTAGAAATGCCATGTCAATAGATAATCAGGATGACGAAGAAGATCCTGAGGAGAGAGTGTTTGAATCATCAACATCTGATCAAAACCCAGGGAATATACATTATCCAGTGTTTAATTATCTTGCCCAAAGGAGCACCTGGGAAGAAGCAGGATCTGCGTATCCTGTTGACAACTCAAGGAATGAAGCTCAGGAGATGCAAGCGGGAGATAATGTTGAATATGTTTCTGAATACTTTTCAGCTGAGCTGGAGGGAGTCAATGCGCTCAGATTGAGTAATAACTCAAGTCCTGACACTTCAGATGTAGAGTATGTTCCTTCTGGAAGGCCGTTTGTTCCACAAACTGTGCGACGAACAGCATGTCATCACAGTTGGACATCAGGCATGTATGATGAACGTAGTTACTACTAGAAGTAGGCAGATATGTAGAGGTATCAAGTACCATGTATTGTACTCTAAGAAATAAGATAGTTAGACGAATAAGATAGTTTTGTGATTATACCTATATGGTATATGTTGTAATGACTTTGTATTATTATAATATTATGTATAATATGTGAAATGCATATTTGGATTTTCTTTGGATCTTCATTGTGTGACTAGTTCTGTGCGTAAAGTCAAGCTCAGAACACATGTGCATGATGTAATTATGAGTATTCGCTTTATGTTGCAGGACTAGGGGGTCATGGATACAGGTGTAGAAATTGAAACTGAGAAGCAGCGGATGGAGCGAGAGGCCAAGGAGAAGGCTGATGCAGATGCAGCAAATCAGGGAGCATTGCCACCACCACCACCACCAATGAGGCCGTTAATGGAGCAGAACTTTATACATTGTATGCAAATGATGCAAGAGACCCAGAACAAGTTCATGGAGGAGTTGCTGGCACGAGCAAATCAGAGGGCACCTGAAGGTGGAGGAGTAATTCTATCTGATTTCCAGAATGTAAGGTCGTTACCTTTTGCATCAGCTCCTGAACCAATGGATGTAGAAGATTGGCTAGCAGATTTAGAAAGGAAGCTAAAAACTGTAGGTGGTAATGATGAGGAGAAATTGAGGTATGCAACTCATCTTCTGACTGGACCTGCAGCATCATGTTGGGAGAATCAGTTGGCTATGCAACAACCAGGAAGGGAGTTCACCTGAGAGGAGTTTAAGCAGAGATTTCGTGAATATCATGTTCCGGAAAGTGTTATGGAATTGAAGCGGAGAGAATTTGAAGAGCTGCAGCAGGGATATACTAGTGTTATGAAGTATATCCGGGAGTTTAGTCAATTGTCTCATTATGCTGAGGAGGATGTTAACACTTAAGAGAAGCGGAAGAAACGTTTTTTGCGTGGGTTAAACCCATTCGTGAAAATGCATCTAAGGGTAGCTAATAAGCAAACTTATCAGTAGTTGCTGGATGCATCCATTACTTTTGAAGATGATTATAAGAATGTCCAAGAGGATAGGAGGAAGAGAGCCAAGAAGGAAACCAAGAGAATTCAGGCAAGCAACCATAAACCCAACCTGGAGTTCAAACCTCGGAACAGGAACTATGGCAACAATAACAATAACAAGGGCAGTGGTGGAAATCAATCCAATCCGAGAAGGAATGTTATTTGTAACAATTGTGGAATTCCAGGGCATTTCCAAAGGGAATGCAAAAAGCCTGTAGTGATCTGTTATGGTTGTGGTCAGAAGGGGCATATCAAGCCCGATTGTCCGAGCAAACCACCAGGAGGTCAGCCTACCAAGGGAGTAGGAAAAGCCAGTGGAGGAAATGGACAGCCCAATAAAGGAGGAAATAATGGCAAGAACAACAATGGAAAGGGGAACAGACCTACCGGGAAACTGAACTGTGCAACCCTCGAGGAGGTGGATAATTCGGAGCATGCAGTGATAGGTATGCTCAATATCCTTACCAATCCCGGCAAAGTTCTATTTGATATTGGTGCAACTACTTGATTCATTTTTGAAGAATTTTGTGATAAGTTCGGGATTAGAAGGGCAACGTTAGAAAGCCCTATGACCGTAGTTACGGCAGGGGAAATGTGATTGTACGCCACATACAACAAGATCAGGTTATCTCGATCTGTGGTTGTACATACTTCGTAGACCTTTATGTGATTTCTTTGAAGGGAATTGCAGTAGTGCTAGGAATGGATTTAATGATGGAACACAGAGCTCAGATAAATTGTGAGGAGAAAACTGTCAAAATCAAAACTCCTAGTGGAGCAAGGATAGTTTACCAAGCAGATAAGCACAGTCATATCATGGTGGATCTGCAGTTGACCTCAATGAAAGAGGTCAAATTGGAAGATATTACTATAGTAAATGAATTTCAAGATGTTTTTCCAGTAGAGCTACCGGGAATGCCACCAGACCGGGAGATAGAGTTAACTATTGACCTAATTCCTGGTACAACACCAATAGCTCAAGCACCATATAAGATGGGACCCAAATAGTTAAAAGAACTCAAAGAGAAAATTGATGAGTTAGCCAGAAAAGGATTTATTCAGGAAAGTGTATCTCCATGGGGAACACCAGTAATCTTTCTGGATAAGAGAGATGGTGGAAGAAGGATGTGTGGAGATTATAGAAATCTGAACAACGTTAATATCAAGAATAAGTATCCTTTACCAAGAATTCAAGATTTGTTTGATCAAGTGAAAGGAGCCGGAGTATTCTCAAAGATCGATTTACGATCTGGATACCATCAAATAAAAATCAAACCGGAAGATGTTCCAAAGACAGCATTTGTCTCAATATATGGACACCATGAGTATCTACTAGTACCATTCGGCTTGACCAATGCACCAGCAATAGTCATGAATCTGATGAACAAGATCTTCATGCCATATTTGGACAAGTTCGTCATAGTCTTTATTGATGATATTCTGATACATTCCAAGGATAAGGAAGAGCATGCTGATCATTTGAGAATAGCATTGCAGACTCTAAGGGAACACAAACTTTATGCTAAGTTTAGTAAGTGTGAATTTTGGCTATATGAGGAAGAATTCCTCGGTCATGTGATCATTAAAGATGGAATTGTTGTAAATCCATCTAAAGTTCAGTCAGTATTAGAGTGGACTGCACTGACCAATGTGAAGCAAATTCGAGGTTTCTTAGGAATGGCTGGTTATTATGGGAGATTTATTGAAGGTTTCTCCAAAATAGCCGGACGAATTACCAAATTGTTAAGAAAGAATACACCATTCAATTGGGATGAGAAGTGTGAAGGAAGTTTTCACGAGTTGAAGACTAGGTTAACCACACCTCCAATCTTAGCAGTTCCTGAAATAGGGAAAGACTTTACAGTATACTATGATGCATCTAAAGAAGGTCTAGGTTGTGTGTTAATGCAAGATCGTAAAGTGATTGCTTATGGTTCAAGACAATTGAAACCACATGAAGTCAACTATCCAACTCATGATTTAGAGTTAGAAGCAGTAGTTTTTGCGCTAAAAGGATGGAGGCATTTTCTATACGGAGCTAGATGTGAGTTATACACTGACCATAAAAGTCTCAAATATTTCTTGACTCAAAAGGAATTGAATATGAGACAGAAGCGTTGGTTGGAACTAATAAAAGATTGTGATTTAACAATCAACTATACTCCAGGGAAAGCAAATGTTGTAGCTGACGCTTTAAGCCAAAAGAGTGCAGATATTCAGCCTAGCAATCAGGAGCTACCAAAAGAGTTACAAATGGACTTGGAAAGATTAGAGCTTCAATTCATTAAAACAGAGGTTCTTGGAGGATTAGCTACTATACAGGTAGTTGTAGAGCAGGACAGTGATCTTAAGCATGAAATTTTCATACATCAAGCAGAAGATCCTTTTATTGCTGAGGAAATTCAGAGGATATATCAAGGGCAAAAATCAGTTTTTCGCCTTGGAGATTATGAGTCCTTATGGTTTCAAGACCGTCTTTGTGTTCCAGATGTTACTGAGATTCGTGATGTCATACTCAGAGAAGCACATGAAACACCATATTCTATACATCCAGGAAGTACTAAGATGTATATGGATTTGAGAGAACTATTCTGTCGGAATAACATGAAAATGGACATTGCTAAATATGTATCAGAATGCCATACTTGCAAAAGGGTGAAGGCTGAACATCAAAGTCCAGCAGGACCATTACAACCTTTAGAAATTCCCAAGTGGAAGTGGGAGGAAACAGGTATGGAATTTATCACAGGATTGCCCATGACACCTAAACGGAAGGATATGATATGGGTAATTGTGGACAGACTCACTAAGAGTGCACATTTTATTCCGGTAAATCAGAAAGATAATATCGAGAAGTTAGTTGAAGTTTACATCAAAGAGATAGTAAGTAAGCATGGAGTACCCAAAAAGATCGTAACTGATATGGTATTAGTGTTTACTTCAGCATTTTGGAAGCAATTGCATGAAGTACTTGGTTCAAAGTTAGATTTCAGCATAGCCTGTCATCCTGAGACAGGAGGTCAAACAGAGAGAACAAATCAGATACTAGAAGACATGTTAAGAGCTTGTGCTTTAGATTTTGGAGGTACATGGGAATATCATCTATCATTGGCAGAATTTTCCTACAATAATAGCTATCAGAGTAGTTTGAAGGCAGCTCCATATCAGGTTCTGTATGGAAGGAAGTGTAGATCACCAATATGTTGGTATGAGCCTGGAAGGAGCAAAGAATTTGCTACAGACTATATCAAGGAAAGACAAGATATCATTGATAAGATCAGGGATAGACTAAAAATAGACCAGAGTAGGCAGAAAAGTTATGCTGATCAAAGTCGAAGATCTTGGCATCCAGAAGTGGGAGACATGGTATACTTGAAAGTAAGTCCAATGAAAGGAGTGAAAAGGTTCGGACTTAAAGGAAAATTGATTCCAAGATACATCGACCATTCAAGATATTGAGTCAGAACAGAACTATAGCTTATGCTTTAGAGTTATCATCAAGATTGGCTCAAGTGCATAATGTTTTCCATGTGTCACAACTTCGTAAATGTTTTAAAGTTCCGGATAATGCAATCACACATCAGGAGATAGAACTACAAGCAGACTTGACCTATATTGAAAAGCCCTGTAAAATTTTGGAAGAAAACTGGAAAAGGTTGAGGAATAGAGCAATCAAGTACTGCAAAGTACAGTGGGAACATCACCCTAAAAGGGAGGCCACTTGGGAGAAAGAGGAGGATTTAAGAAAAACCTATCCAGAACTATTCAGGTACACCTCAACAAACTTCAGGACGAAGTTTAATTTAAGGGGGGAAGTCTGTAACATCCCAGTATTTAGGAATTAACGAAGGGTAGATTTAGGAATTTGGAATGTTGCATGCATTCATCTGTGAAAATGTGGGTAAATTTTTCGCCAAATAAAAACCTAAAGTGATCAAGGTTTATTTCATACTTTGAGATTAGGTATAGTCTTGAAGGATGATTGTTATAGACTTTGATATGATCTTTGTGGACTTATGTGTTTTGGGAAATGAAATTTGAATTTAAACACTTGAGTGTTTGAATTATATTTCAAAAGAATTTTTGAATGATGTTAGAGTATTTAATTTAATTAAGAAGTTAACCAATAATAACTCAAACTTTGTATAAAGAAAGTAATTAGGAATAAGAATTTCCATTTCATAATTTCATTCAATAAATAAGTTACAAAATGTAACTTATGAAAATCATCCACAATTTTTACAATTGTAAATAAATAAAGAATAATATTTCTTTAATTGATAATAGTACAATATTTATTACAAAATAATAAAATAAATATTACAAAAGGATAAAACTAAAATTACAAAAGAATAAAGAATATTACATTTGACTATTCTATAAATAAAGAAGAAAATCTTAACTAGAATCTTGAATTTTCATGTCTGGTACCTGCAAAACAAACACAAACAAAAAAATAAAGAAAGTTAAGGTTAAAATGGTATTACTCTCAGACTTGTCAGTGAAGTGCACTGATCAAGGTTCATCATTGAGTAATCTTATAAAAGGGGCAAGTTTCACAAACCAGGTAGAAGTAACAAGATGAAAGTAACTTTCAAAAATTCTGAACATATCCACATTTGTGCAGCAAGCACACAAGCAGCACACACACCAAACTGCATGGTGTGTGCTGTCAACACCACAGCAGCAGCACAACCAAACAAAACAGTCAACACAGCCGCGGGAAATCAATCCCCACACCATTCCATTGCTTTTACACACCAAGCACAACAGCCAGCAGCTAAACAAAGCACAGCAGCCAGCAGCTACACCAAGCCAAAGCTAAGCCATATCAAACCAACCAAAGCCCAGGATCACATCACCAAGATGGTGACATAAGGAGAGGGAAGATCAGGAGGATAGCAAGACCAAGATCAAGCTACCACAAGATCAACCAGGAGATGATGGGCTAGATCAAGGACAAGCCAGGAGCTGGGAATACCAGGGGGGAACCAGATCAATCTACCACAAGATCAACCACAACATCAAGTGACAGTGGTGGGTAAATAGATCATCACATGATCTATCTGTCTAAGATTAGACAAGCATACATGATCTGTCTCTCATTCAAACTCTCAGAAAGCACCCAAGTGGTTTTAAACTCTTAAAGCAAACAGAATAGCATAAGGATCCCTAAATCTCAGACCAACATCATTGGTCTTAGGGATTTAATAAAGGAAATTTTCTACTTATATTTAAAGCCAAACTCATTTTAAGATGGGACCAACACAAACAATGAAATAGAATCTAACTTGTGTGCCATACAAAGATGGTGTCACAAGAATAATTCTATATTAATCAGGTTAAGCATTAAATCTTCACAGATTCAACCAACCCACTGTAAATCATTTTCCTGTTCTTAAACACAGGAATCATAAATAAGATATTCACCTTTGTATATCTTCACTGTTTGAAACAATTTGATCTCAAACTACATCTGAATTCTTAAGCTAACAGGTGTTAATACAGTGATTTCATCACACGACACTCACTGTCATTAACCAAGTAATGATAGTGGTGAAACAGTAAACCACAAGATTCCCAGGTATTGCTTCTATCGCAACCGTATCATTTGACCACATCAAAATTAATTCATAGAATCATCTGATAACCCACTAGCACCACCATAGTTCATCTTAAGAAGCAAACCACAACTAACAATCATTTAGCATTCTTAGGGACAATCAACACATGATCCAATTCATCAGTATCTAATCCACAGCAGGGCATGAACCCTAAGTAGAAACAAGAACCCTAATCAGGACATGACAGTAACCAGGAAGGTCACCACCAACATCTAGCATAGATTGGCTTAGTACCAAGAGCACGAGGGGAGAGGAATGACTCACCAAAGGTCCTCGCTGGAGACTAGAAGAGGAAGCAGAGGCGGCCGACGAACATGGCGGCACGGGGAACACCCTCTAGGGGGGCGGTGCGACCCATACAGCGCCACAGCGGCGACCATAGTCACGCCTAGGGGAGAGGTGAATCACCACAGTGCACGACAGCAGTGGCGACACCAGGATCAACGCCAAACCCAAACCCTAGGGTTCGGGACGGCATCGATCTATCGCAGGAGAGCTCCGTGTCCAAATCCAGTTGGACAGGAGGGAAGAGCGGAGTCGAAAACCTCTTCCTGCACCACGGCGGCGGCCAGGACGGTCCACGACGGTGGGAATCGCCGGCGGCGACACCACTGACCACGGGGTCGGCGAAGGAGAAGGAGAGGGGTGAGCTCGAGAGAGGAGACATCGAATGAGTGGGAAAGGTGGGCCAAAGACCCTTTGGGGTGATTGTTTTGACCCTGCCCTACTGGGCCACAAGGGCCCAATAAGCCCAAATGGCCAGCCCAAGTCATTTAGAATCTGTTTTAATAAATAGAAAAGACCAAAATGCCCCTGAAATTAATTAAATTCTAGAAAATAAAATAAAAGTCCAAAAATTATAAATAAAATATTTTTGTATTCACAATAATCCAAACTATAAAAATAAATTAAGATATAAAATTTTAGACATATAAATTTTATTAAGAATTTTGTAATTTATATATTCCTTATGGAATTTTACAAAATTATTGAAAGATGATACAAATAAATAAAAAATCACTTTCATTATATATTAATATTGTTGTATTTTTGAAAAATACTAAATAAATACTTAATAACAATTTTTGATATTTAATTGATAATTCTTAAAAGAATTATTAAATCAATAAAAGTCAAATAAAATAAAAAAATACAATATATATTATAAATATTAAAAAGTAATATTTATAAATCCTTTATTATTAAAAAGAATTTTTATAATAATGGGGATAATGCATATCAAGTTAGATGATGCATTGCATTACTTTGCATAATCATTTTGCTTCTTTAAATATTGTCCTTACCAGGCAATAATGATGTTTTTATAAACATAGAAGCCCAAGGTCCAGTGCAACCATCAGACTTCACTACCTTGCCATAACAAGGCAAGTTCATCACTTGCTCATATCCTTTGAAGAGTCTTTATCAAAGTATTTGCAAATTGTGTGTTATCATATATACACTAAAGAAAGAAAATATTATTTTCACAAATAAAGAAATCATAGATATCATCCTAAGTGATGATATAATGGAGCAATAGAACTTAGGGTTCTATTTGCAACAATGATGATCAATTAGGGACTTAATAATCCCTGACATCAGTGATTCTAGCGCCGTATATTACGCGTTAGCCATGAGATTTGGAATGGGACGGAGAAGTCAGCTGTATCTTCTTCCTCTCGCATGAAGCCGGATGTGCAGGTCGTGACTGTTATCCTCGTAGCATGGATATTCATTGGTAATTCGTAGAGGATATGCGGCATAAGGGTCAGAACCCTCATCGTCCCACGATAGTTCTGGCATCTAACAGTTTGTACAAACCATTTCCGTAATTCATTATGTCAGCATGGTGTACACCAAGGAGGCATGCGAAGTCACGAAGGGGGCAGTGATTGGCTTGGACCAACTACTAGGCCCCACATCATGGAATTATGGATGGGAAAGTACACCCGGTTGTGAAACAAGGAGTTGATCTCCCATGGGTAAAGTAACGCACCTCAGCAGAGTGTAAGAATTGTAACTTGTTACTCCCTGTTCCAGGAAGGAGCTATGAACACGGAAGGAAAGGAAATCCATGAAAGTTCTGGTCAACCTGTGAAGGCTTATGGTGATAGATTTTTATAATAAAATCAATCTTTGAAGAAAGATTTACAAAATACTACATAGTACCAAGGACTTATAGTCCGAGGTGGTAGTTAGAGCATCAAACTTCCCACTTTGCATATAATGAACTTTTTGGGTAACGCTGTTACTCATCCTTTCCTTTGATCCCTTGCTTAGACTCTGAGGATCCCGAACACGTGCCAATCTATGCAGCCGAATGTCAAGAAGATGTCTTCTACGAGGAGCCTGACCTGCCAGGAGGTGTTGAAGGATTGGATTACGAAATCTGCTATGGTGTTGATGATAACGAGTCCAACTAAGTACCCTAGTTAGTAGTAACAAATGGAGCCGAGCACCATGAACTCTATAGGATAAGCTGCTGAGCTCAACTCCTAGTCGGAGTTGCTACATTTAAATTCCGCTGAGACACTTTATATTTTGGTTTGTAAGTTGAATCCTTTTGAAGTCTTGAACTTCTGGTATTGTAGTAATAATAATTTGTGAAGGTTTGTAATATGGACCCGCAACGTTTCTATTGTACCACTCTGAGGGATGTGATATTTACAGAACGGTGTTCTGTGGGTGTCATGTCAACGACTATAGTGTACTACACATGCAGTGGTATGCTGGGTCACCGCAGGCTGGGACCTCTAGTCCCGTTTCCATAGTCCCGGCTGGCCATCCGGGACTAGAGGACCTCTAGGACCGGGACTAGTGCCCCGTTCTCCACTAGTGCGCCCCTACCACGCCCACTCACAAACAAAGAAGACGAAGGATCCGCCGCAGAAGAAGAACTTACGAGGAGGTGGTGCCCGATTTTCTCGCCGTCGCCCTCGTCATCGGCCCCTCATTGCCTGCCACACCTCGCCATGTGGCCGCCTCTCGACGCGCCCCAGCCTCTCGCTGCGCCGCCGCCGCGCAGTTCCTCTCGCTCGGGGCGCCGCCGCCGACCTCACTCGCCCCTGCGCGGCCGCGCGCTCGGCGCCGACTGCACCGCCGCCTCCGATCGACCAAGTTTAATTTGTAGGTAGTTATTTTGCTTAATTTGTTGTATATATATATTGTGTAGTTAGTGTAGTTAATTAGTATATATATAGTTAGTGTAGTTAGTATATATTACCGGTGAATACTATAGTTAGTAAATACGTAGTTAGTATATATAGTTAGTGTATATAATAATTATATATTTTGCTTAAATATTATATTATTTGGAAATTTTTATATAATATGCATTATTATTATAATTAGTGATATTATTTAGGGTTTGGTTAAATGCTATTATTAGTATTATTATAATTATTATTTATTATATTATTAGAAAATATTAGTAGTATATTATTAATATTATTACTATATATTATTATAATTATTATATTACTAGGAAATTTTTATATAATATGCATTATTATTATAATTAGTGATATTTAGGGTTTGGTTAAATGCTATTATTAGTATTGTCATAATTATTATTTAGTATATTATTAGAAAATGTTAGTAGTATGTTATTAATATTATTAGTATATATATTATTATAATTATTATATTATTAGGTAATGTTTATATAATATGCACTATTATTATACTTAATAATATTTAGGGTTTTGTATAAATGCTATTATTAGTATTATTATAATTATTATTTAGTATATTATTAGGAAATGTTAATATAATATTTTTTCTAACTTGTTTAACTTTATTTCTGTAATAGTTAAGTCATGGATCATGATCGAAGCGGTGAAGGTCTTCTTCGGGGCATGATAAGAGGTGAAATTCCTCTTATTACTACCGGTGAAGATATCAAGCTCGAGGAAGAGATTTCCTCATATCTGAATCCATCCGGTGATGGACTAGAGGAAGACTTGATGTAAGGAGAGCAAGACCGGATGGTCGAATTGCAAACAAATAACAACAATGATGGCCCCTCGACAGGATCCGGTGAGGTATATATATATATATATATATATATATAAAGCCTCGTGTTACCTCTATGCATTAATTGATATGGATATATCAATATATATTAATCTCTCTCTCTTCTTCTTTTAGCCCACCGGATCGAAGCAATCGACAGCTCGAACGAAACTAGGGACGAACAGAAAGTCGGATGGTAATCAGAGGTTCATGATCGATGAAGTAGATGATGATGGACAACCGATTGATCCAGATAAGCATTGGAGGATGTTTACAAATCAATGCAGGGTGATTGTTTGGGACAACCTGCCGATCACCATTCAAGAATGGAATAAGTTAAAGAAACCAGGTGAAGAATCCAACAGTTATGTCACCGATGATGCCAAAGATGACCTTTGGCAGAAGCTCATAGCGCATTTCATACTACCTCTAGAGTACGAAGAATTTGAGGCAGATTGTATTACCCCAAGGCCGGGTGCGCTTGAAAGAAGAGAACAATGGCCCGATTTTGTAATGTACAAGCAATCTGCTGTAGCAAAGGCAAAGTCAGCAAAGAATGCATTAAATGCTGCCAAAAAGAAATACCATAATAAAATGGGGACATGTGGCTACAAGAGTGCCGTCCCTAAGTGGGAAACTATGGAGCGGAACATGATGACTAGAGGCATCACTCCTGGTACAGATGGATGGCCCGCGAGGTCAAAGCACTGATGGTACGGAACGGGGGATCGTTCGACCCAAAAATAGGGAAGACATCATTTCATGAAAAAATTCTAAAACCCTCTGAAGACCTTGTTAAAGCAATGAACGAAGCTCAATTGGTATTGTTCTGTCCTGAGATGACACGCGCCCTCGAGAATCCTGAAAAGGGTGGATGAACACAAGGAAAAGGAGCCGGTGTTACGTGGAAGAAAGGGTTTCCTCAGTACGATGATATTTACAGAAGCCGTCAGAGAAATAAGGACCGGGAGGTAGACCGGATCTTGAAGGTAGAGCAGGACCTAGCTGATCTGAAGAAGCTCATGCAAGAAATTAGCCAAAGGTCTTCAACTCACCCGCAGTCTGATGATCCTGCATTGGATCTTAGCCAACGGATAAGCAGCGTGTCTTCCACGGAGGTCCGGGCTGATGATCAAGCACTGCTGGCTGATGCACCGACTCCTCGCTACCCCGTGGATGATGTAGAGAGATGGAACGATGTGAGCTACATCAGCCAATGAACAACTTGTCCTTCAAGGTGGCGATTGGCACTGCTTTACCTTGTCTACATGGAGCACTTCACCATTCACTTCCGATTCCACCTGGCTGTGCTTGTGTCACGGTGGATGACATAGTGGAGGATTTTGCGTTCCTAGAGATTGACATCGCTACGCCTGAAGGCCTTACGAAACTCGGAGATGTCAAGAACAACATCATTCTATGGAAGAAGAAGTACATAAAGTTTCTAGGCTCGGCGCCAAGGCCACCGACTCCAAGGAATCCAAGTCCACCCCGCCCCCATGATCATCAACCTCCATGTCCACCCTGCCACTATTATCGTCAACCCGCAAGTCCACCCCCCCTGATTATCGTCAACCTCCAAGTCCACCCCACCCCGATGTCGATCGTCACAGTAGGAGTACATAAACTCGATATCCGCCTCCTCCTCCATGCAATACTACCTCATCAAAGACACGGAAGGTCGCCGCTCCCCCGCACCCCACATCGAAGAAAGGTCAAACGGCGAAGATAGTTGATATTCCGCTGGCTCTTCCAAAGAGACCCTATGACAAGACCGATGAGGAAAATGCCGCAGATGTGGCTGCCCAAGTTAAGGCGCATTTTGCACCCAAAAAGCCAGAGCCAAAGCCAGTATTTGATGAAAAAAACAAAAAGTGGGCTAAGTCCTTTCTTGAGCAACCATCCCAGATATCGATGAATCTGAAATCAGACTATGACCGGGAGATTATAAAGCAAGCAAAGAAGAAAAAAAGAACAAGTGCAAAAAGTGGGAAGCAAGTTGCCCAGCTTGGACAACAGAAGATTCAATCGCCCCCCCCCCCGATAAAAGTGATTTCAGACCTCGACAAGGCTTTCAGAGCTGAAATGGATATAGACATCAAATACTGGACCCCAGAGCCAGTAATAATGCTGCACTAATGGGCATCACTGTATCGGAGGCCAAAGCACTTGCTATCGAAACAAATATGTCTCTGGGTCAATATTTAGGCTATAAAGATACGCTAGTGGGTTAGATAGTATGGATGTATGTCCAAGGGGAGCCTCTAGTCAGTCATGAAGAGCTGATGCGTCTATCCACACATACGTGAAATCTGCACACATGGTACCTGTTGCAAACAGAAAAAAGCATCAGAAAGATTGGTTTGAAGTGGACGTTAGAAAGGATCATCACTTCAAACCATACTCGATACAAGTTCAAATGACTGAACTGTTTCAGTTATACAATCAGTGCTCCCTCGATAAATATATCATTTGTTGCTACTGTCTATAAGTGATTTATTTCTATAATTAAGTTTGTACCTCAGCTCGTTCATTGCATTTAATATATTATCCTAACTATATATCCTTTTATATGATATTATATTCTGTAGAATGAAGATGCTTGAATGCAAAAGATCTAGAAGATATGATGTTGGGTTCATTGACCCATATATCGCTAATGAATATACGTTAAATAATCATCCCAGGAACGTGGAGGAAGACCTGTGCAGGTTCTTAACCGGGAATAATTTTGTTAAGGAAATACTATTTCCTTACAACTTCAAGTGAGTGTTTCTATCTTGTACATATTTTATTTTTGCTTACTCGATGTTAAGTGTAATTGATGAGCTATGCATGTATGCTTATGTAAACGTTCCTAGATTCCACTGGATCTTGCTAAACATTCAAGTTGACAAATCCCTAGTTGAAGTCCACGACTCATTAAGTTGGACCCAAGAGAAGTGGAGTGACATGAAAGAAATGCTCCATAAGTAATTTCAATAATTATCGTATTATATCGACCTCTTTCGTTCATTTCCTGATATCAAGTAACTAATAACTCCTTTATTATTTTCTTTGCCGAGTAGGTGTTGGACACGATTCAGACAGAAAATACCAGGTTCATTCAAAGAGGAGCTATCTTATAAACTGGTGAAGAGTTTACAGCAGCCACCGAGAACTCATTTATGTGGATACTTCATCTGCGAATACATCCGCAAGTTGACAAGTGAGCGGAAATTTGATTCACATTATATTTACGATTTGGGAGAGAAACTAGAGCCATAACAGCGCATACGAGCAATTCAAAAGAAGCTAGCGGGATTTCTGATGAAGGGGGTCCTTGGTGTACATGGAGAATATTATGCGGATGACGAGGAACTCTATATGCCTTAGTGATCTCTATGTAGTTGATATGATATATATATCATCAATTACCATGTAATTTCAAAACATTTCTTTCTTTTGATATGATTGATTATACATATGCTTGCAAGGGATCGAATATTAATTATATAGATGTATCAACATGTATTGTGTATGCAGTAGCGTAGGTTTGAAATTATAGTAAAACACAAAACAAAAAAGGAACGAAATGGCAAAAAAAAGAAAACACACAATCTCAGTCGCGGCAGAGAAACACATGAATTCTCTGCCGCGGCAGGAAGCCTTATAGTCTCGGGTGGTGTTACGACCCGGGGCTAGAGGTTTCCGCCCCGCCCCCCCACCCTCCCACCCTCCACCTCGCTGAAACATCCACGTGTTTGCCTTTTGTCGTGGGCCGTAGCGAGCCGGGACTAGAGAGGGGGGGCCTCTAGTCCCGATTTGGTAGTCCCGGGACCAAAACCGGGACTAGAGCGTGTTACGGCCCGGGACTAAATGCCCTTTTTCCACTAGTGGTTGAATACATTGATTAGACTATAGAGTCATTGTATCTAGGGAATTTTAATATTATGATAACATAGTTAGTTATCACAACCATTTCTCTTTTTATTTAATGATATGTCATGTCATCAAATTGCATAGTTGCCGTTGCATGCTAATAGCTTAGTTACTTCCACTAGCGCTAGTCTAAGATGCAACTTTGGTGTAACTGAAAAAAATATCAGTTTCAACCATTGTGCAAGTGACATGCATGAATCTCTCCACCTAAAAATCCAAGGGCTGAGCTGAGTTGAGTTATTAACAAATGAACATTAATAAAACCCTTATTTTATTGACATGCCCCGTGACAACTTTCTCACTTAATTTGATGATACTTCCTCCGTTTGGAAATATAAGATGTTTTAGTTTTGTGAATGAGACGTATCTAAACATCTTTTAGTGTTTAGATTTATTTTAATATATACACTAAAACATGTCTAGATACATTGTCTTCATAAAACTAAAACATCATATATTTCTAAACGAAGGGAGTACATATCTACAACTGCTAGTAGTTACTCCTTTTTTAGGTAAAACTGCTAGTAGTAGTTAGCTATTGGTTCAGAACATCCAAGCCGAAAAGGACAAGACAGATTTTGCGTGACAGATACGTTTGAGCGAGGTCTCAAAACGTAAATGGATTATCAGTATAAAACCTGGCTGCATCTCATCTAATTTGCAACTTCAAGCTCGTCAGCTAGAGGGAGGAGAGGTACACTGCGTGGCCATGGACGAGCTGCTCTCACCATGCTCTGCCTTCTTGACGGCGTCCCCGCCATCCCTGCTGTCCCAGTTCTCTCCCGCGGACGGGTACCACGACCAGGTCCTGGATTTCGCCTCCTGCGAGGTCCCCGAGCCATGGCTGCTTGGTGAAATGGACGTTTCGGCCAAGAGCGAGAACAGAGATTACATGTGGTCTGCGGGCAGCTCGTCGCTCTCCCCAGACTCTAAGATCTGGGGGTTGCCGCCGGTAAGACTCCAGGAGACGCCGCGGTCCACCACGACGACGACTAAGAGGCGTGGGCGGAAGCCGGGGCCACGGGTCGAGGGCCACAGTGTGACCCACGTGGAGGCCGAGCGACAGCGCCGGGACAAGCTGAACCGCCGCTTCTGCGACCTTCGCGCTGCCGTGCCTACCGTGTCCCGCATGGACAAGGCCTCCCTCCTCGCCGACGCAGCCAACTACATCAGTGAGCTGCGCTCCCGCATCGCGCAGCTCGAAGAGGAGAGCCGGCAGGCGGCCGCCGCCGCGTCAGCTTCTTCCTTTCGAGGCGGCTCCCTCCACCACCTGGCCGAAGCCGACGAAGTGGTGGAGGTGAGGATGGTGGGGCACGATGAGGCGGCCGTGCGCGTGACGACGACGGGGGACGCTCTGCACGCGCCTGCTCGCCTGATGGGCGCCCTCCGTTCGCTGGAACTGCAGGTTCAGCACGCGTGTGTTAGCCGTGCGCAGGGTGTTACCGTGCAGGACGTGGTGGTGGAAGTGCCAGCCGCCGCACTGCAGCACGACGACGGTAACAACGCCATCCATTCCGCGCTGCTCCAGAGGCTACGCGGTAGCGCCTAGACCAAACAACTGATCAGTCCAGAGCTTGCAATAACGTATACTCCCTCCGTTTCAAAATATAAGACGTTTTAGCTTTAGAAAGCAAATATATCTAGACTATTTTTAATTAGTATATAGATTAACTCAATACTAAAACAAGTTTAGATACATTTTCTTTACAAACCTAAAACATCTTATATTTTAAAACGCAGGAAATAGTACTATATGTATCTCTACACAAATACACCGTTAATCTACTCTCCTGCTTTAATCCATGGAAATAAATCGTACTATTGGTGGATATATATCCAACATCGTCTAAAAAGTACGAGGAATTAATGAATGCCTATTTCAATACATATTTATGTAATGATTGTCAGGCCTTCATGCGGTGTGTGTACGTATTTTCTTATCTATATTTTTGCTTGTAATTTATCCCTGGCGTGCAGATGTTTGTTATAAATTGTCCTTGCCTTACTATATTTGGTCACTAGCATCTGCGACAGTTCCTCTAAGCAAGATGTCATACATGAAATTCAACACGTAGGGACAGTATTATGTTGAAATCATCGAAAACAAGCCTTAATACCAACACAAACAGTTGCGGGGCCACTGTTAAACCCTGCATCTTTGGAAACCACCGCGCCTTTATCTAAGAAAACCTAGCCACCACTCCACCTCCCGCCTCCTGTAGCCGCGCCCGCGACGGACAGGTGGAGAACCCGTTTTATAACTAGAGCTTTTTTTTATTAAAAGTTGTTTTTCAAATTGGCTAGGTTAGGACTTTGGTAGTTGTCTTTGTTAAAATACAATTCTTGTTTCCTTCAAAAAAAAATACAATTCTTGTTAGGTTTAAGAGTTCTAGTCGGTTTGTTACAGGGCTATGTCGGTGCACCTAGACCCTTATATATACCTCTTGTAATTGCCACAAAATTGTTATCGATTATTATTCTATACAATTCTACATGGTATCACACTTTCGATCCTAGGGTATGGCTCTTCCACCGCCACCGCCCGGCAACTTCGAGCGGCGCGCCGCCAAGGACGCCGCGTCCACGGCGCCCTCCACCTCTACCTCTACTTTAGCTATACCTCCACCAATAGCCCCTTCAATCTCCTTCACCGACACCATATCTGATATTAGACCCTACATACCTGTAACCCTAGACCTTGCTGCTCACAACTACTACCATTGGCTTCACCTCTTCGACGTCCACCTCGGGCGATGCAACCTCCGCTCTCACTTCGTCAACGACGCTCGCCCTCAACCTCATGATCCGCAATGGCTCAAGGATGATCTCGCCATTATTCAATAGATCTACATACGAGTCTCCACAGAAATCTTCAATCTCGTACACTGTGATGGTGCCTTCACCGCCGATTTGTGGACAACCCTTTGTCATCTCTTTCAGGACAACGTCGACGCTCTCGCCAACAATCTCCACACCGAGCTTTGGAACACTGTAAACACCCGGATTTTTAATCCCAGATGCCTGTTATGTCATACCTCGCAATCCCAGGATTACCATTTTTGCGAGACATAATAGATTTGATATCACAGTACATCATCCATTACAAACCATACATAAGGTCTTACACAAATAAGGATCTCATGATCCAGTTCTTAATACAATTCAAGCAGCGGAATAACGTAATAGTAACTATAGCATAGGAGAAGCTCCATCTTCGGGGTCACAGGCAATGCTGACGATGGGAGATGATCCTAGTTGTCGTAACCTTTCTGCGGTCCGTCATCCTGATACTTCTCTTCATAGTCTGGCCACGGGAATAGCTAGGGACAAATCCATGAGTACTCTTTAAGTACTCGCAAACTAATGCTAACAAGTGAAGTGGTTTTGAATAGGATATACTAAGCTCTAGGGTTGTTTTGCAAAAAGCCAGATTTACTCTACTAACTTCAAAAGCAAAGGAAGCTAGTTGAAAGTTTTATAACACCTAAGTGGGAACTTGCATTTCATGTCACAACTCTGTTGTGGTCAAGTCAAAGTCATAAATCATTTTATAAGTCATTTTGAAAACATCTGACGATAGAACAGTATGGCCACTCCAACTGTCCATAACCGCGGACACGGCTATTCGAATAGTTTGACACTCTGCAGAGGTGGTACACTTTCACCACATCATTCAATACATCTGTTAGGAACAATCTTGAATTCACCATACTCAGTATGCGGATAATCAATCCTAACCTTTCAATTACACGCCCTAGTATAGGAACCTCTCCTATGAGTTTGGCCTCCCAACCATGACCATCTGTCATCTTAGGAACTGCACAAGTGGTCAATCTTCACGAGGTGGCCTCATATCAAACCTCGGCCGCAAGGGAACCCATACTAAGGTATATAAACTTCCGGTCAGGCCATACCCGAATTTCGGGTATTGTGGTTGTACGGTAAAATTGGAATGGTATCGCGTCCAGACAACCATCAGTTTTATAAAGGGATAAGGCTCATGCCTCAACATTTTCATCATCAAAGTCATCTGGTGTTCAAGAACACATGTCAAAATATTTAAGTAGAATGACTCATCATTCTAAGGTTTTCATAACCATTTTCACCAAGTATTTCCATCTAAAGTTGATCAAGTTTTATGCTTAGCACTAGCATCTACAAGTGAGGGTAAATACTAATGGTGGGTAATAAACCAGTGGGTATGTACTAAGTTCAATCTCATGCCTTAGGATGACATCAAGATTATCTAACTTAGGCCAAATTCTATGCTCTTTATGCTACCTTCAGTTATCTTTCTAGAATCTACAAGTCACTAAGTAAACTCTAAGAGAAAGCTTTAATAAAGAAAATAAAGTATTAAGCTTGCAAGTAAAACTAGGATTTGGTATCAAGTGGTGTAAGCTTGCAAGTAAAACTTGCATGGTTTAGCTTGCTAAGATAGTAGTATAAGTAGCAAGTGTTAGCTTGCTCAGTTAATAGCTTGCTAATTCAACTAGTAGTATTAGGCTTGCCTTGTGCAGAGCAGTGGTTGAAGTTCTCCTCGGCTTCTTCCTCGTAGTATCCTCATTACTCCTCGTATCCTTGGTCTGTACTAGCGTCTATAAATAAATACGGTGTACACAATCACCAAACAATACTTAACTATTTCTAATCATCACACAAAGGTTCACACTAGGTGATCTAGCATCATCACTAACTTTACAAGATTAAAGCACTTGTCCCATTTATTTTATTTTGAGAAAAGTAAATTCTACTCATTGAAAAACTACTTAAGATTTAATATTCTCCAACTCAAACATGGGATCATGTTGACACACGTGATTACCATATATTTCAGTACATGGGAATGTGATTTAAAGTGGTGTCACCATTTAATAAGGTTTAACCTTTTTATTTTATTTTATTAAAGTGACTAAAAATGGCTATGTGGCATTCTTTTATTACTTAATCATTATTTCTATAATTAAAACAATATATTTTATATATTCTGAAAGGTATGGTTAAATGTGATTTTTGAGAGTTGGAATCAACTGAAAATCTCTTATGGTTGAATTTTGAAAAATATTTGAATGCAGAAAAGCTTCTGCCTTGTTATTTTTACCATGGGTGATCTACAAATCTAAATGATTTGAATCCAATGGGTTTGGATTAAGCATTCCAGTATCTTTCTAACAAAATTGGTTTCATGTATTTTCGTTCAGTGAATCGAGCTGGGTTGATTTTTGAATCTAGGTACAGAACTATGTTTGAAATTAAATGAATAAAAGTAAATTTGAATTGTTGGGTCGCGCGGGACGTTTAACTGGGTCGGCCCACTACGCACAGTGTACGCGCGGGAGGGTTAAGTGGCTGTCCCCACGCTTCAGTGAGACAGTGAGGGGCGAAGCAGTACGGGGTGATCTAGGCTGCACGATATAACTCTAATCGAACGGATATGGTTTATTGTCCACGTCGGGCAGCGCCGACAAGACAGAAACCTAGCGCGGTAGGTGGGGGTCGTGGGAGGCTCATCGGGGCTCAGGCGATGGTCGGCGATGGGGGCGAACGACGAAGTCAACGACGGCGATCCTCCTGCTACCGGTAGCTTCTCCTGGGGTGGCTCCAATTGACGGCGCCTCTCCTCCTCTGCAGTGGCGAACTGCGGTGAAATTCTGGCCACCTGGTGCTCGCCTTGCTCCGGGAGTGAGTGGGTGTGATCACTAAGAGGTGGGGAGTAAACTGGTGTGAAGAAAACGAGCGGGGGAGGCCTCCTTTTATAGTGACTGAATGGGACCGATGGGCACGGGCTGAGCTCGTCGTGGTCGACGGAATAGAGTGCTAATGGCATGGGCAACGATAGGGGGCGGTGTTGTGCTCCCTGGCGAAGCTCAACGGCGTGCTGGCGAGGCGTGGGGCGGTGCTGATCGGTCGGAACGCGTCGACGCACTGGGCGGGTCCGACGGTGATTTTAATGGCGCACATCATGCACGGTCTACGCGGCGGCGAACGCGGTTGTCTGGCGGGGTGCTGGAGTGTTGGCGATCACGTCTACAAGCGGCGAGGACAGCGCGCGGTCTGTGGGCGTTGGTCGAGGGTGGTGCACTGGTGCGCTCTCGGCTCGCACGCAGAGAGACTTGGCAAGCTCGGGTAGTGTGGTCCAAGGGCCACTACTAGGAAAACAGCTATAGGTAATCAGCACATCTGTGGCTCACATGGTTGAAGTGCCCCACGGCTAAAACAGGCGTGGCTCACCTGTGGGCAGTGCCCTACTAGTAACTCGAACAACCGTGGCGCACATGACTATAGTGCGCCACAGATGTGTGTGGTCCAGGGCCCTGTTGGACGCTCGCCAAACATCTGTGGCGCACTATAGTCATGTGCGCCACGGTTGTTAGTGTCATCTGTGGCGCACATGGGGGGGGGGGTGCGCTACGCCTAAGCGCACGCCCCCTCTGCTCTGAAACGTCCACAAACTTCTGTGGCGCACTCGGCCTAGTGCGCCACAGATGTACAAACTTAGCCGTAGGGCACTCTGCCCTAGTGCCCTACGCCTAAGTGGCATGCACCAACTCCACCCCCCCCCCCCCCCCCCCCCCCCCCCCCGTGGATCGCCTTTTTAGGGTTTGCAAAAAATAAACGAAAATGATAAACACTTCAAAAAATTAAATCCTTTCATATTTAGGTAGGTAATGTGGTATAGCTTCTAGTAAAATTAACAGAAATGAGTTTCGACTTTATTTGCAAAAAAAAGTAATGCCACGGTAAAAAGGCCGTAACTTTTGCATACGATATCGAAAAAAATCGTATAATATACCAAAATGACGAGAACGAGATTCCAGATCCGCTTGCAACCCCTTTAGGTCGTTTAGCGATTTTTTAGATTTTCAAAATTCGAAAAGAGTAAAAAGTTATGGTCAAAAAACCGTTTTTTCCTGCAGAAAAAAAAACAGGGTGACTTATCCGTAGCGCACCTACACCTAGTGCGCCACGGATAAGCTTGCGCCCTGGGCCCCACTCCGCGGGACCCGCCCCCCACCAGTCTCCCCACACCCGCGGGCCCACCCTGGCACCCCTGTCCCCCGCGCCTGCCTCCCTCTCTCTCTTCTTCCCTCCGCCTCGCACCCGACGCACCCACCCCCACGCTCGCTCCCTCCTTCCTCGCGCCCTGCCCTCTCCGGCGCCGGCCACCGGCCACGGCCGCGCCCCCCTCGCCCAGCGAGCACCCCGCCGCCCCCGCCTTGGCCACCTCGCCCTCTCCTCTCCCCCGAGTCCCCTTCCCCGCAGGTGCTCCCTCCGCTCCCCCCCGCCCAGGAGCCGGCTCGAGCCTCTCCGCCCAGCCCGCGCCCTGGCCGAGCCCGCGCCGCCGCCTCCGTGCCTCCGCGAGCGCCGCGCCCGCGCGCGACCCCGCCTCCGCCGCTCCTTCTCACCCGCGGCCCCGCGCCCTCGCCCCCGGGCCCGGCAACCACCTCCTCCCTCCCCGGCGGGCGGCACCGCTCCGCCCCGCCTCCGGCGGCCCCGCGCGCCTGTGACCGCCTCCGGGAGTCCACGCCTCTGCCTCCCTGCGCCGCCTGGCGCCACCGCTCCGCCGCGCGCAGCCCCCTCCGCCGGCATGGCCCGCCGCCGCTGCGGGTTCTCCTCGCCGGACACCGCCCTCGTCGCCGTCGAGCCCGCTCCGCCGGTCCCATCCACCGCAGTCCCCTGCAGCTCCGGCCTCGCTACGTCTCCGAGCCCGCGCCTGCAGCGCCCACCCCGTCGTCCGCCCCGCGGGTGCTCCTCCGCCGCCGGGCCCGCGTCCCATCCAGATCTGCTGCTTTTTTTTTTGAATTTTGAAATTTACATCCGTGGCGCACAGCACCTAGTGCGCCACGGTTATCGTTTCATACGCGTGGCGCACCTGCCCAAACTGCTGTGGCGCACTGGCATGTGCGCCACGCCTGTCTCTAAACTTCTGTGGCGCACTAGGCAGTGCGCCACAGAAGTTTAAACTTCTGTAGCGCAAGGCACATGGCGCACTGCTAGTGCGCCACAGATGATGTTTCATGGTGCGCCACTAAAGGCCATTTTTCTAGTAGTGGGCTGGCAGTGTCGAGGCTTGGACATGGGGTGGTGGTGGACGGTGGTCAGTGCTCCAGAGATGCTTTCTAGGCTTGGTGCTTCTCCTAGCTCGCTGTCGACATGTGGGTGGCAAGTTAGGCTCGGAATGGTCACCATTAATCGCTATGTCAAGCTCACAGTGGAGCTAAGGCTTGCTAATTGGGCTGGATTATCTAATGAGAGTGTAGTGAGAGCTAGAGAGGGAACAAGGTTGGCCAAAATCACTGCTCACTATAGTGTTTGTTGTTTGTTTATTTGATGCAAACAAGGTGTTTGATGAAATGGCCGAAAGAAATTCAAATTTGAATTTTGGATTCAAACTTGGTGGGTTTGCTAGGCACATACTAGGGAGTCTCTGGTTAGTTGGATTAGTCAAGGGGCACTAGTTTGGTTGGGTTTTGAAAATGTGTGATCTTCACATATGATGAAGATTCAAATTTTACTTGTGATTTGAATGAGGTTGCCATATGTTTCTGCAAGTTTGAAAGGTGGGATTTGATTCATTTTTACTTGTTCTAGCAAGGGGTGAAAAGAATTGGAAAAGTTTCCGTTTGAAATACTGGACTAGAAACACTCAAAGTGACCTAGTGAGCAAGACTGGCAAAAATGACCATTTGCTTTAATTGATTTGTTTTTGATTTTCTCTTTATTTGTTTCTGCTTGGAAATGTTTTATATGATGTTATTTTCATCTTTAAACCATTTCTAGCTATTTAGGTTAATCACACAAGTTCATTCATGCATTTATCAAATCATCACATACACACATGCATTCATATGATTTTAATTACTCAAAGTTTTTGTTAACCCTAATTTTAGTGATTAGAGTTTGATGATCATTGTTTCATATTTTTGGGATGTTACAAAACTTCCCTCCTTAAACAAAATCTCGTCCCGAGATTTGAAAAAGAAGAAAAAATATTACCTAGGATTTAAAGAGATCGGGAAACTCTGTCCTGATGTGATCTTCTCGCTCCCAGGTAGCTTCTTCTTCAGTGTGGTTGCTCCACTGAATCTTGAGAAACTTGATGCTTCGGGTCCTGGTGGTTCTGAAATATTCTTCCAAAATACGGATGGGTACTTTAGGATACGTCAGGTCATCGTTGATCTCTATGGTCCGATGATCAATGTTCTTGAAAACTTCAGTCTTCTCCGGAACTTCAAGGAATTTACGAAGTAATGATACATGGAACACATTGTGTACTGCTGACATTTCCTCTGGAAGTTCCAATTGATATGATACTTCTCCTCGACGATTCAGAATCTTGAAAGGTCCGATATATCTGGGGGCTAACTTTCCTTTGAGCTGGAAACGCTGCATTCCCTTCAAAGGCGACACTTTGAGATACACAAAATCTCCGATATTGAAAGCGAGGTCTCGACGTCTCTTGTTGGCGTAACTCTTCAGTCTTGACTGGGCGGTCTTGAGATGCTCACGAATCTTGTGAACTTTCTCTTCTGCTTCTCGTAGGATGTCAGGTCCGAAAATCTGACTCTCTCCTACTTCCGACCAATTCAAAGGGGTGCGACACTTCCTTCCATACATGAACTCAAATGGGGCCATTTGCAGACTAGCTTGATAATTGTTGTTGTATTAAAATTCTGCGAAAGGCAGACAGTCTTACCATTTAGATCCATACTCTAGCACACATGCTCTCAACATATCTTCGAGTATTTGATTTACTAGCTCCGTTTGTCCATCGGTCTGAAGGTGATATGCTGTGCTGAAATCTAGTCGGGTTCCTAAACCTTCTTGGACATTCTTCCAGAATATCGAGGTAAACTGAGTTCCTCGATCTGATACAATGTTCTTGGGGACTTCGTGCAAACTGACGATTCTAGCGATGTATAACTCTGCTAGCTTCGAACTCTGGTATGTGGTCTTGACTGGTATGAAATGGGCGACCTTGGACAATCTGTCAACTATGACCCAGATAGAGTTATTTCCCCTACTGGAAGTAGGCAATCCGGTGATAAAGTCAATTCCAAAGGAATCCCATTTCCATTCTGGAATCTGCAATGGTTGCAACAGTCATGCGGGTCTTTGATGCCCCTCCTTGACTCTCTGGCATATATCACACTTGGCGATATAGCTTCCGATTTCTCTCTTCATCTTATGCCACCAAAATTGTTCCTTCAAATCCTGATACATCTTCGTTCCTCCGGGGTGGATAGAATAAAGAGTATCATGGGCCTCTTTCAAAATAACTTCTTTCAACTCCTAATATGCTGGTACACAGAGACGTCCTTTGTACCACAGAAATCCCTCTTCGTCTTCGGTGAATCCGGGTACTTTGCATGTACCGATACGATGTTTGATTCCGTCGATACTAGCATTTCCTCTCTGCGCCTCCTTGATCTGACTGATCAAAGTGGGTTGAAGTTCTATGCTAGCCAAAAATCCTTCACTCACTAATTCAATTCGGAAATCTTCCATCTCTTTGTGCAAACTGGGTTGCTCTCTCAAAATCATGGAGTTCAAATGACACGACAATCTGCTAAGGGCATCTGCTACCACATTGGCTTTACCGGGGTGATAGTGAATGTCCAGATCATAGTCCTTGATTAGCTCGATCCATCTTATCTGCCTCATATTTAGCTCCTTCTGAGTGAATATATACTTCAGGCTCTTGTGATCTGAATAAATCTCACAACGGTTTCCCATGAGTTAATGCCTCCATGTCTTCAGGGCTAGAACTATGGCTGGGAGTCAAGGTCATGGGTTGGATAATTCTGTTCATGCTGTTTCAGTTGTCGGGATAGATAAGATATAACTTTGCCTTATTACATTAGCACACATCCGAGACCGATCTTGGATGCGTCACAATACACATCAGAGGGCTTCGTGATATCCTGCATGATCAAGATTGGGGCTGAAATCAATCTCCTCTTGAGTTCCTGAAAACTCGCTTCACATTTGTCCGTCCTTTCAAACTTCTTGTCCTTCTTCAGTAATTGGGTCATGGGTCTTGCAATGCTCGAGATTCCTTATACAAACTTGCGGTAGTATCCCGCTAATCCGAGAAATGCACGAACTTCGGTTTGGGTGGTTGGGGCTTGCCAATCTCCAACATCCTTCACCTTCGCAGGGTCAACGGCAATTCCTCCGGCTGATACAATATGTCCGAGGAATCCTACCTCTTGTAACCAGAATTCATATTTTCTAAACTTGGCATATAGGTGATGCTCTCTAAGGGTGCCAAGAATGGTCCTTAGGTGTAGCTCATGTTCATCTTCTGATTTGGAATAAATCAGAATGCCATCGATGAAAACAACGACAAACTTATACAAGAAGTCCATAAAAATCTTATTCATGAGGTTCATGAAATAAGCGGGGGCACTGGTTAATCCAAAAGACATGACAGTATACTCGTATAATCCATATATGGTGGTAAAGGCAGTCTTCGGAATATCCTCTGCGCGAATCTTGAGTTGATGATAGCCAGTTCTAAGATCAATCTTAGAAAACACTTTGGCACCATTCAACTGGTCAAATAGGTCTTCTATCTTCGGCAGTGGGTACTTGTTCTTGATGGTGACATCATTCTGTAGGGGTTCGTAGCATGGAAAACAAAAATTTTCTATCGCATACAAACAAACAAGCCAAGATCTATCTACTAGATTGTAGCAACGAGTCGATGGAATAACTTACCCTCGAAGATTCCAAAGTGTTTAACGAGAGCGGATTCTCGTGGGTGATGTAGTCGTACTCTTTCCGATCTCAAGATCGTGTAGACGATCCTTCCGGCGCTGCGTTCCGGCAGCGCTCCCGCAGTCGGTCACACGTTCGGTACTCGACGAAAACATTCCTCTCCCTTGTTCCAGCAGGCAGCAGAGGTTGTAGCACTCTCCTCGCGATTCCGGCAGCACAACGGCGTGGTACCGGAAGTAGAGGGGAGATCCCGCAGGGCTTCGCCTTAAGCCGGAGCGAGTATGGTGGAGTATGAGAGAGGGCTATTAGTGGTCTAGAGATTAGACACACCAATTAGAAGGCTCTAAACCGCAGGCTAAAGCAATTAGAAGCTCTAAACCAAAACGGCTCTAAACCGGAGATTAGAGGTAGAAAACTTGTGTCTAGAGGAGGAGGCCCTGCCCCTCCTTTTATAGGTGGGAGGGGGCTGGCGCGCCAGGGGAGGGAGGGGAGTCCCTCCCCAACTCGGCCAGGTGGGGCACCGCCGGTTGGAGGAGGGTCTCCCTCCCCAACTCGGTTTTGGCCTCCTCTTGCTTGTTTCCCACAGTTTCTTGTTTTAGCCGTTTGACTTTCAAACTGGACATTTGACTTTTCTGTTTTAGGATTCAATTTAATCCTTTATTTGGGACAGAAAGAACACTTAGTACATGATGCAATCATTCCAACATGCAATGACACATTCATGTACCCCTCCCCCCCGGAGTGCCGGACAATCCGGAACCTTCTAGAACATTCCCGATGAAATCACCGGAATCATTCCCGAACTCCGAAACGGGTCTTTCCTTATATGAATCTTATTCTCCGGACCATTCCGGATCACCTCGTGATATCCCGGATCCCATCCGAGACTCCGAACAACATTCGGTCTCTTTCTCATAATACCATAACTACTCAAAACAACGTCGAATCCTTAAGTGTGTCTCCCTACGATTCGTGAATTATGCGGACATGATCGAGACACTTCTTCGAACAATAACCAATAGAGGAATCTGGAAATTCATATGGCTCCCACATATTTCTACGATTACTTTGCGATCGAATGAACCACTTACATACGATACCAATTTCCCTTTGTCTCACGATATGTTACTTATCCGAGGTTATGATCGTCGGTATCTCTGCATACCTAGTTCAACCTCGTTACTGATAATTACTCTTTTCTCGTTCCCGTGATATGTGATCCCTTGTGAGCCAGTCACATGCTTGCAAGCTAATTGGATGACATTCCACCGAGAGGGCCCAGAGTATATCTATCCGTCATATGGATGGACAAATCCCACTCTTGATCCATGTGTCTCAACCAATACTTTCCGAACACTCAATGCCACCTTTATAACCACCCAGTTACGGTGTGGTGTTTGATGTCATCAAAGCATCCATCCGGTAAAGGTGATATGCATGATCTCATGGTCGAAGGAATTAGGTTACTATGTATCAGAAAGCATATAGCAATTGAACTATTGAAATGACTTGATCTTTATGCTACGCTTATCTATAGGAGTATGTCCACCATATCATTCTCCTAACGATATGATCTTGTTGTTGATAACATCTCAATGTTCATGATAGGGAAACCACAATCATTTATCAACCAACAAGCTAGTGAAGTATAGAGGCTATACAAGGGACTTCAAATTAAGTTTACAAATCACACAAGTATCAATGTTTCCTTGTTAATACTATTATAGCATGAATGTAAACATTTATCATAAACACAAAGATATAATAATAACTATATTTATTATTGCCTCTAGGGCATATCTCCAACAGTCTCCCACTTGCACTAGAGTCATCTAATCTAGATTACATGGTAATATACCGAACACCCATGGCAGTTTGGTGTTGGTCATGTTTTGCCCTCGGGAGATGTTTAGTCAACGGATCCGCCACATTCAGATCTGTGTGTACTTTGCAAATCTTTATATCCCCATCCTGGATATGTTCTCGAATAGCGTGAAAACGTAGCTTGATGTGCTTCAGCTTCTTGTGTGACCTTGGTTCTTGCGCATTGGCTATGGCGCCCATGTTATCACAGTAGATAGACATTGGGTCCAGCGCACTAGGAACCACACCCAGCTCTGTAATGAACTCTTTCATCCATATCGCTTCTTGTGAAGCCTCCGAAGCAGCCATGTATTCCGATTCAGTTGAAGATCTCGCCACAACGCTTTGCTTTGCACTCCTCCAGCTAACTACTGCACCATTCAAAATAAATACGTATCCGGATTGTGATTTAGAATCATCCGGATCGGTGTTCCAACTAGCATCGGTGTAACCATTAACAACGAGTTGTTCATCACCTCCATAAGAAAGAACCATATCCTTAGTTCTTCTCAAGTACTTAAGGATGTTTTTGACCGCTGTCCAATGATCCACTCCTGGATCACTTTGATATCTGCTAGTTAAACTAACAGCATATGCAATGTCGGGTCTAGTACATAGCATGGCATACATTAGAGATCCTATGGCTGAGGCATAGGGAGTCTTACTCATCCTTTCTCTATCTTCTGCCGATGTCGGACTTTCAGTTTTACTCAAGGTCGTATTGGGCAACATGGGCAAGAATCCTTTCTTGCTTTCTTCCATTCCAAACCTCTTTAGAACTTTGTCCAAATATGTACTCTGTGACAATGATATTTGGCGTTTCAATCTATCTCTATAAATCTTTATGCCTAATATGTAAGCTGCTTCGCCAAGATCCTTCATTGAAAAACTATTATTCAAATATTCTTTGACACTATTAAGAAGGTCTACATCATTCCCAATCAACAATATGTCATCCACATATAATATTAAGAATGCTACAGAGCTCCCACTCACTTTCTTGTAAATACAAGCTTCTCCATAAGTTTGTATAAAACCAAAACTTTTGATTACCTTATCAAAGCGTTGATTCCAACTTCGGGATGCTTGCTTCAATCCATAGATGGACCGTTGAAGTTTGCATACCTTGTTAGCATCTTTAGGATCGACAAAACCTTTGGGTTGCATCATATACAACTCTTCATCAATGTCTCCATTGAGGAATGCTGTTTTGACATCCATCTGCCATATCTCATAATCATAATATGCAGCGATTGCTAAAATAATCCTCACAGACTTTAGCTTCGCTACTGGTGAGAAAGTCTCATCGTAGTCAACTCCTTGAATTTGTCGAAACCCTTTTGCGACAAGTCGAGCTTTATAGACAGTAACATTACCATCAGCATCTGTTTTCTTCTTGAAAATCCATTTGTTCTCGACAGCCTTTCGGCCATCCGGTAAGTCCACCAAAGTCCATACTTGGTTTTCGTACATGGATCCAATCTCGGATTTCATGGCTTCTTGCCATTTATTGGAATCTGGGCTCATCATCGCTTCCTCATATGTCTCGGGGTCATCGGTGTTGTCCACCAACATGACATTCATAACGGAATCATACCAATCTGGAGTGGTACGAGTTCTCGTTGACCTCCGAGGTTCTGTAGCAACTTCAACCGAAGTTTCATGATCACCATCATTAGCTTCCTCTCTTATTGGTGCAGGCACCACAGGAACTTCTTCCGGTGCTGCGCTACTCGCAATTTCGAGAGAAGGTTCGACAACCTCGTCGAGTTCTACTTTCCTTCCAGTCACTTATTTCGAGAGAAATTCCTTCTCTAGAAAGGATCCATTCTTGGCAACGAAGATTTTGCCTTCGGATCTATGATAGAAGGTATACCCAATAGTTTCCTTCGGGTATCCTATGAAGACGCATTTTTCCGCTTTGGGTTCAAGCTTGTCCGGCTGTAACTTCTTTACATAGGCTTCGCATCCCCAAACTTTAAGGAACGACAATTTAGGGTTCTTCCCAAACCATAATTCATATGGTGTCGTTTCAACGGATTTAGATGGTGCCCTATTTAAAGTGAATGCGGCTGTTTCTAATGCATAACCCCAAAATGATAGCGGTAAATCTGTAAGTGACATCATAGAACGAACCATATCTTAGAGAGTTCGATTACGACGTTCGGACACACCATTACGCTGTGGTGTTCCCGGCGGTGTCAATTGTGAAAGTATTCCGCATTTCTTCAAATGCTCGCCAAACTCGTAACTTAGATATTCACCTCCACGATCAGAACGTAGAAATTTAATCTTCTTGTTACGTTGATTCTCTACCTCACTTTGAAACTCCTTAAACTTCTCGAAAGTTTCGGACTTATGTTTCATGAAATAGATATACCCATATCTACTCAAGTCATCCGTGAAGGTAAGAACATAACGATAACCACCGCGCGATGCTACACTCATTGGACCACACACATCGGTATGTATGATTTCCAATAAATCCGTAGCTCGCTCCATCATACCAGAAAATGGAGTCTTAGTAATTTTACCCATCAGACATGCTTCGCATCTTTCAAGTGATTCAAAATCAAGTGATTCAAGAAGTCCATCGGAATGGAGTTTCTTCATACGTTTCACTCCAATGTGACCAAGACGACAGTGCCACATATAGGTCGAATTATCGCTTGATTTCAAACGTTTAGACTCAATGTTGTTGATATGTGTATTTCCACTATCGAGATTCAATAAGAATAGACCATCTATCAAAGGTGCATGTGCATAAAACATATTACTCATATAAATCGAACAACCATTATTCTCGGATTTAAACAAGTAACCGTCTCGCAATAAACAAGATCCCGATATAATGTTCATGCTCAACGCAGGCACCAAATAACAATTATTTAAGTATAAAACTAATCCCGATGGTAGATGAAGGGGTAGCGTGCCGACCGCGATCACATCAACCTTTGATCCGTTTCCCACGCGCATCGTCACATCGTTCTTTGCTAGCTTCCGTTTATTCTGCAGCACCTGTTTCGAGTTACAAATATGAGCAACCGAACCAATATCAAATACCCAGGCACTACTACGAGTACTAGTGAGATACACATCAATAACATGTATATCAGATATACCTTTCTTCTTGATGTTGCCGTTCTTCAAATCCGCCAAGTACTTTGGGCAATTCCGCTTCCAGTGACCTTCTCCCTTGCAGTAAAAGCACTCAGTATCAGGCTTAGGTCCAGCCTTGGTCTTCTTCGTCGGCGTGGTAACTTTCTTACCACCCTTCTTGAAGTGTCCCTTTTGCTTAGACTTGCCTTTCTTGAATTTGGTGGTCTTATTGACCAAGAACACTTGGTGCTCTTTCTTGATCTCCACTTCTGCAGATTTCAACATGGCAAAGAGTTCTGGCAACGTCTTGTTCATGTTCTGCATGTTGTAGTTCATCACAAAGTTCTTGTAACTTGGTGGTAGTGATTGGAGGACACGATAAATCCCCAAAGCATTAGGAATCACTATACCCAAGCTTTGAAGTTTGTTTGTGTGCCCAGACATCTTAAGCACATGCTCACTGACGGAGCTGCCCTCTTCCATCTTGCAGTTAAAGAACTTTTCAGAAGCCTCATAGCTTTCAATTGCCGCATGAGTCTCAAAAATCAATTTGAGATCCTCGACAATATCATATGGGTCTGAATCCTCAAACCTTTTCTGAAGCTCCGATTCCAAACCATACAAGATAGCACACTGAACTATGGAGTACTGATTCTTCCGAGCGAGGTAAACATTCTTTACTTCATCGGGAGCATCAGCTATAGGTGGGTCACCCAGCGGTGCATCCAGCACATAGGTCAAATTACCAGCTGTGAGGACAATCCTCAAATTGCGGAACCAATCCGTGAAGTTGCTTCCATTGTTTTTCAACTTTTCTTTCTCTAGGAACGCATTAAAATTGATGGTAGGGGCTGCCATTGATCTACAACATATTTGCAATATTTTAGACTAAGTTTATGACAAATTGAGTTCAAATTAATTAATGTAATTAAACTAGGTGAACTCCCACTCAAAACAATATCCCTCACATTGTTTTAGTGATCACACGAACCAAATCCACTACATCAACACCGATCATCACGAGAGTTGATATAGTTTCAATGGCGAACAATCATCATGTTCATCATATCTACTATATGACTCATGCTTTACCTTTAGGTGATCCGTGTTCCGAGACCATGTCTGTACATGCTAGGCTCGTCAAGATCAAACCTTAGTTTCCGCATGAGCAAATCTGGCTTGCTCACGTTGTATACACTTGCGGAATCTAACACACCCGATCATCACGTGGTGCTTCGAAACAACAAGCTTTAGCAACGGTGCTGACTAAGGGTGAACACTTTATGATTTGAAATTCATGTGCATGAGGGATCATCTTATAATGCTACCGTCGTCTACTAAGCAATACAAGATGCATAAAGGATTAACATCACATGCAATTCAATATATATGTGATATGATATGGCCTTTCTTCTTTGTGCTTCCGATCTCCATCTTCAAGCACGAACATGATCTCCATCATCACCGGCATTGCATCAAGGTCAATGACGCTACTCCATGGTTGTCGTCCACCGGCTTCAACTATTACAACTACTTTGAATAGACACGCGGGTCTTAACATAAATTAAAGACAACCATATGGCTCCTGCCGGTTGCCGACTTACAATAAGGAACATTGCATACATCAAATATAATCACAATCATGGCCATATCACATCACTACACACCCCTGCAAAACAAAGTTAGACGCCTCTACTTTCTTTGCATATTTTACGTGGTTTGGGGCTTTCAATAAGTGTCGTTCTAACTTACGAACAAGAACCACAACATTGATACTAGTATTGTTAATCACCCGTTGTAAATTGGATCTTAACTATGCTAGGAGAAACAGGCACCCGCAAAGCCACTTATGCAATACAAGTTGCATGTCAAGCGTGGAGCAAGTCTCATGAACGATGTCATGTAAGGTTAGCCGGGGCCGCTTCATCCCAACATACCGCAAGATGCAAAGTACACAAGAAGCAATCGACAATAAAAGCATCAACGCCCACAATGACCATTGTGTTCTACTCGTGCAACAGATCTACATATAGACACGGCTCTGATACCACTATAGGGGTTCGTAGCATGGAAAACAAAAATTTTCTATCGCATACAAAAAAACAAGCCAAGATCTATCTACTAGATTGTAGCAACGAGTCGATGGAATAACTTACCCTCGAAGATTCCAAAGTGTTTAACGAGAGCGGATTCTCGTGGGTGATGTAGTCGTACTCTTTCCGATCTCAAGATCGTGTAGACGATCCTTCCGGCGCTGCGTTCCGGCAGTGCTCCCGCAGTCGGTCACACGTTCGGTACTCGACGAACACCTTCCTCTCCCTTGTTCCAGCAGGCAGCGGAGGTTGTAGCACTCTCCTCGCGATTCCGGCAGCACAACGGCGTGGTACCGGAAGTAGAGGGGAGATCCCGCAGGGCTTCGCCTTAAGCCGTAGCGAGTATGGTGGAGTATGAGAGAGGGCTATTAGTGGTCTAGAGATTAGACACACCAATTAGAAGGCTCTAAACTGCAGGATAAAGCAATTAGAAGCTCTAAACCAAAACGGCTCTAAACCGGAGATTAGAGGTAGAAAACTTGTGTCTAGAGGAGGAGGCCCTGCCCCTCCTTTTATAGGTGGGAGGGGGCTGGCGCGCCAGGGGAGGGAGGGGAGTCCCTCCCCAACTCGGCCAGGTGGGGCGCCGCCGGTTGGAGGAGGGTCTCCCTCCCCAACTCGGTTTTGGCCTCCTCTTGCTTGTTTCCCACAGTTTCTTGTTTTAGCTGTTTGACTTTCAAACTGGACATTTGACTTTTCTATTTTAGGATTCAATTTAATCCTTTATTTGGGACAGCAAGAACACTTAGTACATGATGCAATCATTCCAACATGCAATGACACATTCATGTACCCCTCCCCCCCCGGAGTGCCGGACAATCCGGAACCTTCTAGAACATTCCCGATGAAATCACCAGAATCATTCCCGAACTCCGAAACGGGTCTTTCCTTATATGAATCTTATTCTCCGGACCATTCCGGATCACCTCGTGATATCCCGGATCCCATCCGAGACTCCGAACAACATTCGGTCTCTTTCTCATAATACCATAACTACTCAAAACAACGTCGAATCCTTACGTGTGTCTCCCTACGGTTCATGAATTATGCGGACATGATCGAGACACTTCTCCGAACAATAACCAATAGAGGAATCTTGAAATTCATATGGCTCCCACATATTTCTACGATTACTTTGCGATCGAATGAACCACTTACATACGATACCAATTTCCCTTTGTCTCACGATATGTTACTTATCCGAGGTTATGATCGTCGGTATCTCTGCATACCTAGTTCAACCTCGTTACTGATAAGTACTCTTTTCTCGTTCCCGTGATATGTGATCCCTTGTGAGCCAGTCACATGCTTGCAAGCTAATTGGATGAAATTCCACCGAGAGGGCCCAGAGTATATATATCCGTCATATGGATGGACAAATCCCACTCTTGATCCATGTGTCTCAACCAATACTTTCCGAACACTCAATGCCACCTTTATAACCACCCAGTTACGGTGTGGTGTTTGATGTCATCAAAGCATCCATCCGGTAAAGGTGATATGCATGATCTCATGGTCGAAGGAATTAGGTTACTATGTATCAGAAAGCATATAGCAATTGAACTATTGAAATGACTTGATCTTTATGCTACGCTTATCTATAGGAGTATGTCCACCATATCATTCTCCTAACGATATGATCTTGTTGTTGATAACATCTCAATGTTCATGATAGGGAAACCACAATCATTTATCAACCAACAAGCTAGTGAAGTATAGAGGCTATACTAGGGACTTCAAATTAAGTTTACAAATCACACAAGTATCAATGTTTCCTTGTTAATACTATTATAGCATGAATGTAAACATTTATCATAAACACAAAGATATAATAATAACTATATTTATTATTGCCTCTAGGGCATATCTCCAACACATTCAACTTCTGATAATCCGGACACAAACGGTTACCTCCATCTTTCTTGTCCACAAACAAAACAGGTGATCTCCATGGTGACGCACTTGGTTGAATCAATCCAATTTCCAGCATGGCATCCAGTTGCTTCTTCAGTTCCACTAGTTCAGACGGGTTCATACTATATGGTCTCTAGGCTATGTGTCCGGTTCTAGGTATTAGTTCAATGATAAACTCGATATCCCGATCTGGGGTCATACCGCGCAAAACATCTGGAAATACATCGGGGTATTCACAGACTATCCGGACTTGGTCAATGGTTAGCTGGGCTATACTCTTGTTGCACTTGAATTGACGGGGTAAGGTTTCAGATACATGCTCGACTGATATTCTGGCTGTACTGGTCATGGTTATGGATTTCTTGGCACAGTCAATTAATCCTTTGTTTTTGGACATCCAATCCATTCCTAGTACTACTTCCACACCTTTAGTTCCGAGTACTATTAGATTAGCATAAAAATCTATGCCATGGACTCGGATAGGGACTTTGCAAATTTTCCTAGCTTTGTTGGTCGAACCAGGTATCAATCATAACATGCTTCAATTTTGTTGGTTGAATCTTACTAGTGCATGCAAATTCTTCAGTAACAAATGAGTGCGATGATCCAGAATCAAACAACACTCTTGCAAGTACTGAGTTAACAGAAAACATACCCAACACGACATCTGGAGCTTCTTGGGCTTCTTCAGCATGCATGCGAAAGAGACGGTCGTTGCGGTTGAGCGAATTCCCTGGAGAAAACCTTCTTCCGGGATGAACACGACGCTGCTGCTGAGCTGGGGCATTTGCATTGGGGGCCACGGCAATCTTCTTGGGGAACTCATTGGAATAGTGACCCTTGGTTCCACATTCATAACAAATCACTTGCGACTTGTCCTTTGCTGCAACAGGCACAACATTGCTTCCAGTCCTCGGGGCAGTGTTGGTGTTGGTGGCTGCATTGTTGTTGTTGAACTTCGATGGTGCACGGTTGAAATTGCTGGGGTTGCCGGGGTTGTTGTTGTTTCCTCCGGGCCTTGGGTTTCCACAGTTGGGATAGGTCGGACGGTTCATCGGGGGTCTGTTGTTTCTTGGGGAAAATCCTGGAGATGGGTTGGGGCGATACTTTGGTGTATGGTGGGTTCCTGCTTGATGCATCATGCGACGCTTGTGGTTCTCATTGGCTTGGTTGATCTTTCTTTCCATCTGAATGGCAGAGTCAACTAAGGCTTCAATATCTACGAAGGGGATATTGACTAACACTGTCTGCATTTCATTGTGCAGGTCATTCAGGAATCTCTCTTTCTTCTTGGCTTCAGTGTCGATCTCATCTGGCGCATACCTAGCCAATGACAAGAATTTGTCACGGTATTCCACTACTGTCATTCTTCCTTGCTTTAGTTCCCTGAATTCATCTCTCATCCTCTTGATTAAACCCGGTGGAACATGGGTTCTGCTAAACTTGACTTTGAACTCTTCCCAAGTCATCAGCTGACCTCCTGTCATGGCGCGAACGCTGTTCCACCATGCTATTGCATCTCCGGCCAGATAGTGGGTAGGAAACAACACTTTCTTATTAGCTTCCACTCCTGGAACTTCCAGATTGTTCTCCATGGTTTGCAACCAATCATCTGCATCTACGGGCTCTTCTGACTTAGTGAAAACAGGTGGACTGGTGTTCTGGAAATTATTGAGCTTAGATCCATGGTTCTCCTGATTTCCATGGCCTTGATTGTTGTTGGCCATCTGAGCTATCTGTTGAAGGGTGCCTCTCAACTAGTGCCTCTCATCTACTAGTGCCTCTCATCCAAATAATTTTCCCTTCTTTCATCAGCCACCTCCTGCCGTCGCTCCTGCCACGGTAGCAAAAACGCCCAATTTCTCTGCCGCGGCAGCCGAGCCTGCCGCTCCTTCTCCTGCCACCACCTCTGTCGCGGCTGCCGAAACCGCCAAAAAACCCAACACTATTCGTACTATTCTTAGCCGAGACTTTCTGCCGTCGCCGTCTTCGCCGCCGACTCCTGTGTCCGCTTATTCCGCTGGGTCGGGCGCATCTTCCACATCATCATCTGTCCCTCCTCCTCAAGCTATTATCGTCCCAGCTCCCACTAATGATCATACCATGCGCACACATGGCAAATCCGTTTTTCATTTACACGCTAAAGATCGTCTAAATCTCAATGCATCTATGTCTTCTTCCTCTATACCCAAATCTTACAAATCAGCTCTCCTAGATCCTAATTGGGATGCAGCCATGAAAGATGAATATGATGCTCTCATTCAAAATAATACATGGCAATTAGTTCCTTGTCCATCAAACACTAATATACTTTCCATCAAATGGGTTTTTCGACACAAATTTAATTCCGATGGAAGTCTTGCACGTTATAAAGCTCGATGGGTATGCTGTGGTTACTCTCAGCAACACGGTATCGACTATGATGAGACTTTCTCTCCAGTTGTCAAACCCAACACTATTCGTACTATTCTTAGCATCTCCGTTTCTTCTTCTTGGCCCATCCATCAAATCTATGTCAAAAACGCTTTTCTCCATGGCTCTATTCAAGAAACAGTTTATTTTCAACAACCTCTTGGCTTCGAAAATTCCTCTTATCCTAATCATGTTTTTCTTCTTAAAAAATCTCTCTATGGTCTAAAACAAGAACCACCACCACCAGGATGCAACGTGGCTGACCTTGGAGCAAATTTGGCAAATCGGGCAACCTCCACCACCGCCGCCCCTGTCCACCCGCACTGTGACCACCGCCCTGGCACTGCTGGCGCGCGGAAGGAGGTTGCATGGCAGGTCCCTGAGGGCGACCACCAGGGGAAGGGGCGCCCTGTCCGGTCCACTATGTAGGCGGCATAGGTGGCGGTGGCTGGTACGTAGGCGCTCGTCCCTCGCCTTGGCGAGACGTGTTGTTGGCAGAGTGGATGTCAGCGCCGAGCTCAGTGCGACGTGCTTCGACACACTACTTGGTATTGAGGAGTTGCGCGTAGATGTGTCGTATAGGCATAGGGTCAAACACCGATCGAGTAGAGACACGATCAGCGAGGGGATCATAGTCAATGTCAAGGCCAACGAAAAGGAAGGAATTGCACTCCTCGGGATGGAGCGGTTGTCCGATCGACGTGAGCACATCAGCCAGGGACTTGACCTTGTTGAAGAAGGCGGTGGCATTGGGTTAGTCGTGTTTCTTGACCTTGATAGCTGGGAATAGATTGCCATGACCCGGGTTGTCGATTGCGAGGCAAAGCTGTCCTCCAGAGTCTCCCACGCCTCCCGCGATGTCAGGGTCATCATGACCATGCCGAGGACCCCCTCGCTGAGAGAGGAGACAATGGCGGATAGGATGGACTAATCCTGCTGGTGCCATGCCGAGTACTTGGGGTTGGGCATGGTGGAGGCGGGTTTTCCATCAGATGCCGGGACTTGGAGTTGTTCGCCTATCCGTCGATGAACCCGAAGAGCAGGTTGCCTGGTATCATTATATATGGGGAGTTTATAGAGGTACATCTGGTATAAAAGTATAACATGGGTACGTAACAAACTATGTAAAATATAACGTTTATTATACTTTTTTTCATGAAATATTGGTGTTGGCAGTGGAGGAGCCAGCCGAAAGACATAGCCTGGGCAAAGTACGAAGGCTCCTGGCCAACGGGCATTTTTCCCAAGAAAAAGTTGATTAATCTTTTATTTGAAGCTACCACCTTAGCAAAAGTTTTCAGAGAGAGGTCGGGCATGTCAGGCTGAAGCTCCGCCACAGGTGTTGGTTGCTCATGTTAGTTGATTATTACTCAATGATTATGCGTGTCCTTGTAGATTTGACATTGTGGTGTCAAATTGAAATTATAGGAGAACTGTCATTGGTATTTAAATGTCTATGGTTTGTTTTCTACATAATTTTTCTTGGTTTGCATTCAAAAAAGTGCAAACCTGTCTCATGGGAAAGAATGAATTTTAAAATCTTGAATACTTGCTTCTTTCTTTTAGATTTTATTTCTTCATTTCTCAAGACATATTGGTATCCTGTACTATCCGCTAATATAAATATATCATCATATTGATTGTAAAAATACACAAACAGGAGCTGCATGTAATTTGGGGGTCCACTGACTCCCAACTTTTCAGTAAAACCCAAGGAATTTATATACACTGGTGGAAACAGGCCTATAGGTCCCGGTTGGTACGGGGCTTTAGTCCCGGTTTCCCAACCGAGACGGGGCAATCGGGACTAAAGCCCTAACCTTTAGTCCCGGTTGCCCTACTGTAGAGGGAGTGTCCCAACCTTTACACAATATAAGGTGGAGTCCCCTGTGTTTACAATGCTAGTCCCTGGATCAATAGCTAGCATCCACAGTTAAGATGTAATATTAAGAAACAAAGGTCAGAATATAACTTTATAACCAGGAGTAACATAATTTTATTACATCATACATAGGTCAATTGGCTAATACATTACATTGCAGCGGAATAACTATAGTCATGGGGTCCTTCATCTTCAAAGTGCCACAGGCAGATGTTGGTTGTAGAATTTGTAATCCTAATCAACACACTTCACTAAATCAATCAAACCTGCAATATACAAGTTACAGCCACAAGGGTCAGTACATTTGAATTATATTGGCAAGTTTCACTACTATGTGGAATATAAGTGGATCCTATCATTACATGCATATTTGGCTAAGTAGAGTTTTAGGCTCATTTGCATAAAGCAATAATTTATCCTATCTTTTCAAAATGGTTTTGGTCCTTTGTCAAATCTCCTTTTCCAAGTTCCTTGAACTCCTTGGTATCCCCAAGTATTCAAGTCCTTGTCAATAATATCTTGAGCTCCTTGGTAACCCCAAGTGCATCAAGTTTTATCAAAATCTCATGAGTTCCTTGGTAACCCCAAGTGTTCATGTTTTCATCAAAATCTCTTGAGTTCCTTGGTAACCCCAAGTACATCAAGTTTTATCAAAGTCCCTTGAGCTCCTTGGTACCCCCAAGTGCATCAAGTCTTTAAAAGTTTTCTTTTAGAAATTAGAATGTCGAGATCTCCCATAGCTTCAAACTTTAGTTGCTCAGTATTGTCCATAACCGGGGACACAGCTAAGTACTTAGATTTTATTATCTTCTGCAGAAGGAGTACACTTTACCCACATGTCACAATCCCATCCTTTTGCCACCAGTGGCCACTGGATTTGTGCTCACCAAGATGGAGTACCAGCAGATTGAGAATGTGACGAAGTCTTTACAAAGGGTCCTCCCATACACCATTGCTAGCTTGTCTTCAAGTACCCATGTAGGATTCCAGGTCCTCATGTCCAGTAGCCTGAAGACAATGCATGGGTCTTCCCAATGTAGTTGAATAAGCCAGATCCATAAATAGCATGTGGTTGCACACGAAAGCCACAATTGGAGTAACATGTTCAATCTCTAAGTTTCCTGGGTGGTTTCCTTTGGAGCACAACACAAAGAGATTGCCATAGACATGGTTACTTTTGTTGCCACCTTCTCCAAACTCAAAGTAACCTTGGCCACCCAGGTGGTTCATTGAGTCCTTGTTTTATTATACAAAATCACAAGTCCTTTTCTCAACTTCATAAAAACTCAACATGTATCTCTTTTCAAACTATAGCATGGCTAAGAATGTAACAACTACACTGTTTTCACTAACGAATGTATAGGGAATCCTATTAGGATTTAGCATAGCATAAGTATAGAAATTATTTTCATGCATGTTTCAAATCCACTAAGTATAATGAAAATAGTAGGACTTTGAATGATAGTGTCACTTGCCTTTTTGGTAGGGAATGTTGGTTCACTCCTTGATCTTGCTAATCTCACACTTTTCTAACTTCACTTCAATCAATCAAGCAAACACAATATCAACAAGCATTCCAAACCAATAATCAATCAAACATTTCACACACATAAAACAATGGGATCTAAGTCATGCATGTAAGCTTGCCAGAGGTGGTTCTATTTGCAAAGATGGTCTCCACTAGGTTTCTAAACTTTGTAAGGTTCAAAGTGGTAATTTTCCAAAGTGGCAAAGTCATTTGCAAAAGGGTTTTGTCCATAAACCATTTTTAAATCCTATCATCATTTTATGTGATGGAAATTTTTTTTATCAAAGCAACAACTTTAAGTTGTTCACCAAATAAGTTGTTGTTTCTCAAAACTTGGTTTCTATGGCCAGTAGGTTTGGTCCAAAACATTGTCCCAAAGTTTTTACTCCAAAACATTTTCATAACCAAAACCAATATTTTTATTTGGTTAGAAATGGGCTAAATCATTTAATCAATCCTAAACTTTACCAAATCCATTTTCAAAACCATAGGTTGGTTCCTAGGGTCAGTAGGTTCACAACAAACCAATTTGCAAAGGTTTTAACCCTAAAAACATTTTTGAACAATTTTTCTAATCTAAACTAGCAATCAAATGTTTCTGCAAAAACAAACCATCTAACATATACTATTTGCTAAACAAATTCCATAGTTCGCTAGGGATTGCTCCACTGATTCCAACGATATAAAGTTTGTAAATTTTGGACGTGTGGATCAAAAGTTATAGTGTTTTCAGAATCACATTCTAATCAGATTTCAAATCTGTTTTTAAACAGAACTGGTGACACGCGGCGCAACGCTATTCGCTGGTAACGGTTCGGTCGGATCGGCTCTGCGGCGCGTTGGATCTAAACAGATCGTACGGTCCTGATCGCGTACCCCTTCGGTGCTTAAGTGATCTATCGCGAGCGTCGGATCAAGATCCTACGGTGCAGGTTCACTTGACCAAACGCGAGCGGCGTCGACGGTGGCTAGCGGCGGCGCACGACCAGGCGGTGGCGCTACGGCGGTTACAGGAAGCAAAGAGGGGAGGGAAAGTGCTCACCGAGGTCGCAAGGACGTGGTGATGCTCGAGGTACAGTCGGTTTGGCAAGGGGCGCTCAGGGTTGCGGTGGATTGCTCGCCGGAGTAGGGTCTGGCGACGGGTGGTTCTGTTCGCGGTCGAAGGCGACGCTGTCGATCACGAGGAGGCAAACAGAGGGTGTGGTCAGAGGCAGGAGATCACAGAGAAGACGCGTGCGTGAAGGAGAAAGCTTGGGGCGGTCTGGACTTACCAGGAAACGTCGCCAGAGATGTTGCAGACGCGGCGGCGCTCAGTCGAAGTGGTTGGCGTCGTTCTGAGGCGTCCGTGGTCGAGCGAAGAGTACAGGGAGAATCGTCTGGGAGTGGGGAGTCGGCTCATGTGCTCGGGGAGGCACGGGATGGTGGAGCTTGGCCGGAATCGACAAGGAGGGTCGTCGGAGCAGTGAGAGTGTCGAGCCAAATTCGGCAGCCTGGAGGCGTGCTTGGGAGAGAAGTCGGAGGGGAAATGGAGGAGAGGCGCTGGCGTTTAAATGGGCGTGATCGCGGAGAGTAATGGTGGCCGCATTAAGGTGAATTGAAGCCGCGGAATCACTGGCAGAAACGGCCGGCGTGGTCGTCGCGAGGAAGAAGAGGAGTGAGCTGGCTGCGTGGGTCCCTGCTGTCAGTGAGGAATGAGAGGGAGAAGAGGGTCCACCCGTCAGTCACTCTGCGGGTCAGTGAGCGAGTGTGAAGCGTTTTCTGCGGTGGGGAGAGAGTGGGCTCGACTGGGTCCTGTTGGGCCAGTTTTGTTGGGCTGGGTCCTTTGCATATTTTTTTCTGTCTAAAACCTTTTTCTTTTTCTATTCTAATTTCTGTTTTGAAATTCAAACAAACAAACAACATTCAAATCAATTCAAACAATCACCAAACTTTGTGACTTTGAATTTGGTTCTGTTTAGTAACATAATCCAAAATTCCAAAACCGAAATAATAATTTTTAGGGTCCATTACTAATTAAATAAATAGACCTTGCTTAATAAACAAAATAGGATTTTGTTTTTATTTAATAAAATCTCCATTTGAAATCTAAATATTTTCAAAACCACATCAGTAGGTTTTATTTGAAAATACAAAATACTTGGAAAACTTATTTGAATTAAATAAATAAGTTTTGATGGTTAATTAAAATAGTAAAACCTTTATTTATAAAACTTGGATATTAAATCCTTATTAAGTTATTTAAATAAACTTTTACTATTTTATCAAAACAAAATGTTTTATTTCAAAAGCTTGACAGGGTTTAATTTGGCTCTATAAAATAATCTTTATCTATAAAACTTCTATTTCTTTTGAAAACCAAATCCTTTTTATTTAAAAGATCCAAAATAGTAATTCAAAAATATTTTATTTTCCTTTATCAAATGTTTACCTTTTTACATCTCTTTAGGATTTTATTTAATCCAAATTGGTTTGAAGATTTCCAGTTGGATTCAAAAAGTTTCTTCTCACTCAGAAAATCAAACAAAGTTTTATTTTATTCATTTATTTTTCACATTACAAGATTTGGAAAATCTTGGGATGTGACACCCACCAACCGGGACAAAAGGGTGCACACGTGGCAGCGGCATAGAGCGAGGGGGGTGGAGCCTTCTGCCGCGGCAGAGATTTGGCCCATTTCTCTGCCGCGGCAGAGAATTCATTTTGGCACATTTTGTTGCCGCGGCAGCATTTTCGCCACTTTTTGTGCCGCGGCAGAGAATTCATTTAGGTTGTTTTATTGTTTATTTAGTGTTTTGCACTTATCAATGAAGGAACCTTATATTACACAAGATCATCATGACAATATTACATTCAATACACGGATCGAGTTCATGCACTACATACAAAAGTTGCTATTCGATGCTACCGACCAATTCCTATTGTCTATACACAGCCGAATAGTATTCCCCTTTTGTGTTTAGGACTTCTGCATCCAAGAATCCCGCCAATTCCTCCTGAATTGCTCGTACGCGATCGTTCAGCAGAAGACCGTCCCGTAGACGTTCAATCTGATATTTAAAAAAGGAGTCAGTCGATATGAATGAAACTAAACACAATTTGATTGTAATTAAAAACTATAGAAATTGTTTACATACGTGGAGTTGCTCTAAATTTCTGCACTTCTCATCGCACGTATGCCGGATGAACTTGCAAACATAGTATCCACATAGATTGTTTCCTGGTCCCTGCGTCAGGAACTTTACGAGAACAGAGTTCAATCGAAAATAATAATCAAGCATGATAATATCTGTATCAAAACTAGAATCAAAGAGATGCGCGCATATAGCTAGTGGTGCTTACATTTAGTGGTTGAAATGTAAGCTCCTCTTTCCAAACACCCCTAGCCTTGTTGGTGAACCGTTTCCAAGCGCTGCCCGGCGTAGAAAATGAATAAAAGAAGTTATTAATTACTTGATATCATAAAATTCACGAACGTTGCCGATATAGTGTCGTAATGATTAGAATTACCGTTGGAGAAGCATCTGCATGTCCTTCCATGTCTCAAGGGGTTTATGTTTCGAGTCCATGACTAGTACACGCCCTTTGTCAAGTTGAATGATTAACAGAATATAGTGGAAGCTGCAAATGCATAACTAATCAATTATATACTTAACATCGAGTAAGCGAAATAGAAAGTGTATACAAGACAATAACACTCACTCGAAGTTGTAAGAAAAAATTATTTCCCTTCTGGTTTCTTGAAACATTAACGCGTGTTATCCTCCGTATCCTAGGGGCTTGTTTTGAGATTAGCTTCATGAACCCAATATGGGTCAATGAAGCCAATGTCATAGATTTGTCCTCTGCTGCATTCGAGAATCTTCATTCATAGCTTCGGGCCTTGGTTGAGCACTAGCATCATAATGAACTTACGCTTCATGCACAACCAAGGAGGCAGGTTGTAGATACATAGATTCACGGGCCAGGTGCTGTGACTGCAGCTCTGCTCCCCAAAAGGATTCATGCCATCCGTACTTAGACCAAATCATAAGTTCCTTGCGTCACCTGCAAAGTCTGGGAAGTCTCTCTCGATTTTTCTCCACTGTGACCCATCAGCAGGGTGTCTCAACTTCCCGTCTTTCTTACGGTCTTCTTTGTGCCATCGCAACAACTTGGCATGCTCTTTGTTTCTGAACATGCGTTTCAACCTTGGTATTATAGGAGCATACCACATAACCTTAGCAGGAACCCTCTTCCGGAGGGCCTCTCCCTCAACATCACCAGGGTCATCTCGTCTGATCTTATACCGCAACGCATTGCATACCGGGCATTTATCTAAATTCTCATACTCCTTACCGCGGTAGAGGATGCAGTCATTAATGCATGCATGTATCTTTTGCACATCTAATCCCAGAGGACAGAGAGTCTTCTTTGCTTCGTAGGTACTCTCGGGAAGTTCGTTATGTTTTGGAAACTTCGGCTTCATTATTTTCAGCATCTTTTCAAATGAGGAGTCAGTTAGACCACACTCTGCCTTCCATCGCAACAATTCCAGTGTGGTACCGAGCTTTGTGCTGCCATCTTCACAATTTGGGTACAACAATTTCTTGTGAACTTCTAACATGCCCTCTAACTACAACTTCTCATTTTCTGTTTCACAGTCTCGCTTTGCATCAGAAATGACCCTACCAAGTTCATCAGCTGGCTCATCTGATGCCCGTTCTTCACCTCTTTCCTCTCCATTGTCTTCCATTGAAGTATCACTGTATTCAGGAAACATATGATGATAGTTGTTATCATCATCTTATTCTTCACCATCTTCCATCATAACCCCTCTTTCCCCGTGCTTGGTCCAGCAATTATAGTTGGGCATGAAACCTTTCATAATCAGGTGGCAGCGAATGATTTTCGAGGAAGAGTACTCCTTGTTGTTCCGACATTGAACACATGGACAACTTATAAAACCATTCTCTTTGTTTGCCGTAGCCACATCGATAAATTTATCTACGCCTTTCATATACCCGGCTACGCGCCGGTCACCGTACATCCATTCCCGACTGTTCATCTGCATCATATAAGTAAGTTTAACAAAAAACAGGACATCATAAATAGTGAAATAACCAATTCACATCGACACATGAATTGTATCAATGACAGAGAAAAGATAAGATTGCTAACCTCGATCGAGGGAAATAAAGAGGAGAAAGCTCAAGTGCGTCTCGGACACCTTCTATATTTTTGTTCTATGAGAAATTGAACGGGATTATTCACTCAAACATTTCATCAAACACCTTCAATGCATGCATAGAAGAGAAAAAACTAGCACACCTCTCACACCTTCCACCAAGAGAAAAAACAGAGTGGAGGCAGAGGGGGCTGGGGCGTTGCATTTATAGAGGGTGGGAGAATACGTCCCAGTTGGAGCCAGCAACCGGGACTAAAGGTGTGTCCCACGCCACGTGGATGTGGGCAAACCTTTAGTCCCGGTTGGTGGCTCCAACCGGAACGTATTCCCCCTTACCAACTGGGACGCATGCCCCCTGGCCCCGTGCCCGCTCGAACCGGGACGCGTGCCAGGATTAGTCCCGGTTGGTGGCGCAACCGGGACTAATGCTCTGAGGGGTCGCGAAGGGATGGCCCTTTTTCCACTAGTGATACTTACACTAATAGAGAATGGGCATTAGTCCCGGTCCTAGAGGGCCTCTAGTCCCGGATACGTAGCCGGGACTACGGAAACGGGACTAGAGGTCCCAGCCTCTAGTCTCGGGTCAGTTACGGGCCGGGACTGCAGTCTCTGCACGTGGCAGCGTAGCTGTGCGCGGGGATCTTTAGTCCCGGTTCGTATTATGAACCGGGACTAGTTATTTTCTGCCGTGGCAGCATTTTACAAATTTGGCTGCCGCAACAGCCGATGGGGGTTTCTGCCATGACAGAGTCTTGGGGCCGTTTTCTTTCATGGCAGCCGATGCGGGTTTTTGCCGCGGCAGAATTTTGGGGCCGAATTCTACCGCGGCAGCCGATGCGGGTTTCTGCCGCGGCAGAATTTTGGGTCTGATTTCTGCGTTGGTAGCTGAATGCGGGGTTTTGCCGTGGCAGGAGGATAGATAGAGGAGGGTTGCGTTTGGCGTAAAGTGACATGGAACAAAGAAACCCATTACACACAACATCTTTATGATTATATAGATATAATTCTACATTACATATATATATACAATTTGATTAAACAGAGATCATAACCCGTCTATTCGGTTAAAAGTTCATTAAATCACTAGTGGCCAGAGGTATGGTATTTTCCTTCTGGGTTTAAGACATGGTCACTAATTAGTAACGACTCGCAAGCACTAGTGGAAACGAGGCCTTTGGTTGAGCCTGGAAATGGGCTTTAACACCTGTTCTTCTACGAACCGGTGTTAAAGGGGGGGCCGTACCAGCGTGGCCCGTGCAGCAAAAAGGAGCCCCCCTTTAACACTGGTTCGTGGCACGAACCGGTGTTAAAGGCCCTGCACCAGTGGCCCGTGTTGCCCCCCCTTTAACACCGGTTCGTGGCTTGAACCGGTGTTAAAGGGGGGGGGCTATATAGCACACCGTAGCCCACACCCCTCTCTTCCATTTTTTCACTCTCTCATTTTGGAACCTAGGAAGAGGGTGAGATGTGTACTAGTTTGTGTTTTTTTCCTATGCACAAGAGGTGTTCGGTGAAATGCCCGAGAGCTCAAAATAAGTTTTCTCATTAATTTTTCCTTCTCGGTCGAGGTCAGCAACTATCCTTTCATGTGTCATTGATGTACTATATATAAATGGTCATCTCCCTATAATTTTTGGTATATACTATATATTAATGCACATGAACTGGCAATGGATGTACGGTGACCGATGCACTTCCGAGTACATTACAGGCCTCCAAAATTTCATCGTTGCGGCTAATGCAAACCGTGGTCACAATGGTTTTATGTGTTGTCCGTGTGTTCACTGTCAGAACATGAAAGACTACTCAAATACCAGAACCATTCACGCCCACCTGCTTCGATCCGGTTTCATGCCCAGCTATAATTGTTGGACCAAGCACGGAGAAAAAGGGGTTGTGATGGAAGACAACGAAGAAGAAGAGGATGATGACAACTATCATAATATGTATCCTGAATATGATGATACTGCAACGGGGGTAGATACTGATGATCAAGAGGCAGCTGATGGGCCCGCTGATGACGATCTTGGTCGGGCCATTACCGATGCAAAGGAAGAATGTGAAACTGAAAAGGACAAGGAGAAGCTGGAGCAGATGTTAATGGATCACAAAACATTGTTGTACCCAACTTGCGAAGATGGCCACAAAAAGCTAGGTACCACACTGGATTTGCTGCAATGGAAGGCAGAGAGCGGTGTGACTGACAGCACATTTTGAAAGTTTTTGGTAAAAATTAAGAATGTTCTTCCAAGAAATAATGAGTTACCCGACAGTACATACCAAGGAAAGAAGGTTGTCTGCCCTCTAGGATTAGATGTGCAGAAGATACATACCTGCATTAATGACTGCATCCTCTACCACGGTGAGAAGTACGAGAATTTGGATGCATGCCCGGTATGCACTGCACTGCGGTATCAGATCAGACGAGACGATCCTGGCGATGTTGAGGGCGAGGCCCCTAGGAAGAAGGTTCCTGCCAAGGTTATGTTGTATGCTCCTATAATACCACGGTTAAAATGTCTCTTCAGAAATAAAGAGAATGCCAAGTTGTTGCGATGACACATGGAAGACCGTAAGAAAGACACGATGTTAAGACACCCCGCTGATGGGTCACAGTGGAGAAAAGTCGAGTGAGAGTACCCGGACTTCGCACGTGACGCAAGGAACTTAAGGTTTGGTCTAAGTACAGATGGCATGAATCCTTTTGGTGAGCAGAGCTGCAGTCACAACACCTGGCCTGTGACTCTATGTATCTATAACCTTCCTCCTTGGTTGTGCATGAAGAGGAAGTTCATTATGATGCCAGTGCTCATCCAAGGCCCGAGGCAACCCTGCAACGACATTGATGTGTACCTAAGGCCATTAGTTGAAGAACTTTTACAGCTGTGGGCCAAACCAGGTGTACGTATGTGGGATGAGCACAAAGGGGAGCCATTTGACCTACGAGCATTGCTTTTCGTAACCATCAATGATTGTCCTGCTCTTAGTAACATTTCAGGGAAGACAAACAAGGGATACAATGCATGCACACACTGTTTATATGAGACTGAAAGTGTATATTTCGATAAATGTAAGAAGGTTGTGTACCTAGGGTATCGTCGATTTCTTTCGAACCTTCATCCAGTAAGAAAGAAAGGCAAGCATTTCAAAGAAGCCTGTCCTCCGTACCGGTGAGGAGGTATTTGGTATGGTCAAGGACCTAGAAGTAATCTTTGGAAAAGGTCCTGGCAGTCTATCTGTTCCGAATGACGATGTCGAACACGCGCCCATGTGGAAGAAGCAATCTATATTTTGGGACCTACCCTATTGGAAAGTCTTAGAGGTCCGCTCTTCAATCGACATGATACACATGACGAAGAATGTTTGCGTGAACCTGCTAGGATTTCTAGGAGTGTATGGGAAGACAAAATATACATCGGAAGCACGGCAGGACCAGCAACGTCTGAAAGACCCTGAAGAGCCTATGCATCCTGAGAACGAGAAGGGTAAACGATGCCACTTAACTCCTGCCAGCTACGCTCTTACCAAAGCAGAGAAGGAAATCTTTTTTGAATGCATGAGCAGTATCAAGGTCCCGTCTAGCTTCTCGTCGAATATAAAGGGAATAATAAATATGGCAGAGAAAAAATTCCAAAACTTGAAGTCTCATGACTACCACGTGATTATGACACAATTGCTTCCGATTTCATTGAGGGGGCTTCTACCTGAAAATGTTCGAGTATCCATTGTGAATCTACGTGCATTCCTCAATGCAATATCTCAGAAGGTAATCGATCCAGAAAGCCTACCAGTGTTACAGACAGATGTGTCCCAATGTCTTATCAGCTTTGAGTTGGTGTTCCCACCATCTTTCTTCAATATTATGACGCATCTCCTGGTTCACCTAGTAGAAGAGATTGCCATTCTCGGTCCGATATTTCTACACAATATGTTCCCCTTTGAGAGGTACATGGGAGTCTTAAAGAAATATGTTCATAGCCGTGCTAGGCCAGAAGAAAGCATCTCCAAGGGCTATGTAACAGAGGAGGTCATTGAGTTCTGTGTTGATTTTATTCCTGACCTTAAGGCGATTGGTGTTCCAGAATCACGACATGAGGGGAGACTGCATGGAAAAGACACCCTAGGATGTAAAGAAATGATATGTAGGGACGGGCATAATCTCAATCAAGCACACTACAGGTTTTACAAAGATCTATCTTGGTTGCCCCGTATATCAATGAACACAAGAATTTAATACGCCTCAAACACCCGCGGCAGTCTGATGAATGGATTATAAGTGAACACATGGCGAGTTTTGGCGGTTGGCTGCAAAGACTTCTCATGAATAACACCACTGTTGGGGATCAGCTGTACTTGTTGGCGAGGACACCATCTTCGACTGTATGTACTTTCCAAAGGTATGAGATAAATGGGTATACATTTTACACGATAGGCCAAGATAAAAAGAGCACCAACAAAAATAGTGGTGTCCGCTTCGATGCAGCAGAAAACAATGGGCAAAAGACCACGTATTATGGGTTCATAGAGGAGATATGGGAACTTGGCTATGGACCTAATTTTATGGTCCCCTTGTTTCGATGCAAATGGGTCAAGCTAACAGAAGGAGGGGTTGACGTAGACAAGAAGTACGGAATGATAATAGTGGATCTCAACAATCTTATGAAGGTAGACAAGAACTTGGACAAACCATTCGTCCTAGCCAATAACGTGGCTCAGGTTTTCTATGTGAAGGACATGTCCACCAAACCAAAAAAAAAAAAAAAATAAGCAAACAGATACATCACACGATGATCCAAAGCATCACATAGTTCTTTCAGGGAAAAGAAACATCGTGGGAGTGGAGGACAAGACAGACATGTCAGAAGATTATAATAAGTTCGATGAAATTCCACCCTTCAGAGTGAAGACTGACCCAACCATCCTGTTAAACGGTGCTGATACTCCATGGTTACGGCCGACGCGATCATAAGATTGACTATATGTATTAATTGAGCCATTTTTGCCACACATATGTATCTCAACATGGAAATCAATATCATATTTCTTCTGTTAACAATATATGTATTAAATGAGCCATTTTTCTTCCTGCCGTTTCTTCCCGCCATTTTTTTGCCGCCATTTTTCTTCCAGCCATTTTTTCCCGCCATTTTTTTCCCGCCATTTTTCTTTCCAACAGTTCTTCCCTCCAGCCATTTCTCACTATATATATGTAGGGTTGGACTCCATTGTCATTGCACATCTCTAGACTCATATCTGCAACCTCATCATGCGTTCACATGGCTTCTAGAACTAACCCCCAGGGAGGCGGAGGCACTTTGCGCCTCGAACTGCCCCTGATCGACGGGCTACTGTGTCCCCGTCGGCTGGATGCTGAGCGTCGGAGGCGTTCCGGTTCCTCCTGTCCCTCTAGGTGTGGCGCGCCAGATGGCCATCACGAACCACTACTACTTCGAGCTCACGCCAGTTCAGCGGAGGAATCCCAGATGGCATCCCGACTATTTCCCTACTTGGGAAGCCTTCTTCGGGGATCGGCGTGAGAGGACGCTCGTCAGGAACGAGGAGGACGGCCCACCTCCTCCGAACTTCAATGAGGCCGGCCGTCGGCTATGGTGGCGCGGTCGGACTCTCCAGAGCGTCATGGCCTACGACACTGTCGCGAACTCTAACCCCCGTCAGCGCTACCCTCAAGTCCAGCCCACATGTACTCAGCCTTCAAGGTTCAATTACGGCGACCCCGAGGACAACAGCGACAAGGGCGGCGGCGAGTACGACGACTATAGTGGCGAGTATTACAGGTGTAGGCAGGAGCATGACTGAATCACTCCAACATTCTGAAACAAGTTCAGCCGATTGTGACTTAATCTGGCCATGTATCTTAATTTTCAATTCTTTTATGTATCTTAATTTTTAGTCGTGCTTTATGTAACTTACTGTTAGTTAGAATGAAAAATATCAAACTTGGTATATTGATTATGTCTCAAAATAACCTTCACAAAATGACCTATCTCATTCGAGGTTTCTTGGCTTTCGGGTCAAATGACCAATGTTATGGCTAGAATCAAGGCACAGTTTGTCATAATGTGGCCATATTGTGCATACATGTGCATCATGGCATGTCAAACAATGTTGCAAGAGGAAGTTTTCCTTATTATCGCACGAAAAGGAATTTTGCATTTTCCGAGCATAAAAAACGGACGATTTTGTGAAGCAACCACCAAATGGCTAATTCAAAAAACTACCACCACATTTTACAAAAATACTAGACCACCTTATATAGACAATGTACCAACAGGGGGGTCTGAAACCTTTCCTTCCACCTCTGGTGAAAAAGACAAATTCCTGCCGAATCGGTAGGAAGTGGGTCAGATATGAACTACAGGTACATGATACGATGCTCATGATTTTTTACAAAAATAATTTTTAGGTTCACAATATGCTATTTTATCAAAAATCCAATGCAAGTTGAGCGAGGCTTGGCCCCGATCTAAGAATCATCATGCCCGTTGTTCGACAAAGTTTGACGATAGTTTAAAACAGGGATAAAAAATTAAAAAACAATCAAAACAATGCGAAACCTTCGCGTGGTGTTATATTATGTGACATAGTTAGAATGAAAAATATCAAACTTGGTATATTGATTATGTCTCAAAATAACCTTCACAAAATGACCTATCTCATTCGAGGTTTCTTGGCTTTCGGGTCAAATGACGAATGTTATGGCTAGAATCAAGGCATAGTTTGTGATAATGTGGCCATATTGTGCATACATGTGCATCATGGCATGGCAAACAATGTTGCAAGTGGAAGTTTTCCTTGTTGTCGCACCTAAAAGGCATTTTCCATTTTCCAAGCATAAAAAATGGACGGTTTTGTAAAGCAACCACCAAATGGCTAATTCAAAAAACTACCACCACATTTTACAAAAATACTAGACCACCTTATATGGACAATGTACCAACAGGGGGATCTGAACCCTTTCCGTCCACCTCTGGTGAAAAAGACAAATTCCTGCCGAATCGGCAGGAAGTGGGTCAGATATGAACTACAGGTACATGATACGATGCTCATGATTTTTTACAAAAATCATTTTTAAGTTCACAATATGCTATTTTATCAAAAATCCAATGCGAGTTGAGAAAGGCTTGGCCCCGAGCTAAGAATCTTCATGTCCGTTGTTCGACAAAGTTTGACGATAGTTTAAAACGGGGATAAAAAATTAAAAAACGATCAAAACAATGCGAAACCTTCGCGTGGTGTTATATTATGTGACATAGTTAGAATGAAAAATATCAAACTTGGTATATTGATTATGTCTCAAAATAACCTTCACAAAATGACCTATCTCATTCGAGGTTTCTTGGCTTTCGGGTCAAATGACCAATCTTATGGCTAGAATCAAGGCATAGTTTGTGATAATGTGGCCATATTGTGCATACATGTGCATCATGGCATGGCAAACAATGTTGCAAGTGGAAGTTTTCCTTTTTGTCGCACGAAAAAGGCACTTTCCATTTTCCAAGCATAAAAAATGGACGGTTTTGTGAAGCAATCACCAAATGGCTAATTCAAAAAACTACCACCACATTTTACAAAAATACTAGACCACCTTATATGGATAATGTACCAACAGGGAGATCTGAAACCTTTCCGTCCACCTCTGGTGAAAAAGAAAAATTCCTGCCGAATCGGTAGGAAGTGGGTCAGATATGAACTACAGGTACATGATACGATGCTCATGATTTTTTACAAAAATCATTTTTAGGTTCACAATATGCTATTTTATCAAAAATCCTATGCAAGTTGAGTGAGGCTTGGCCCCGAGCTAAGAATCTTCATGCCCGTTGTTCGACAAAGTTTGACGATAGTTTAAAACGGGCAAGGAACCGGTGTTAAAGGGGGGGTGCGGGCGCGAAACGAATTCCCGCCCCCCCTTTAACACCGGTTCCTGGCTGGAACCGGTGTTAAAGGTGAGGGGGGTATAAAGGCACGCGCCTTCCTCTTCCTCTTCCCCTAGCAAGAATTTGATCGAGCGCAAAGAGGAGCAGAGCGGGAGCCGCGGTGGAGAAACAAACGCCGCCAGGCTGCCCGACCACGCCTTCGCAGTCTGTCGCCGTCACGCGGCCCGCCACCGCGTCCGTGTCTTCCGCCACCCCACCATCCACTCGTGAAGCCGCCACCGCGCCGCAACCAGCAACTCTCGGGAGCCGGCGCCTCCGCCAGCAAACTCGCAGAGCCTCCGGTAGGCGCCGCACGCCACCACTCGCCTCCGACCCCACCGTCCTTGCCCGGTGCCGCCACTCCCCTCCGACCCCGGTAGTTATAATTAGTTATTAGTATTTTATAAGTGTGTAGATTAATGTATTATTAGTAGTTAATTAGTTTAGGGTTAGTATTTACTATTAGTAGTAGTTAATTAGTTATTAGTTAATTAGTAGTTTAGTGTTAGTATTAGTTTAGGGTTTATTTAGTTTAGGGTTATTAGGGTTTATTTAGTTTAGGGTTATTAGTTTAGGGTTATTTAGTTTAGGGTTATTTAGTTTAGGGTTATTTAGTTTAGGGTTATTTATTTAGTTTAGGGTTATTTAGTTTAGGGTTATTTAGTTTATGTTTATTTATTTAGTGTAGTTTAGTGTATTTAGTTTAGGGTTATTTAGTGTATTTTATAGTTAGTATTAGTTTACGGTCATCACCTCGCTGCTCTGCAAGCTCCGCCACTGGCCGTTGTCGTTAACGTCGCTCCGGTGACCCCTAGGTAGTGGCGCCACCCGTTTTAGGTAGGCCGCATCACGCTGAGGCGAACCCGCTACCTCGCGCGCCCTAGGTCGCTCTCCAGCGCCGCCAGTCGCCGCTGTCTCGAGCATCCTCCGGTGAGCCCGCGTGGTGCCTGTGTGGCTGTGACATGGCCACGGTCCCACGCATCAGCCACTGTGGCTAGCCCCTCTCATATCCATCCGGGATTTCTCCGAATTAGGTTTTGGACCCCTCGGAACTCGTTTAAAATGATCAAGCATCCTTAGGGTTTTAATTTCATTTGTGTATTTTTGTATGAATAATTTGTATATTTGTGTATGAATCCAAGTCCACTTGAATGTTTACTCTCTTACTCTAGATAATATTATTGTCTTAGAAACTATGGATCCACTCAGTAGAAACCTTGAAGATGAAGAAATAATGGAGAACATCATCCACGGGGACACCTCACAATATCTGAACTTGGAGGGACATGATGATAGCTCAAGTAGTCATGGAGAAGATGACGAATCCGGTGAACGCACTTTAGTGATTACAAAGTCCGTCGAGGTATATGCATGGATTAATCCTCTGCTGACTTCCACCGATTGATTTGTATATAGGTACATGTATTAATTAACGCTTCTTTCTTCTTTTAGCCCTCTGGATCGACCAACCAGCAACAATATTCTTCTACAAAAAAGAGAAAGAGAGGCGCGAGCCAACGGCTAAAAGATCGTGCAAAGTTCACAATCGAAGCAGTCCGTGTTGATGGAAGGCCGATGGAGCCCAAGATGGCCGCAGACAAATTTGTACGTCAGGCTGGAGTTCTTGTTAGGGACCAAATCCCAATCATAATTGAAAATTGGAATAAGTCAAAGAAGGGCGACGATACCTTTGTCGATGAAATATCCAAAGAAACGCTTTGGAATTCGCTGTTGGTAAATTTCACCCTTCCTCCAGAGGAGGATGAAAACAAACCGGTTATAAATGAAAAGGTCAAAGAGTGGACTCTGAAGAAGATGGCTGATGCTTTCCGCAAGTGGAAGACAAAATTGAACAAATTTGTCAAAGCTCGCGAGACTCTAGATTTTGAAGACGCATATTATGCGAAGATAAGACCTCACTGGTCCGAATTTGTGGCATACCAGGAAGGTGCTATAGCTACAAAGAGGTCAGAAACCAATACGCTAAATGCCCAGAAGAAGGAATATCACCAGAGGACGGGGCCATGTGGCTACATATCTCAGAGGCCTAAGTGGGAGGAAGCTGAGAAGGCCCTGCGTGATAGAGGGATCACACCCTAGACACATGGGTGGGACCTACGTGCAAAGACTTGGTTCTACGGAATCGGGACAAGGTTGGACCGAGAAACATGATTGTGTATCTACCCAACCCTCCTTGCCAAACCCGTCACTGAACTCATCACGTCATACGAGGAAACAGCCGCCAGGACCTTCCATACCGATAGAGAGAATGACCAGCTCACACGCGCCATCGGTAAAAAAGAACACCCTGGACATGCACGAGGCACAGGGGGTATGACGTGGAAGGACGGGATTGCCGAGTGGGGCGACTCTTACAGATGGTGCGGCAGAAAAGAAAAAGAGCGTACAGAGCGGATGACACAGATAGAACATGCACTTGTGGCGCTGCAGGCGCAAGTGAATGCACAAAAGATCCAGCAAGCTACCGGCCCATCTCAGCGGCACGAAGAGCCTGCATTGGAAGATGTCGGCGGCCCAACGTGGATTCCACGGAGAACGTGCAGCCCATGCTTGAAATGGCGGGTCCTCGATACCCCATGGATGAGATCATGGAGAGCGAACATGCCGAGCTACATCTGAGATTAATGGGCTTATCCATTAAGGTGGTTGTCGGCTATGCCTTACCTCCTGTAGCTGGTGGAACTTACCACTGCCGATCGATTCCAGATGGCTATGCTATTGTCGGGGTGGATGAGGTTGTGAAGGAATATGAGGTAGCACAGCTTGACCATGTTACAGGTGAAGGGGAAACTCAACTCAAATTTGCAGTGAAAACAACCATTCTTTGGAAGAAGGAACACATCGTACTTCCAAATTGGAGGCCACTGGCACCCCCGCCGTCTCCGGAGCGTCAGCAGTCTGAGCCGCCTCAGCCGTCTCCAAGCATTCATTAGAATACTCCTCTGTCATCTTCGACGCTTCAGCCATCTTCGGCGCGCCGGCCATCTCCTGCGCGTCAGCCAACTCCAGCACGCCAGCCATCTCCTGCGTGTCATCCATCTCCTCAGCGTAAGCAGAAGAGCACTGCCATGAAGAGCATCACTAGCATTGCCACGAAGAAATCCGCAGGATACCGTACGCCAAAGAGTTCAAGAAACTACGTCCCGCAGCCTTCCGCCAAGCCATTGCCGGTTTTACCATGGAATCGCAGCGACGAGGAAACCAATAGGATCTCGGAAGAAGAGGTCAAGAAATTCTTTGCACCTAGACGGGCCGAGCCAAAGAAGTTCTACAATAATCTTTTGAAACCTGAAACCCCACTTGTGCCGGACTACGAGCGCCAAATTTTGAAGGGGGGTGCAAGGCGAAGTGAGACTGAAAGTAGCAGTCGTGCGGCACCCCAAAAAATAGTTCCCATGATCGGAGAGTAGGAAAAGCAATCATGCGCCCCGCTCCAAGTGTTCGACACACTGAACGCTCCTCCTGTAAATGATTACGAGGCAGAGCTACAAAGAAAGGCCAATGAGATGGGGATGACTTACATTGCATACTTGAACCTCATGGGAGACAACATTCCCACAGGCGATGTCAACCCCATACATCCATGGAAGAATCTACCAAGAATGAGGAGCTCAAGAATCTACAAACAAAGATGCGAAGATTGCACAAGTGGTACCTTGATTTCTGCAAGACGAGAAAGGAAGAATGGATCACGTCGCATATAGGAGATCATATTTTCTTGTGCGGAGACGACGAGATCGACTTCAACATTCAAGACTTGCATTTTCTATTCAATTATAAGGAACTCGACAAAGCTGCCATCAGCCTTTATTGTGTCTAAGTACTATTTCTGTAATTTCTATCTCATCTCATTCACTTCATTAATTGCATGTATATATATATGCTCACCATATATGTATATACTATTATGCAGGAAAAAGGTTATGGAATGCATGAAAGGAGGCCCTTTTGACATTGGGTTCGTTGACCCAAATAGAGTTCATGAAGAAGTGGTAAGACACAAACCCGGGCAAACAGAAGATCTCTAGTGCAAGTGGGAGACTGAAGGGAATATGCCCGAGAGGCAATAATAAAGTGGTTATTATCGTATTCAGTGCTACAAAGCTGTTATTTTGATGCTCATGGATCAAGAGTGGAATTTTTCCATCCCGATGACGGATAGATATACTCTGGGCCCTCTCGGTGATATCACATTAGTTAGCTAGCAAGCAAGTGATTTGATCACTAGAATTTTATATCACGGGAAAGAGAAAAGAGTACATGTCGGTAACGAGATCAAACTAGTTATGGATATACCGATGATCGAATCTCGTACATGTAATATATCACGAGACAAAGGGATTGAGTTACATGCGTATAAGGTTCACACGATCACAGAAGTCATCGTTGAATATGTGGGAGTCAGTACAGATCTCTAGGTCCCGCTGCTGATTATTGATCGGAGAGGGGTCTCGACATTATTTGCGAACCATAGGGTGACACACTTAAGGGATACCGACACCATTTGGAGCAAATAATATGCCAAAGAAACAAAAGGAAAGCGCAGGAATTTATTTCGCTAGACACCAAAACTGTTTCGGGTGAAATCGCTGAAAGTGTTTCTGCATGTGAAATGAAATACTAGCAAGGGGTTATATGTGAATGTTTGTCTATTAAAGGAGTTTTTTTTAAATTAGAGCTTGCATTAAATTTGGTGGAAATTTAATGCATGTGAGTGGAATTTTGAATGGAGGCATGTTTATGTGAGTGGAGGCTTTTCATTTTGAGTGGGAGCTCCACCCACATGAATGTGGAAGAGGTGGGGCATCCCACTATGGCTGGGCGCATATCCCCTTGGGTGCCCCCCTCTCCCGATAAAAGGCCTCCCTCTACTCCTCTCAAATTACACCTCCACGTGAAGGATCTCTCTCCCCCTTTTAGAATTTCCCCATGGTCTCGGATCAGCGAGATACAGGTTCCCCCGTGGCTTTTTCTGGAAGGATTTGTTTCTTCCGCTGCTTTGCTGGAGCGAGGGCGCGGAGATTTTAGGGGTACCTGGACGTGTGTGCGATCACGGATACACCACTGCTTCATCATGATCTTGATATCGGCAAGCATTCGACTTCATCATGATCTTGATATCGGCAAGCATTCGACTACATCATCCACGAGGACAACCTCGTTAACGCTATTCGGTCTTAGAGGGTATGTATTCTATGGATGTGTATCCACCTGTTTCTTGTATCTAGTAGATAGATCATGGTACATAATTGTTCCCATCGTAGGAATTTTTTTGTTTTCTATGCTACAAACCCAACAAAACACCTCTCCACTCATAAAATTTCCACCAAATTTAATGCAAGCTCTCATTCAATACAAATATTTGATTTATTTTATTCAAAATTTTGTTAATTACATTATAACAAACATTCACATAAAACCCCTTGCAACATTTCAATTTCACATGGAGAACCAATTTCAGCAAATTCACCCGAAATAATTCCGGTTTCCATTGAAATAATTCCAGCGCTCTCTTTTTCGTTACATGGCATCTTATTTGATCCAAATGGTGTTGTTATCCCTTAAGTATATCACCCTACGTTTCACGAATAATACAGACATGATCGAAACCCCTCTCCGATCAATAATCAGCAGCAGGACCTCGAGATCCATACTGACTCCTACACATTCAACGATAACTTCTTGCGATCGTGAGAACCTTAACATTGCAACTAAATTATTTTGTGTCGTGATATTTTACATATCTGAGATTCGATCATCGGTATCCCTGTACCTAGTTTAATCTCGTTACAGACATGTACTCTTTTCTTGTTCTTGTGATATAACATTCTAGGAATCCCATCACTTGCTTGCAAGCTATATCAACGTGATTGCACCGAGATGGCCAGATTATATCTATACATCATTGGGATGGACAAATCCCACTCTTGATCCATGAGCCTCTACATAACACTATTAGAGTATCTGAACCCACCTTTATAGTCACCCTGTCAAGGTGTGACGTTTGATGTTATCAAGTTACTCTTCCTATGTTAGTTATTGACATGATCTCATAGTCTAAGCACTAAAGTTACTTGTAATGATGTTATAGAAATTTAAACATAATGACTTTGATAGTATTACTAAACTTCGGATAAATGTTCATCACAGCATTCCATCAATGATGCGACCTCGTTATTAATAACATCCAATGTCTATGATCTGGAAATCTTGATCATCTTGTTAATCAACGAGCTAGTTTATATGAGAGTCATAACCAGGAAATCTTTATTTTTTATTAAACACACATGTACTAATTTTTCTGATAAATACAATTATAGCATGCAAAACAAACATTTATCATAAACAAGGAATACGATAATAACCACCTTATTATTGCCTCTTGGGCATATTCCCTTCAGATCCGCCACGGTCGAAAAAAATCATGATAGATTCATTTGTGACAGGGCTTCTACCATGAAGGGAATTTGTGGTAGACGGATTTTCAGCCACGAAAACTGGCCTTCAACCAAGTCATCCGTTGTAAGTTACATTTTTCTTGTAGTGTTTCATGCAAGTTGACATAAGATATCAGTATGATTTTATTTAATTTTTTTGCAGAACATATTACTGATTCGGTTATTTTATTCAGCACCAAAATAATACGTACATGTTCAGAACATCTTTATTGTTCAATCTCAGGTTGTCTCGGCCTCCATGAATCGTAGATAGCAATGCCATGATGTTGACATGTTTAACATTGCTACTGTGCAGATCCTTTATATAATGCTTAAAAATAGAGTCCACCCTCTTGTGTGAATGCATGAATACACTCATCGATGGGCTCAACAATAGAGAGTGGTGTTTGATTTCCTTCACCACGCACGTAGTATCAGCTCTTTCCTTGAACCTCATGAATGCCTTGCACCCAACTCTTTTGCTCAGTTTGTTCCTTTGGCTATCGTTCTCATTAAGTGTGTGTCGTGGTATTGCGGACGAGTACGCCATGGAGGGGTCCTCATAGTGCGTGCTTGGAGACGTGGGAGAAGGCGGACGTTTAACGGGTACGAGGTAACACAGCTTACCCAGGTTCAGATCCCACAACGGTGGCGGAATCCTACTCCAGCTATAAATCACTATAATGGCAATATGCCGAGTTACAGGGATTGGTTCGCGGTGCGAGGTGCTTCGTAGTCGACACTAGATTGTCTGAGATTTTGCCCTAAAGTCTCCCATAGGCCCGACTTATATAGTCGTCAGGTCCTAGGGTTACAGGTAAAGTCCTTGCCGGACAGGTTATAGAGTCCTACACTGCCTACAACTACTCTAGCGTGTCTTGTACTCCAAGGCTCCGGGTACGTCGGTGACTCCTCCGCAGCCTTCCTTTATCCGGCGTGTGCCTCCATTCTGGATCCATCTAACTGGGCCGCCCAGCAGGCCATGGGCCATGCTACCAACTGTGGGTCATCCGGGTTATCCGGATAGAGGACATGCTATAAGGATACCCATATAGCATATCCCCAACACTAGCCCCCGGAGAACTCCAAGATCTTGCGCTGTCTTGCCTCTTCACGTCGAATGCTCCCTCTAGATGGATGTCGGCAAATTGTCAAGCAATATCTTGTAGTCCTCCCAAAGAATCCTGCAAGGTTTTATCCGTCTTCAACTTGTAAGTCGGAGAATTGATGAATCTTCCATCGTATTCTTCCGTAGCCTGATTGGATCCGTCCATGCCGTAATCTTCCGATGTGATGGTTCATGTGCTAGTGACAGCTAGGGCGACGTAGACGTAGTATAGGTCAGCAACGCCTCGTAACTCACACATGCAGAGAACACAATCATGTCCGTTTTTCCCACACGAGCAATACAAACCGTTCGCGGCGACGGTTGGCAACGTGGCGAAATTTCCGCGCACGCTTCTGCACATGTCGTCCACACGTCAACCATTCGATCGCCTTCCGCAAATCTTGATGCCGGAGGTTACAAATTGCAATAGCGGTGGAAATTTTACTTTTCACCTCATTCTCCTCTGCATCGTCTTCTTCCTCTAGCGAGCGCCTCCTCAAGCTCTCCGCGCCATTGCGAAATCCCCTATCTTTTCAACCTTTCTTAGTCACCACCATAACCTATCCAATGTCCAGCAGCAGTTCCACCCCTTCCATGGCGGCGTCAGGCGAGGCCACGGCGAAGCCGGAGAGCACCGTCATTGTTCCCCAGAGGGCCTGGTGATCCCCAAATCCGCAGTGGTCGAAACCACCGGCGGCGACCATAACTCAGCGGCGCTGGAGTTGCTAGAGGAGGAATACAACACCCACAAGGGCAACTGGCGCGGTTCGGATACTACGGTCCGCGACATCAAGGAGCTAATCATCGAGGGCTACCTCCCTGCGATGGAGGGGCTTGTCTGGCGGGCGGCGCCGACCGGCGAGGTCATTCCTTCTCCCCAAGCCGGAGAAAAGGTGTACCTCAAAGCCAACTCGTACGCGACGTCTCCCTACCGATCTCAAACTTTTTCCTAGCTGTCCTCAACCATTATCGAGTACAGCCTCAGAACCTCTCCCCCAATAGCATCCTCGCGCTAAGCAACTATGCGACACCTTGCGAGGGTTACTTAGGGATTAGGCCTAGGCTAGATCTCTTTATATACTTTTTCACCATCAAGCGGGAAGCCGGAGCCGGCAAAGATGAGCTCAGGAACTGTGGCACAATTAGTTTTATGATCCGACCTGGCAGGCGCTTCCACGACATTGTCGGCCATGAGTCCTGCAAGAACTGACAACGGACGTACTTTTACGGCCTAGACATTCCTTTGGCTAGCCGAGAAGTGATGTACCCGGACTTCGTCGATGGAGCTACCGCCGAAGCCTCGACATGGAGATCCCAGGCCTCCCTTCCCTCCGACATTGACACTTCCCACGCTATAAGGCGGATAGAGTGGTTCATAGAGACAGGTTTGACCGGATTGGACCTGGCCATGTGCTGGTTCATCAGGCGGATCCAGCCTCTGCAGCACCGCTCGAAGTTGATGCACGAGTATACCAACGAGAGGAAGTATAGCCTCCGCATCTCCGAGGACAACTTCTCGAGCGACTCCATCAAGCTCCGCCTCAAGGACATCATCAAGGTGAAGGACAAGAAGCGTGGCTTCACCATCACCTATGACATGTTCGTATAGAGCAAGTGCCCAAAGGTACATGTTTATCTTCCGTGTATGACATATACTCCAGTTCTTCCGTCTAGCCATTAACATCTCATCTAACATTGTGTGTTTTCACTTAACAGCTCAGCGATCTAGAGGAGGATAGCATGGCTGTCCAAATATGATGGGGGAATACCAATCGGGGTATACCCACGAGGCGGAGTTGCCAGCTGGACCGAGCCGACTGAAACCTAGCCCTCAGCGGGTCAACTCGCCCAATACGGTGACTGGCGCATGCTGGGCCCAGAAGAGTGGCGCCGACTTGAGGCCCAAGACGGCGATTTCAATACAAAGCCCACCAAATACTTGTAAACCCTATCTGGCTGCATATATAAAGCCACCAGGGGCACTCCCACGGGGTATGTCATATTGCATCCTCTCTCACATTAGATTAGATCTAGTCTCTCCCACCGCTTCCAGCGACTCCACTGTAATCTATTCTATGAACATATACTGGATTGACAGCAGGAAGTAGCAATCCTCCATCGAGGAGACGTGAACCTGGGTACATCTTATGGAAATCTCGCTTCCGGGTTCTCCTACATCGCCTTGCTCCCTCTACGTAAGATACCCCCAGTAGCATCTGTCGTGCAATACCACGACAGTTGGCGCCCACCGTGGGGCAAGCAGCGCTTGGAGGGTAATGATCCGAACGAGATCTATCACCTTCACGGGCTTACAGATTGCATCTGGTGCAATATCCAAGTACCAGCAGCCGAGGACGCGGGCGTTGGAGGTTGATCGATCAGCGACGCCAACACACCCATGTAGATCGAGTTGGAAAGCCGTGGGCGTGTGGACATGCACGATCCGTTCTGCATGCCCACGAATCTTCTATTTCAATCATGTTTCCTTCATTGATTAATCTATCGATTGATTATTTATTTGATCTATCCCCTTGATGCAATTGTCATGTACGTATCACTTTGGAGGACTGGGTCCTAAGAGGAAAATCGAATCAGAATATGCCTCCACGGCACCATCTGTTAGCATGGCCACACTGCGACCTAGCGCCTTGATGTCAACTACTTCGGTGCCTCGACGCCAACCTGCGACGCCACAGGCGATAGACAAAGCTGCAACAAATTAATTACCGATGAGTCAATCTCGTTTCTCTCATAATTATTCTGCCAATTTATTATTTAACTTGGTCTAATCATGCATGTATACTATTTGTACGTGTCTTTGGAAGATCTGTTAAACGCATGATTGCATCAGATCATTCTACCGGCCGGCAATTGCAACGAAGCCATGGGTTTTTGCAGTAGCAGCCTATCTCCTTTTAGTCGCGGTCTACCCAACTCATATTCGGCCCTCGCGAACTTGCTTGTCGGCCACCCTCACGACCTCACCTGCCGCGGGTTCGCCATTGCGGACTCACCACGCTCGGGGACTCGCTATCACGGGTTCCGCCCAGCGCGAACTCGCAGTCGCAGACTTACCGTGTTAACAACTAAGTTTCTTTACACTCGTACATGATATGAGTCCAAAACATATATGCATCTTCATTCATTCTCCAAATTTGACCATGCAGTCGCATATGACCCTTTTAGGGACCAAAATCATACTTGGGATCGGTTTCAGTTTGTCTGCTGTGTATTCGCGTCTGTCGAAGTAGTGAGGCTGGGTACCCAAAGGCCGACCTTGTCTCCAAGTTCAACAGTCTGGCATCGCGTCCCTGTTACCCGACAAGCATTTGATGCTGGAGCTCTGCCTACTCATAAAAAGAGACGCATAAACCTTACATACTGCCCATCGATCCACATAACAAAAGTGCATTTTCTTTAACATCTACAATTTGCACGTCTTACAAATGTTCAATATATTTCATAAATACACCTTATTGCAGTCATACTTTTTCCTCCTTCTCAGCAAAACGTTGTCTTTCTCGCCACTCGCCACGCTCGAAGACTCGGCGCTTGCCGATCGCTCGACCTCGCCACTCGCCGTCCTCGGGGACTCGGCGCTCGCCGGTCGCTCGAACTCGCCACTCACCGCGCTCGAGGGCTCGGCGCTCGCTGGTCGCTCGACCTCGCCACTCACCGCAGTCGGGGGCTCGACGCTCACCGGTCGCTCTACCTCGCCACTCACCGCGCTCGGGGGCTCGGCGCTCGCCGGTCGCTCGCCGGTCGCTCGACCTCGCCACTCACCATGCTCGGCAACAACAACTACTATTTTCAGAATATGCTTCTCTAAAGAACCTCAAGTCGACTCTACAAGCCAACTCGAGCCTCGAGGACTACTCCTAGGCATGCTGCGTGTACGCTGGTTCCACGACCGTGGCTCTCCCTCGTCGACTCGCCACCGTGGACTCTCCACTCGCGTACTCTCCACGCTCAGGGACTCGCCGCCGCGGACACTCGCCTTCATGTACTCAACGCCTCGGGGACTCGCCACCGCGGACTCGCCCACGCATACTCAAAGCGCTCGGGGACTCGCCACCGCGGACTCGCCCTTGTGTACTCAACACGCTCGGGGACTCGCCACTCGCCGCGCTCGGGGACTCGGCGCGCTCCAGATTGGCCACTCTCCCATCTCCCATCCTCACCACTCGGCGCGCCTGGGGACTTGGCACTCGCCGGTCGCTCGACCTCGCCACTCGCCACGCTCGGGGACTCGGAATGCTCCACGTTCGGGGATTCGCCGCAACTGGCGGCTTCATAGACACCCTGCATCTTTCGCCAACTGGCCATCACCGACTGGCTCACGCCTACCGCCTCCCACTTCACGGTTATTTTCTCTGTTCAGGAGCTCGTCTCCAATTCGCCACGATCCATCGTCAAGACTCTGTGCCCTGCCTCAAGCCCGCGTCGAATCGACAACGCACTCGGGCACTACTGATGGGGGAATACCAATCGGGGTATACCCACGAAGTGGAGTTGCCAGCTGGAGTAAGCCGACTGAACCTAGCCCTGATCGGGTCAACTCACCCAATACGGTGACTGGCGCATGCTGGACCCAGACGAGTGGCGACGACCGGAGGCCCAAGACGGCGATTTCAATACAAATCCCACCAAATACTTGTAAACCCTAGCTGGCTGCATATATAAAGCCACCAGGGGCACTCCCACGGGGTATGTCATATTGCATCCCCTCTCTCATTAGATCAGATTTAGTCTCTCCCTCCGCCTACGACGGCTCCATTGTAAACCAATCTATACTCATACTGGATTGATAGCAGGGCGTAGCGATCCTCCATTGAGGGGATGTGAACCTGGGTACATCGTGTGCCAATCTCGCTCCTGGATTCTCCTACGTCGCCTTGCCTCCTCTACGTAAGATACCCCCAGTAGCATCTGTCGTGCAATACCATGAAAAAATCTATGTTCCAAAGATGAAGGAAGTCACGGTCGTGTCCGTCGACGATGTCCCGTTGGCGTGAAAGCGGAAGAGCTCCACCTCTGACCCTGCCTACGGAGGCAACAAGAAGAAGACGGAGGGTGGAGCCTCCAAGAAGTCCACTGCCGCCCTGGAGGCAGAGAAAAGAAAGATTACCGGGATCCCCTTTGCCAAAGCAACCCCTGTTGTGTAAGCTTCTTTCTCTCCGACATTATCCATCGTTTGTCTTGTTCCTATACTTATACTTTTTGCACGTTTCAGGATGAAGGCCACCACCAGTTTGAATAAGACCTCCAAAACTTTGGGGGCTTCTAGAAATATCAAGGATATGTTGCATCGTGACGTCCACCACGCATCTCCCGCCATCGCCCCTGCTACTCCCAGTGTCCAGCATGCGCCAACTCCGACAAGCTCTCAGGCCAAAGATGCATCTGGCCCTTCCGCTATGGAAGTGGACTCAGGTGCCCCCGAGGAGCCAGCTGTTGTCGGTGAACAGGCAACACAGGAGAGTGCCGCAACCCATATGGCTGAAGCTCCGGCTAAGGATGGCATCGGTAGCGGTAAGGCGGTGATGGAAGGTGGTACTTCTGGTAAAGGCGGCGCCTCTGCACCGAAGACAGCCATAGAATTCCCAAAGATAGTCTACCTGACACTTACGCCGAGTAGCTCTTCTTTGGCTCCTGGTGCACCGTCGACATCTCCGACATGCGGTCTTGAGGAGCTTCTCCGATAAGCAGACATCTTGCAAGGAAACAACCTTTCCTTCGGCAAGTTGCTTGCCGAGAGTGCTACAAACCTCAAGATCATCGCACTTGTAAGTTTTATCTGCCTTGTGCATTTCATATGAGTATCCCACTGTAGCCCCCAAGGATTTAGACGGAAAACCATAGGCTTTTGCATCTGAATTCTCTAAGAGTGACTAAACTAAAAAACTTCTCACTGTAGCCCCCAAGCATAAAGTTTGAATAAATTATTCTGACTAGATAATTTAAGAGTAGCATATGCAGTGTTTGTAAATTTCAATATAGTATCCCCCAAGCTTCTAGTTGTAGCTGAAATTAGTTCCGACTAGATGCTTAAAGAAAGACTAAGCATATGACTGAGTTAAAACTTTATAATGTAGCCCCGAAGCTTCTAGTTGAAATCCGAATCAGTTTTGACTAGATGCTTAAAGAAAGACCAAGTTAAAAACTCTCATTGTAGCCCCCAAGCTTCTAGGTGGATATTTATCCGACTACATGATCCAAGTAGACTAAACAACGTTAAACCTTTCCCTTCCACAGAATGAGAATGCTTGGAGGGGCGTGGCCAACGAGAAGTACCAGAAGATGCGCGCGGACTTGGAAGCTGAAAAGGGTAAAACTGCCTTCTTGAAGGAACAAATCATGAAGAACAAGTGTCTGTTTTTACTTTCTTTTTCGTATTCCGACTTGGTCTTTGTACCAATCATTCCCCGAGTACTCACTGTGTACTGTTCTTTCTTCGACTTGCAGAAACCATTGCCAAAGCTAAGGATATTGTTGATCAATCCAAGCATATTGAGCAGCTGGACAACGAAAACAAGATCCTTAAGCAGGAGAGGAAGGATATGCTGAATATGCATGAAGACCCCATGAAGTCCTATAGGATTCCGCCAACAAGGAGATGAACCACTTGAAGGTTGAAATCGCGATCCTAAAAGATCAGAAGAAAGCTGTCGATGAGAAAAATCAGTGCCATCTTGAAGCGTACAGGATACTCCGACAAGAACAGGACTCCATGGCGGAAACTCTCTAGCAGGCTGAACTTAGCATCTTCAGTAAGTGATTCTCAGCCTTGTACTTCTGTAAGCTAGATACTCTTAACTTTTGTGTTATTGAACTCATGCGTTCCCTTGTCAGAAATTTGCAGCTCCTATTGGTTTGACCCAGTCGCCTCCTCCACCAAAAGAATGCATGGTCCTTGCCGGCAACTTTATCAAGACCGCCATCACGCAAGCTAAGGAGATAGTCAAGCACCTCCAGATCAACATCAAGGCGGTGGATTCCGTGGCGAAGTTCTCGAAGACCTTGCCCGAGCCCCCGAGCGTAATGTAAGCTGGAAAGCTTCATGTACCTGGGCTGGTGCGAGGATGGCGCTGTCAATGGTTAAGGCACACTACAAAACTGCCGACATCGACGTGGTGACCTCTAGCATCCCCGACGTGGATGACGATGGCCAAAATATTGATCATGAAGCCATCTTGACATCAATCACGGGTTTTGACACCAGAGTCGCCGAGTTGGTCGACCAGAATGTCTTTGTGCCCATGAAAACCATTGATGGTGGCAGCCAAAGCTCCTCCGATCCCCTCAACATCGCCGACTTCGAGGAAGATGACTCTCCTGCTGCGGATGATGCTACGTCCAAGTCACCTGCGCCAGAGGAATAAAAAAACAATATGTCATATTTTTTTCCTCTGTAATTGTCATGCGGAAAAAACAATGCGTTAACTTAAGGCGGAGAACAATGGTTGTTATGTCATGCTACTTAAGAACTAGCTCCAGCATGTATATATTTTTTAAGCAAGTGCTGGCTTATACATTACTCTGGTTTTTATGCTGGACTTTTAATGAGTCGGAAGACTCGTTGTCGGAACCATGCGCTCAGGCGATGATGCCCAATTGCACCGTCAATAACCTAAGCACAAAATCGCCGACAACAAGTGCCAAAATTCACTACTCCAGAATCCACATAAAAACAACAAAGAATGTGTAGGCCAGAAAACTTAAGCTAACGCCTGTAGGCGGAATTTTCACAAGTGAAATTGCAAAGCTTGTGGATAAAGGTTTTATGAGATCCAAAAATGAACACTAGAGGAGGTAAAAGCCTCAGAAATATGAGTGAACTAGAGAGCTTTATTTCATTGATCATATAAGAGGTACACAATAGATAAAAAATGCTAAGTGTAGAAAGGACGTAGTTGTTCTATGTTCCATGGACGATCAAGCTCTGGGTAGTCATCATCCGGGTCACGTCGCTTACGTTTATGATCATCGTTGGGTTTATCCTCAAGTTCACAATTGTCAACGAGGTAGTAAGACCCATTAAGTAGCGCCTTGCTTATGATGAACGGTCCTTCCCATGGTGGGGATAATTTGTGTGACTTCTTCTGCTTAAGTCGGATCACCAGGTTCCCCTCTTTAAATGAGAGATTCCCAATGCGGTGACTGTGGTAGTTGTTGCTTCTGCTGGTAGATGGCAGATTTTTGGCATGCCAATACACGCTCCTCCTCGAGAAGGTCCACATCTAGGCGTCTGGAATCTTCAGCGTCATCTTTGTCATAGGCGGCAACTCTTGGTGAATCGTAAAGGATGTCGGAAGGCAGGATGGCTTCTGCTCCATATACCATGAAGTAAGGGGTGTAGCCGGTGGATCTGTTGGGTGTAGTTCGTAAACCCCACATCACAGATGGCAATACTTCCGCCCAGGCTCCAGCTGCTCTATGTAGCGGTGCCTCAATACATGGCTTGATCCCTTGCAGAATTAATCCATTGGCTCTCTCAATCTGACCATTAGACTGGCCATAGATGCAAGGTCAAGTCGGATGCCCTTCTCCCAACAATAATCTTCCACTTCTCCGAGTGATAAGTTGTTGCCATTGTCGGTGATAATGCTATGTGGGAGACCAAATATCACCACTAGATCTCGAAAAAACCTAACGGAAGTTGCCCACATGGTGTCGTCTGCAACGGACCAACCATGTCCAGCCCCCAGATTGTAAATGGCCAAGTTATTGGTATTGTTCGCAATTCTTCAGCTGGAACATGTGGTTGTCGGGCATAATACTGGCATCCCATGCATGTCTCAACCTGCTTGTCGGTGTCCGCCTTTGCGGTCAGCAAGTAGAATCCTTGTTGGAAAACTTTAGCAACCAATGATCGGGGAGCGGCGTGATTCCCGCAATCTCCAAGATGGATTTCACGGAGGATTTCAATACCTTCTTGATGGGAAACACAATTAAGATATACACCAGTGGTGCTTCTTTTGTAGAGCTGTCCATTGATTATGGTATAGCCCTTTGCTCGACGTACGATTCGCCGTCTTTCGACTTCGTCGTCGGGCAAAGTTCCATGTACGAGATATTCCATGAACGGTTTTTTCCAAGCCGAAGGGAAATTTGTCACTGTGTGAACGAAAGAGTCAACTCTGTCCGGGTTGTCCATATCTGCTCCCTTCACGGCTGGTGTCCATAGATGCTCCAGGAAAACTCCAGGCGGAATTTGTTTGCGCCCTGATCCAAGCTTAGACAGCAGATCAGTCGCCTTGTTTTGCTTCCTAGGTACATACTTGACCTCGTAGCCCAAGAAGCTCTTGGCTTTCGTGTCCACTTCGTCTTGATATGCTGCCTTCATAGGGTTCCGCGCGTTCTAGGTGCTAGCCACCTGCTGGGCAACCAAGTCGGAATCTCCACAGCAAACTATGCGCTTGATGCCAATATCCTTAGATACACGTAGTCCATGAATGAGTGCTTCTTACTCCGCCATGTTATTTGTAGCCTCGAAGTGGATCTGCAGAACGTAGTGTAGCATTTCCCCGGTTGGTGACTGTAACAGCACACCAGCCCCCGAGACATTGAGTAGCTTTGATCCGTCAAAGTGCATCACCAGTATTCTGGTTCTGGTATAGGAGTAGCATCAGGCATCTCCGTCCAGTCTGAGATGAAATCCGCCAAGGCTTGTGATTTGTTAGCGTCGCGTCTCTTATAAGTGATCTCGAAGGCGGAAAGTTCAATGCCCCACTTCGCGACCCTTCCTGTAGCATCACTGTTGTTGATGATGTCGGACAGTGGAGCTTTACTCACTACTGTGATGGGGTGCTCCTGGAAGTAATGCCTTATCTTCCGAGAAGCGAGGAAAAATCCATAAGCTAGCTTCTGGTAGTGCGGGTAACGCTGCTTGGACTTCGTCAAGACCTCGCTTACATAGTAAACTGGTCATTGAACTCCGTACTCATGCGCTGGTTACTTCTGCTCTACCACGACAACGATGCTGATTACCCGGTTGGTGGCCGCCATGTAAACTAACATAGGCTCCCCAGGCTCGGGCCCTGCAAGGATAGGTGCTGAGGAAAGTATATCCTTGAGCTTCTTCAATGCTGCACCAGCCTCGTCCATCCACATAAATTTGTATGCCTTGTTCAGCAACTTGTACAGTGGCAGGGCCTTCTCTCCAAGTCGGCTGATGAACCGACTAACTGCTGCAACGCAACCTATTAGCCATTGTATGTACTTTAGGCATGTTAGACGGTTTATATTTAAGATGGACTTGAATTTCTCCTGGTTGACCTCGATTCCACGCTAGGAAACGATAAAGCCCAACAATTTGCCGGCTGGAACCCCGAAGATGCACTTTTTATGGTTAATCATCATTTTGTATTTCCGAAGATTATCAAAAGTTTCCTTTAAGTCGGACATTAAGTCGTTTGAATTTTTAGACATCACCGCTATATCTTCCACATAGGCGTGAACTTTCTGACCAATTTGGTCATGTAGGCAACGTTGTATTGTCCGCTGGCATGTAGCACCTGAGTTTTTTAGCCCAAAGGGCATCGTGACATAGCAAAACGTGCCGTAAGATGTATTGAACGAAGTGGCCAATTGGTCTGACTTCCTCATCTTGATCTGGTCGTATCCTGAGTATGCATCAACAAAACACAAAAGCTCCGAGCCAGCTGTCGAGTCAATGACTTGGTCAATGCGAGGCAAAGCAAATGGATCTTTGGGACACGCTTTGTTCAAGCCGGTGTAATCAACGCACATTCTTAATTCTTTGGTTCCCTTTTTGTGGACAAGTACAGGATTGGCCACCCATTGGGTGTGAAGGACTTCTCAGATAAATCTAGCCTTAGTTAACCTAGCTATCTCTTTGCCAATGGCGCGTCTCTTCTCATCTCCGAAGCGTCGTAGAGGTTGTTTCACTGGTTTACATTTCGGATCAATGTTTAAGATGTGCTCGGCAAATTCCCTAGGTACACCTTTTATGTCGGCAGGTTGCCTGGCAAAGATGTCCCTATTCCCATGGAGGAACTCGACGAGTGCTCTTTCCTATTTGGGATCCAGGTTTGTCCCAATGGCGGTGGTATTGGAGGAATCACCTACCAAAAGTTCCACCGGCTTGGTCTCGATGGCGGCCTTGAATACTGGGGCAGAGTCAGAAATATATTTCTTTGAGGCAGGCATCTCTGAGGCATCGACCTTGCTCTGGATCTCCTTGAATTCTTCATTGTAGAGGACAGCTTCCGCGTAGGCTGCTTCTCCAATCTCGCAGTCCCTTGCGTTGGTAAATCTTCCGGATACTATGATGACACCGTTTGGTCCGGTATCTTGAGTTTGTTGTAGACGAAACATGGCTTGGCCATGAAGGTGTGGAATATGTCGCGGCCGAATATGTTGTGGTACACGCTCTTGAAGGGGACCACCTCAAAAGTCATGCGTTCTTGGCGGTAATTATTGACATCACCAAAAGCGACCTGAAGTGTGATGCACCCAAGAGACCAAGCCTCCCGACCAGGAACTACGCCGTGGAAGATGGTGTTGGTCTTCATGATCTTGATGATTCTTCCACTATCCACCATACATTTGGTGAACTCGTAGCCGTCAACCTTCTGCAGTGTATCCAGGTACATGATGTTGATGATTCTTCCACTATCCACCATACATTTGGTGAACTCGTAGCCGTCAATCAAGGGGTTGATTACCATGGCGTATTGGTTCTCCGTAGGGATGAGTACTGGGTGATCCTTCCGGTCCCAAGTAATTGGAATCTCCGACCAGCACAGGAACTGGGGACCTAGGGGTAGAGTAGCCATCAGTATCCTCATAGAGGACTTATGTTGTCGGATGATGGGGGTGCCAAGGAAAGTGTGGAAAACTGCCACCTTCTTCTCGAAGGGGTTCTTGCCCTTTCCGTCGCTCTTGGTGGCGTGCTTGGGGTCAACATCCTCGTCCATGTCACTTGAATCCTTGGACTCCTTCTCCTTCTTCTTCCCCTTGCCCTTGCCTCACAGTCTGTTCTTCCAACTTCACATGTAGCCAGACGTCGGCTCCTCCTTGATATCGTTGACTAACTTGCAATGGCGATTGGTGTGTGTGGCTTTGTCGTTGGCGTCGAGGTGTACGAGGCACGGCATATCGCGGTACTCCTTGTAGGTCTGGGGAACGCAGAGTGCTATTGAGGTAGTTTCACTTCCTCGTCCTCAGCCACGTTGTCCGCCATCACCTCGTCGTCCTCAGCCATGATGTCCGCCATCGCCTCGTCGTGAAAAGTCTGGCGACCATGTCGGAGGCTTGCTTTTCTTCTGGCGGTTTCTTCCACTTTGTGCTGTTTTTCCTCTTAGCTTGGGTTGGAATTGCTATTGCCGGCAAAGATCCGCGTGCATCATCGTCGGCAGCCGCGAACTCACTAGCCAGCTGGATCAGCTAATTGAGGTCGAGCTAGTGGTTGTCCTGCAGGCTCTTCAGCCTATGTCGGAGCAACGTACCTCTTTCCAACCCGTCTATGAAGGTGCACACCTGCGCAGGAATTCTTCATGTCCAGCCAGCGGGAGAGGTAGGCGCGAGATGACTCGTCTTTCTCCTGCATGCACCGCTCCAAGTCGCCAACACTACAGGGACGTTTGTACGTACCCTCGAAGTTCTTGGTGAACGCTTCTTGGATGTCCAACCAATTGCAGACAGATTTCTCCGGCAAGTCATCAATCCATTATCGGGCCGTGCCATCCAACATCAACGGGAGGTACTTGACGGCGACGTTGGGGTTTCCCCTGGCGATCTCCATCGCGTTGCCATATTCCTGCAACCATGTAGCTGGCTTGGCGGTGCCGTCATAGGGCTTGATGGTCTTGTCAATCTGGAAACCCGCGAGCGTGTGTCATATGGCTCCGGGCTTCTTTTCTTCTTCTTGCCATCAAGGGATGGGCTGCGTGAATGACGCGGGCCTCCTCCGCCATGGTGGCTTCTAGGTGGCGACAGAGACGGAGGTGGCGGTGGGTTAGCTTTCTTGCTGTTACACTCCTGCGACGCATCACGCTCGTTGCGGTTGCTCGTCGGACGCGGAGGGTCTGACGCGACCTGCTCTTGTGTCCTTGTCCGCCCTCTCCATCATGACGGGCCTGCTCCGCGTTGTCGCGGATGACGATGCCGCGTTGCTTTGGCGGAGGCATGACCGTGCGATGGTTATCCTTGGGGTCTTCTTGATGTCAGGGAGATCAGGGCGGTGGAGATGGGCGATGAGGGTGAGCTTTGCCTCCATGGTCGGGGCATATGGGGATAGCGTCCTTCTTAATGCAAGAAGGCAAAGTTATATCTTATCTATCCAAGATTGAACTCGCAGCCGTAGTTCTAGCCCTGAAGACATGGAGACATGTAGAATCCCTCCTTTGTAAAGGAAAAGGATCCCTGTGATTGCAATGCTAGTCCCTGGATCAATAGCTAGCATCCACAGTTAAAATGTAATATCAAGAAACAAAGGTCATAATATAACTTTATAACCAGCAATAACATAATTTTATTACATCTTACATAGCTCATTTGGCTATTACATTACATTGCAGTGGAATAACTATAGTCATGGGGTCCTTCATCTTCAAAGTGCCATAGGCAGATGTTGGTTGTAGACTTTGTAATCCTAATCAATCAATCTTCACTAAAAACAATCAAACATGCAACATTACAAGTTACAGCCACAAAGGGTCAATACATTTGAATTGTATTGGCAAGTGATACTATGGTAGTATAGTGGAGTCTATCATCTATATGCATTTGGCTAAGTGGAGTTGAGGCTTGCATTGCTCAAAATAGATTTTACCTTAACATTTGAAAATACTAAGTTTTGCTTGGCAAAATTATTTTTCTCAATCAAAGATTTGAAGATCCTTTAACCAAGGCATCTCTCAATCAAAGATTGAAGATTTCAAACAACCCTTGTTCAAACCACAAGTTTTTAACTTAGAAATTTGAATGATGAGATTCTTGTTTGCTTCCATGTCTTGATGCTCAAATTGTCCTTTACCAGGGACATGGCTAAGTACTTAGATTTTACACTCTGCAGAGGTGGTGCACTTTCCCCACAAGACTTGGTTTCCCAAGACAAGATCTTTCAGAAGCCTTCCCTTAGACCAAAATGGACGCGCTCCAACCTATCAAACACTACCACCAACTGTCCATATGGCTAAGTTCTTGCAACCTATATGATCTAGGCAGAGCCCATAATGCCAAGTGGTTGCACTTGAAGCTTCTCAACATTTGACATCTCAAATCTCTTTGTTCCTGGGTGGCCATCCACAAGTGAGATACACAAGGTTCACCAGTCCCCTGGCCTTGTGTAACCACTCAACCAAAAACCACCAAGCAATTACCATTCCACCCAGGTGATTCATTAACTTAGTTGTTTTATTAAACAAAAACACAAGTCCTCAGACTTAGAATATTTTTCCATAGTGTGAATATATATTCCACCCATGTTTTCTATTATCTAGGCTAAGCTTGATAGTAATAGGAATCTTAACTTAGGAAAATCCTACTAAGGATTCATCTACTAGGTTTTCCTATAGCAAGGTTTATACTTAGCAAAATCCATGCAAGTTTTACTTAGCAAAATCACTAATGCATAGTGAAAGTAATGGGACAAAAAGTATGAAGCATCACTTGCCTTTTTGGTAGAGGGTATAAGTTCACTCCTTTTCCTTGCAACAATCACACTCTTCAAGTCACTACAATTCAATCAAGCAAGGCACAAGTTCAATCTACCAATCAAGCAAAACAACACACATAAAATCATAGAATCAAAGTAATGCATGCAAGCATGCCCAGCTTTGTTTTGTTTGAAAAAGTGGTTCCTAATGTGTTATAGACATTTTAATACACCTAATGGTCATTTTGTAAAGTGGCAAAGTCATTTTACAAAAGGTTTCACTTCAAACCCATTTTCAAAACAAAGTATCATTTTATGTGGTGTAGAAATATTTTTACTAAGGCATTAACCTATAGGGTTCACCAAAAACATTTTCAAATCACAAAACTTGGTGTTTGGGGTCAGAGAGTTTAAAACAAAACATTTCTCAAAATTTTTACTTTAAAATCATTTTTAATAGATAAACCACATTTCTATTTGACTAGAAATGATTTTAAATCAAAGAATCATTTTTTTGTTTTACCAAATACATTTTTGAATCCACAAAGTGTTTCCTATGGTCAGTAGGTTCAAAGCAATCCAATTGCAAAATATTTTAACCCCAAATTCATTTTTAAACAATTTTTACATCCTTAACAAGCAATCAAAAGTTTCTGCAAAAACCAACAAGCTAACAGATACTATTTTCTAAACTAAAGGCATTGTTGGCTATGGTTTGTTCTACTGATTCCAACGATATAAAGTTTGCAAAATTTGGACGTGTGGTTTAAAAGTTACAGAGGTTTGAAATTCACAAACAAATCTGTTTTCAAATTCCTGTTTTAAACTAGAGCTGGCCACGCGTCGCTCTCTAATTGGACGATACCGGTTCAGTGTGGATCACGCTGCAGACCGTTGGATCTAAACAGATCGCGTGGCCCAGAACACGTACCCCTTCGGCGTTTAAGTGTTCTAACTAGTTCGTTCGATCCAGATCCTACGGCTATCATCGTATTGACCAAATGTGAGCGGCGTCGGCGGTGGCTAGCGGCGGCGACGGTCTGACAGTGGCGGCGCTGGCGAAACATGAAGCGATAGAGGGAGGGAGTAGGCTCACCGAGATCGCAGGAGGCTGGGGAAGCTCGTCGGGTGGTCGACGGGGCAAGGGGCGCACGGTCGTAGGAGTAATCGCTCGTCGGAGTTCGTTCTGGCGACGGCGTGCTCTGGTTGTGGTTGGGGACGGTGCTGAGGATCACCTCGAGACAATTTGATGACGCGGTTAGATGCGCAGGTTCAAAACAAAGTTGTGTGTGTGAACGAGAGGTAGAGGGGCGGCCTGAAACTACCAGTGGGGCTCGTCGGAGTTGGAGCGGACGGCGGCGTAGTTCAGAGCTTGTTGCAGACATTGCTCTGGAGCGCCCGCGGTCGGACGAAGGGCACAGGTAGATGCGCCTGGATGTGGTGAGCATGCTCGTGTGCTCGGGGAGGCAGGAGGTGGTGTGGCTCGGCCGGAATCGAAGGTGGAAGCTCATCGGAGACAGAGCTGCTCGGGGAGAAATTGTGGCGGCCTGGGGGCGTGCTTGGGGAAGGAGACAGAGGAGAAACGGAGAAGATTCGTTGGCATTTAAAGGGGCATGGTTACTGCGAGTAATGGTGGCCGCGTTATGACGAAGTCAAGCCGCGAAATCAAAGCAGAAAACGGGGATGAACTGGTCGCTGCGGTGAGGACGATGAACAGGAGGGTGGGGCATACTTGTCAGCGAGAGAGGAAAGTTTCAGGTGGGCTCCAGTTGTCATTCACTGCGCGGGTTTGTTTTGCGGTAAGGAAAACGTTTCGGGGAAAAGAGGAGGTGGGCTGCGAGTGGGCTTATTGGGCTGGCTCAGTTGGGTCAGGTCCAAATCACATTTTTTTTCTGTCTGATTGTTTTATCAATTTCTATTTCTATTTTCCTGTTTTGAAATTTCAAACAACATTCAATCAAAAATTCAAACAAAACAAACTTGTAATGAGTTTTTGGTTCTGTTTATCAACATAAACCAAATCCTAAAATAAAATAATATTTTTATTCTTTTTAGGATCTATTAAATATAATAGACCATAGTTATTTAATCAAATAGGGTTTGATTTATTTAATAAAATCTCCATTTGAAATCCAAATATTTTCAAAACCAAATCAGTAGGTTTTATTTGGAAATAAAGAATACTTGGAAACTTGTTTAAAACAAAATAACCTTTTATTTTAGGGTCCATTTATAATTAAATAGAATGGACCTTAGTTATTAAATCAAATAGGATTTGTTTTTTTAAAATATTTATTTTGAAATCTAAAATAAAACCAAAACACTTCAGTTGGTTTTAATTAAGAAAATAAAATACTTAAAAAACTTATTTAAAATAATTTAATAAGTTTTGATGTTTTAATTAAAATGGTAAAACCTTTTATTTAAATAAAATTTGGATATTAATTCCTTATTATTTTATTTAAATAAACCTTTACTATTTTTAATCAAAACAAAACATTTTATTTTAAATACTTGGCCAAGGTTTAATTTGGCTCTGTAAAATAATCTTTATTTATAAATCCACTTTTTCTTTTGAAAGCCAAAACCTTTTATTTAAAAGATCCAAAATAGTAAGTCTAAATATTTTGAAGTTTATTGTTTATTTAACTTTTTAAATCCCTTTAGGATTTCATTTGATCCAAATAGGTTTTGAAAGTTTCCAATTGGATTCAAAAAGTTTCTTCTAGCCTTGAAAATCAAACAAAGTTTTATTTTATTCATTTATTTTCACATTACAAGATTTGGAAAATCTTGGGATGTGACAGGCTACCACCCTTAAAATAAATCTCGTCCCGAGATTTGGGGAGGCTAGGGTTACAAGTAGGCTCAAAACAACTAGGGTACTACCACCCTTAAAAAATTTTCAACAAAAATTACATATTGTCCTTCTTGGGATCCTGGGGAAAATTTCTCTAAGCAAACATTTGCATGGTGTCCTTGGTTTTCATACTTGACTCATGGGCCAAGGTTGAGATCCTTCATAGACTTGTTTAACTTGTTCTTCATCTTTTCTGGACAATTGTTTGCATAGTGGCCTAGTTCCTTGCATTTGAAACATGTTATAAGTTTGAGGTCTTGAGGTGGCTTCTCTAGACAATATGATGCATAATGTCCTAACTCCTTGCAGTGTTTGCACATCACTTGGCTAATATCCTTCCTCATCTTGGGTTTCACTAGCCTTTGCTTGTCTTCTTGGCTCTTCTCCTTTTCTGGTCATTCACTGGCATAGTGTCCCATCTCTTTGCAATTGTAACACTGCAACTGGCTTATGTCCTTCTTCTTCTTTTTGGGTCTCTCCAAAGCTAGGAGTTCTTCTAGTTCATGTTCTTCATAGGTGGGAGATCTTTCTCTCTTCTTGAGGCATTGATCTTCATGCTCCTTGGATGCATGATCCTTGTCCCTACAAATATTGCTAGCTTGGGTTCCTTCTAGAATAACATCTTTGTCATCCTTGTTGTCATTAGCTCCTTGGGAAACTACCTGTGGGGCTCGTCGGAGTTGGAGCGGACGGCGGCGTCGTTCAGAGCTTGTTGCAGACATTGCTCTGGAGCGCCCGCGGTCGTACGAAGGGCACAGGTAGATGCGCCTGGATGTGGTGAACATGCTCGTGTGCTCGGGGAGGCAGGAGGTGGTGTGGCTCGGCCGGAATCGAAGGTGGAAGCTCATCGGAGACAGAGCTGCTCGGGGAGAAATTGTGGCGGCCTGGGGGCGTGCTTGGGGAAGGAGACAGAGGAGAAACGGAGCAGATTCGTTGGCGTTTAAAGGGGCATGGTTACTGCGAGTAATGGTGGCCGCGTTATGACGAAGTCAAGCCGCGAAATCAAAGCAGAAAACGGGGATGAACTGGTCGCTGCGGTGAGGACGATGAACAGGAGGGTGGGGCATACTTGTCAGCGAGAGAGGAAAGTTTCAGGTGGGCTCCAGTTGTCATTCACTGCGCGGGTTTGTTTTGCGGTAAGGAAAACGTTTCGGGGAAAAGAGGAGGTGGGCTGCGAGTGGGCTTATTGGGCTGGCTCAGTTGGGTCAGGTCCAAATCACATTTTTTTTCTGTCTAATTGTTTTATCAATTTCTATTTCTATTTTCCTGTTTTGAAATTTCAAACAACATTCAATCAAAAATTCAAACAATTCAAACAAAACAAACTTGTAATGAGTTTTTGGTTCTGTTTATCAACATAAACCAAATCCTAAAATAAAATAATATTTTTATTCTTTTTAGGATCTATTAAATATAATAGACCATAGTTATTTAATCAAATAGGGTTTGATTTATTTAATAAAATCTCCATTTGAAATCCAAATATTTTCAAAACCAAATCAGTAGGTTTTATTTGGAAATAAAGAATACTTGGAAACTTGTTTAAAACAAAATAACCTTTTATTTTAGGGTCCATTTATAATTAAATAGAATGGACCTTAGTTATTAAATCAAATAGGATTTGTTTTATTAAAATATTTATTTTGAAATCTAAAATAAAACCAAAACACTTTAGTTGGTTTTAATTAAGAAAATAAAATACTTAAAAAACTTATTTAAAATAATTTAATAAGTTTTGATGTTTTAATTAAAATGGTAAAACCTTTTATTTAAATAAAATTTGGATATTAATTCCTTATTATTTTATTTAAATAAACCTTTACTATTTTTAATCAAAACAAAACATTTTATTTTAAATACTTGGCCAAGGTTTAATTTGGCTCTGTAAAATAATCTTTATTTATAAATCCACTTTTTCTTTTGAAAGCCAAAACCTTTTATTTAAAAGATCCAAAATAGTAAGTCTAAATATTTTGAAGTTTATTGTTTATTTAACTTTTTAAATCCCTTTAGGATTTCATTTGATCCAAATAGGTTTTGAAAGTTTCCAATTGGATTCAAAAAGTTTCTTCTGGCCTTGAAAATCAAACAAAGTTTTATTTTATTCATTTATTTTCACATTACAAGATTTGGAAAATCTTGGGATGTGACAGGCTACCACCCTTAAAATAAATCTCGTCCCGAGATTTGGGGAGGCTAGGGTTACAAGTAGGCTCAAAACAACTAGGGTACTACCACCCTTAAAAAAATTTGAACAAAAATTACATATTGTCCTTCTTGGGATCCTGGGGAGAATTTCTCTAAGCAAACATTTGCATGGTGTCCTTGGTTTGCATACTTGACTCATGGGCCAAGGTTGATATCCTTCATAGACTTGTTTAACTTGTTCTTCATCTTTTCTGGACAATTGTTTGCATAGTGGCCTAGTTCCTTGCATTTGAAACATGTTATAAGTTTGAGGTCTTGAGGTGGCTTCTCTAGACAATATGATGCATAATGTCCTAACTCCTTGCAGTGTTTGCACATCACTTGGCTAATATCCTTCCTCATCTTGGGTTTCACTAGCCTTTGCTTGTCTTCTTGGCTCTTCTCCTTTTCTGGTCATTCACTGGCATAGTGTCCCATCTCTTTGCAATTGTAACACTGCAACTGGCTTATGTCCTTCTTCTTCTTTTTGGGTCTCTCCAAAGCTAGGAGTTCTTCTAGTTCATGTTCTTCATAGGTGGGAGATCTTTCTCTCTTCTTGAGGCATTGATCTTCATGCTCCATGGATGCATGATCCTTGTCCCTACAAATATTGCTAGCTTGGGTTCCTTCTAGAATAACATCTTTGTCATCCTTGTTGTCATTAGCTCCTTGGGAAAAGTTTTCTCCCATGTTGATCATTTGAGTAACCATTCCTTGCAACAATTGGGTTTGAAGTTTCAAAATCCTTTGTATGGCTGGGTCTAGTCCATTGTTGTTGGTTAAAAGCTGAGTTGTCTCTTGGCTCTACTGGTTTTGGGTTGTTATAAGTTCTCTCATGTTGTCCTCTTGGTTGTTGTTGTTGTCATCAACCTTGATGTTGGAGTTTCTTGGAGAAGTCATCTGCTTGGGTTGGATTGGGATTAGATTAGGCAAAATATTTCTAAGGGAATAATTCTATTCACACACATCACAATTCACACAAGCAATGTACAAACAATCACAAACAAACATTCCACTCAAACAACAAGTTTCAAGCATATTTTTAGGCAACCAAAAATATTTTTGTTACACCACATAAGTTGGTGTGTTTGACTTAACTAAAATATGGTAGTCCATCTACATGGTTCACTTGTGATCTTTCTATCCTTCTTGGTTGATTCTTCTTTGCATGAGATCATGGTTTCCTTGAGAAAAACTCTTGGTCACAAAACTTCAAATGATGTAGGCTCCTTCTAACTTTTGCATCCCCTTAGTCTCTAAATCTTGAGCAAGATTTCCTTGTCTCACTTGTAGTCCTTAGTGGTATCCAAGTTGGAAGTCCTTGGTCAACATGCTGAAGATGTTGAAGTCATTAGAGTTGAAGAAGTTGAAGTCATTAGAGTTGAAGAAGTTGAAGTCATTAGAGTTGATGAAGTCCTTTGCACATGGTGTAGTCTTTGGCCATGGGTAGGTTTTTCCATCAAGTTGAAATAGAAGAGATGTAGAGTTGAAACCAAAATGGTTGAGAAAAGAGTTTACAAGATTGTTTGTAAATAAGTTTGGAACAAATACAACTCCTATTTTTCTAAGGGGTTTGTCCAATCCTAGGTTTACAAATCCTACATGCAACCCAATGCTCTGATACCATCTGTAGAATCCCTCCTTTGTAAAGGAAAAGGATCCCTGTGATTGCAATGCTAGTCCCTGGATCAATAGCTAGCATCCACAGTTAAGATGTAATATCAAGAAACAAAGGTCATAATATAAATTTATAACCAGGAATAACATAATTTTATTACATCTTACATAGCTCATTTGGCTATTACATTACATTGCAGCGGAATAACTATAGTCATGGGGTCCTTCATCTTCAAAGTGCCACAGGCAGATGTTGGTTGTAGACTTTGTAATCCTAATCAATCAATCTTCACTAAAAACAATCAAACCTGCAACATTACAAGTTACAGCCACAAAGGGTCAATACATTTGAATTGTATTGGCAAGTGATACTATGGCAGTATAGTGGAGTCTATCATCTATATGCATTTGGCTAAGTGGAGTTGAGGCTTGCATTGCTCAAAATAGATTTTTCCTTAACATTTGAAAATACTAAGTTTTGCTTGGCAAAATTATTTTTCTCAATCAAAGATTTGAAGATCCTTTAACCAAGGCATCTCTCAATCAAAGATTGAAGATTTCAAACAACCCTTGTTCAAACCACAAGTTTTTAACTTAGAAATTTGAATGATGAGATTCTTGATTGCTTCCATGTCTTGATGCTCAAATTGTCCTTTACCAGGGACATGGCTAAGTACTTAGATTTTACACTCTACAGAGGTGGTGCACTTTCCCCACAAGACTTGGTTTACCAAGACAAGATCTTTCAGAAGCCTTCCCTTAGACCAAAATGGACGCGCTCCAACCTATCAAACACTACCACCAACTGTCCATATGGCTAAGTTCTTGCAACCTATATGATCTAGGCAGAGCCCATAATGCCAAGTGGTTGCACTTGAAGCTTCTCAACATTTGACATCTCAAATCTCTTTGTTCCTGGGTGGCCATCCACAAGTGAGATACACAAGGTTCACCAGTCCCCTGGCCTTGTGTACCACTCAACCAAAAACCACCAAGCAATTACCATTCCACCCAGGTGATTCATTAACTTAGTTGTTTTATTAAACAAAAACACAAGTCCTAAGACTTAGAATATTTTTCCATAGTGTTAATATATATTCCACCCATGTTTTCTATTATCTAGGCTAAGCTTGATAGTAATAGGAATCTTAACTTAGGAAAATCCTACTAAGGATTCATCTACTAGGTTTTCCTATAGCAAGGTTTATACTTAGCAAAATCCATGCAAGTTTTACTTAGCAAAATCACTAATGCATAGTGAAAGTAATGGGACAAAAAGTATGAAGAATCACTTGCCTTTTTGGTAGAGGGTATAACTTCACTCCTTGTCCTTGCAACAATCACACTCTTCAAGTCACTACAATTCAATCAAGCAAGGCACAAGTTCAATCTACCAATCAAGCAAAACAACACACATAAAATCATAGAATCAAAGTAATGCATGCAAGCATGCCCAGCTTTGTTTTGTTTGAAAAAGTGGTTCCTAATGTGTTATAGACATTTGAATACACCTAATGGTCATTTTTTAAAGTGGCAAAGTCATTTTACAAAAGGTTTAACTTCAAAACCATTTTCAAAACAAAGTATCATTTTATGTGGTGTAGAAATATTTTTACTAAGGCATTTACCTATAGGGTTCACCAAAAACATTTTCAAATCACAAAACTTGGTGTTTGGGTTCAGAGAGTTTAAAACAAAACATTTCTCAAAATTTTTCCTTTAAAATCATTTTTAATAGATAAACCACATTTCTATTTGACTAGAAATGGTTTTAAATCAAAGAATCATTATTTTGTTTTACCAAATACATTTTTGAATCCACAAAGTGTTTCCTATGGTCAGTAGGTTCAAAGAAATCCAATTGCAAAATATTTTAACCCCAAATTCATTTTTAAACAATTTTTACATCCTTAACAAGAAATCAAAAGTTTCTGCAAAAACCAACAAGCTAATAGATAATATTTGCTAAACTAAAGGCATGGTTGGATAGGGTTTGTTCTACTGATTCCAACGATATAAAGTTTGCAAAATTTGGATGTGTGGTTTAAAAGTTACAGAGGTTTGAAATTCACAAACAAATCTGTTTTCAAATTCCTGTTTTAAACTAGAGCTGGCCACGCGTCGCTATCTAATTGGACGATACCGGTTCAGTGTGGATCACGCTGCAGACCGTTGGATCTAAACAGATCGCGTGGCCCAGAACACGTACCCCTTCGGCGTTTAAGTGTTCTAACTAGTTCGTTCGATCCAGATCCTACGGCTATCATCGTATTGACCAAATGTCAGCGGCGCCGGCGGTGGCTAGCGGCGGCGACAGTCTGACAGTGGCGGCGCTGGCGAAACAGGAAGCGAGAGAGGGAGGGAGTAGGCTCACCGAGATCGCAGGAGGCTGGGGAAGCTCGTCGTGTGGTCGACGGGGCAAGGGGCGCACGGTCGTAGGAGTAATCGCTCGCCGGAGTTCGTTCTGGCGACGGCGTGCTCTGGTTGTGGTTGGGGACGGTGATGAGGATCACCTCGAGACAATTTGATGACGCGGTTAGACGCGCAGGTTCAAAACAAAGTTGGGTGTGTGAACGAGAGGTAGAGGGGCGGCCGGAAACTACCTGTGGGGCTCGTCGGAGTTGGAGCGGACGGCGGCGTCGTTTAGAGCTTGTTGCAGACGTTGCTCTGGAGCGCCCGTGGTCGTACGAAGGGCACAGGTGGATGCGCCTGGATGTGGTGAGCGTGCTCGTGTGCTCGGGGAGGCAGGAGGTGGTGTGGCTCGGCCGGAATCGAAGGTGGAAGCTCATCGGAGACAGAGCTGCTCGGGGAGAAATTGGGGCGGCCTGGGGGCGTGCTTGGGGAAGGAGACAGAGGAGAAACGGAGAAGATTCATTGGCGTTTAAAGGGGCATGGTTACTGCGAGTAATGGTGGCCGCGTTATGACGAATTCAAGCCGCGAAATCAAAGCAGAAAACGGGGATGAACTGGTCGCTGCGGTGAGGACGATGAACAGGAGGGTGGGGCATACTTGTCAGCGAGAGAGGAAAGTTTCAGGTGGGTTCCAGTTGTCATTCACTGCGCGGGTTTGTTTTGAGGTAAGGAAAACGTTTCGGGGAAAAGAGGAGGTGGGCTGCGAGTGGGCTTATTGGGCTGGCTCAGTTGGGTCAGGTCCAAATCACATTTTTTTTTCTGTCTGATTGTTTTATCAATTTCTATTTCTATTTTCCTGTTTTGAAATTTCAAACAACATTCAATCAACAATTCAAACAATTCAAACAAAACAAACTTGTAATGAGTTTTTGGTTCTGTTTATCAACATAAACCAAATCCTAAAATAAAATAATATTTTTATTCTTTTTAGGATCTATTAAATATAATAGACCATAGTTATTTAATCAAATAGGGTTTGATTTATTTAATAAAATCTCCATTTGAAATCCAAATATTTTCAAAATCAAATCAGTAGGTTTTATTTGGAAATAAAGAATACTTGGAAACTTGTTTAAAACAAAATAACCTTTTATTTTAGGGTCCATTAATAATTAAATAGAATGGACCTTAGTTATTAAATCAAATAGGATTTGTTTTATTAAAATATTTATTTTGAAATCTAAAATAAAACCTAAACACTTCAGTAGGTTTTAATTAATAAAATAAAATACTTAGAAAACTTATTTAAAATAATTTAATAAGTTTTGATGTTTTAATTAAAATGGTAAAACCTTTTATTTAAATAAAATTTGGATATTAATTCCTTATTATTTTATTTAAATAAACCTTTACTATTTCTAATCAAAACAAAACATTTTATTTTAAATACTTGGCCAAGGTTTAATTTGGCTCTGTAAAATAATCTTTATTTATAAATCCACTTTTTCTTTTGAAAGCCAAAACCTTTTATTGTTTATTTATCTTTTTAAATCCCTTTAGGATTTCATTTGATCCAAATAGGTTTTGAAAGTTTCCAATTGGATTCAAAAAGTTTCTTCTGGCCTTGAAAATCAAACAATGTTTTATTTTATTCATTTATTTTCACATTACAAGATTTGGAAAATCTTGGGATGTGACAAGACATTACCTGATGGGAAACCGTTGTGAGATTTATTCGGATCACAAGAGCCTAAAGTATATGTTCACTCAGAATGAGCTGAATATGAGGCAGAGAAGATGGATTGAGCTAATCAAGGATTATGACCTGGACATTCACTATCACCCTGGTAAAGCCAACGTAGTAGCCGATGCCCTTAGCAGATTGCCGTGCCGCTTGAACTCCATGATTTTGAAGGAGCAACCAAGTTTGCACAAGGAAATGGAAGATTTTCGAATGGAATTAGTAAGTGAAGGATTTTTGGCTAGCATAGAACTCCAGCCCACTTTGATCAGTCAGATTAAAGAGGCACAGAAGGGAAATGCCAGTTTCGACGGAATCAAGCGTCGTATTGGTACAGGCAAAGTACCTGGATTCACCAAGGACGAAGAAGGAGTGTTGTGGTACAAAGGACGCCTTTGTGTACCAGCAGATTCTGAGTTGAAAGAAGTTATTTTGAGGGAGGCTCATGATAATCTTTATTCTATCCATCCCGGAGGAACTAAGATGTATCAATATTTGAAAGAGCAATTTTGGTGGCATAAGATGAAGAGAGAAATAGGAAGCTATATCACCAAGTGTGATATATGTAAGCGAGTCAAGGAAGGACATCAAAGACCCGCTGGATTGTTGCAACCTTTGCAGATTCCGGAATGGAAATGGGATTCTGTAGGAATGGACTTTATCATTGGACTACCTACTTCTAGTAGGGGAAATGACTCTATCTGGGTCATAGTGGACAGATTGTCCAAAGTCGCCCATTTCTTGCCCGTCAAAACCACATATCAGAGTTCGAAACTAGCGGAGTTATACATCGCTAGAATCGTTAGTTTGCACGGAGTCCCCAAGGAAATAGTATCGGATCGAGGAACTCAGTTTACCTCGAGATTCTGGAAGAAAGTTCAAGAATGTTTAGGAACCCGCCTAGATTTTAGTACCGCGTATCACCCTCAGACCGATGGACAAACGGAGCGAGTAAATCAAATACTCGAAGATATGCTGAGAGCATGCGTGTTAAAATATGGATCCAAGTGGGAAGACTGTCTGCCGTTCACAGAATTTTCTTACAACAACAGTTATCAAGCCAGTTTGCAAATGGCCCCATTTGAATTCATGTACGGAAGAAAGTGTCGTACCCCTTTGAACTGGTCGGAAGTAGGAGAGAGTCAGATTTTCGGACCTGACATCCTACGAGAAGCAAAAGAGAAGGTTCACAAGATTCGTGATCACCTCAAGACCGCCCAATATAGACAAAAGAGATACGCCGACAAGAGACGTAGAGACCTCGCCTTCAATATAGGAGATTTTGTTTATCTAAAAGTGTCGCCATTGAAGGGAATGCAGCGTTTCCAACTCAAAGGAAAGTTAGCCCCCAGATATATCAGACCTTTCAAGATCCTGAACCGTCGAGGAGAAGTATCGTATCAATTGGATCTACCGGAAGAGATGTCAGCCATGCACAATGTGTTCCATATCTCGCTACTTCGCAAGTGTCTCGAAGTCCCCGAAAATACCGAAGTATTCAAGAATATCGACCATCGGACCATAGAGATAAACGATTACCTGACCTATCCCAAAGTACCCATCCGCATTTTGGAAGAAGCTTTTCGAACTACCCGAACCCGAAGCATCAAGTTTCTCAAGATTCAGTGGAGAAACCACACAGAAGAGGAAGCTACCTGGGAGCGCGAAGATCACATCAGGACGGAGTTTCCCGATCTCTTCAAATCCTAGGTAATCTTTTCATCCTTTTTCAAAAATCGGGACGAGATTTTGTTTAAGGGGGGAGGTTTGTAACATCCCAAAAATACTAAGCTTGGATCATCAAACTCTAATCATCAAACTTAGGGTTAACAAAAACTTTTCTAAATAAATTTATGAATGCATGCATATGTGTAGGCATTGATTTTGAATTCCTTTAAAACCACCTTTTTTGTTTGTTTCATTGCTTGTAAAATGTTTCTTAGGTGAAATAAACATCATCTAAAACATTACCCACACTTTTCCTAAAGACAAGTAAATCAAAACACATATATTAAATGAATGGTCACTTTGACCAATTTAACTCCCATGCCTACTTTGGCTGTCTCAAAATTTCAGAACCTAACAGAAACTTTTCTGGATCTTTGCACCCCTTGAATGTACTCATAACAAAGTATCAAGGCCCACTTTGTGATCATCCAGAAACTTTCAAATGCATAGTTTAAATGACAATTCAAAATTGAATCTTTATCATATGGGAAGATCCCACTTTTTCAAAAACAACTCAAACAAGCTCAACATTCAAAACCCAAGCATCTGTAGACTCACCAGCACCAATCTAGCAAACCCACCAAAAATCTTTTCAAAATTCAAAACTTGATTTCATGCGGCCATTTCATCAAACAGGTTGCAGACACAAATCAAACAAACATCAAACACTATTGTGAGCAGTGATTCTTGCCTAACTTGTTCCCTAGTTAGCTCACAACCAGCTCAGTAGATCATCTAGGAAGATTAGCCAAGCACTAGCACCACTGTGAGCTTGCCATTGCCATCAATGGTGAACAGCCGAGCACACCCTTGCCACCCCATAGTCGACAGCAAGCTAGGAGCAGCAAAAAGCCTAGCCAGCATGTCTAGGAGGAAGCCCACCGTCCACCGCCACTCACTGTCCCAGCTGCGAGCTTTGCCAAGCCCTAGACCATGTGCAAGAGCCGCGCCCAGACCGCCAGAGACCATGCCGAGAGTGTGCCAGAGCACCACCCTCGACCAACGCCCACAGACCGCGCTCCGCCCTCACCGCATGCACACACGATCTCCACCGACCGAGGAGACCGCCAGACATCCCCGTTTGCCGCCCCGTGCAGCACAGCCACCGCCCGCCGTCGAAGACGCCGCCTCTGCCGCGCAGAGCATCGTCCGTTCCAGACCAAGCCGCATCGCCCCACGCCTCGAAACCATGTCGTTGAGCATCTCCAGGAGACACCGCACCGTCCCCTACCCTTGCCCATGCCATTAGCCGCGTGTAACATTGCCCCCGACGAGCTCACAGTGCGCCCCGACGGTCCCCTCGCTCGACTATAAATAGAGGCCACCCCCGCTCTATATCTTCACACCATCTCACTCCCCTCTCCTCACTGATCGTGCCGCACCGTTCTCCGAGAAAGGCGAGCACCACCCCGCCGGAATTTCACCGGAGCCTGCTGCCTCTGGAGAAGAAGGGAGCCATCGATTTCGTCCACCCCAGGAGCTGTCGCGACCACCCCTCAGTTCGTCGTCGTCGACTTCGTCGTTCGCCCGCCTCGCCGACCCTCGCCCGTACCCTGGTGAGCCCCCAACACCCCTCATTGGCCGCGCTAGGTTTCGTTCTCACCGGCGTTGTCTCGCGTCGACGATGACCCCCAGCCGTTGGATTAGAACTAGATCGAACGATCCACGTTGCCCCATACCGCTTCGCCCAGCCCCGTGTCACTGACGAGTGGGGACACCCACTTAAGCAGCCCGCGGTAGCACTGCGCTTAGCAGGCCGGCCCGTTAACTTTTCCCGCGCAGCCCAGTTATTCAAATTAAACTTTTTTCCATTTCAATTCAAACACACTTCTATACCCAACTTCAAAAATCAACCCAGATCGATTCAGTGCACCAAATTGAATGAAACCAATTTTGTTGGAAAGGTCTGTGAATGCTGAATCCAAGCCCGTTGGATTCAAGTCATTTTGATCTATAGATCACTCATGGTAAAAATAACAAGGCAGAAGCTTTTCTGCATTCAAACATTTTTCAAATTTAAACCATAATAGCTTTTGAGTTGATTACAACTCTCAAAAATCACATTTAACCATACCTTTCAGAATATATAAAAATATATAGGTTTACTTGCAGAAATAATATTCAAGTAATAAAAGAATGCCCCATAGGAATTACTAGCCACTTTAATTAATTAAAATAAAAGGGTAAAACCTTATTAAATTGTGACACCACTTTAAATCACATTCCCATGGACTACAATATGTGGTGATGAGATGTGTCAACATGATCCCATGTTTTGTTTGGAGAATATTAAATCTTAAGTAGTTTTTCAATGAGTAGAAATTACTTTTCTAAAAATAAAAGGAATTAAATCAAGCCTTAACCTTGTAATGTTAAAGATGATGCTAGATCATCTATAGGACCCTTGTGTGTGATGATTGCAAGTAGTTAAGTATTGTTTGGTGATTGTGTACCTCGTATTTATTCATAGACGATAGTACCGACCAAGGATACGAGGAGGAATGAGGATACTACGAAGAAGAAGCCGAGGAGAACTTCACCCACTGCTCTACAAAAGGCAAGCTTATATTGACATAGATGCAAGCTAACACTTGCAAGATACACTACTGATGCAACAAACCCCTACTAGTTACTATGCCTACTATATGCCTTAAGCATATGTGATCACACCCACTTGATAAACCAATCCTAGTTTTACTTACAAGCTTCTTACTTTATTTCTTTATCAAAGCTTACTTAGAGTTTACTTAGGTGACTTATAGATACTAGAAAGATGCTGAAGGTTGCATAAAGAGCGTAAAATTTGGCCTAAGTTAGAAACCTTGATACCAGCCTAAGATATAAGGTTGGACTTAGTTTAAATCCCACTAGTTTACCATCCCTCATTACTGCTTACCCCCACCTGTAGATGCTAGTGCTAAGCATAAAACTTGATCAACTTTAGATGGGAATACTTGGTGGAAAAATGGTTATGAAAACCTTGGAATGATGGATCATTCTATTGAAATGTTTTGGACATGTGTTTCCGAACACCTGATGATCTTGGTGATGAAAATGTTGAGGCATAAGCCTTAGCCCTTTATAAAACTGATGGTTCTCTAGATGCGATACCATTCCAATTTTACCGTACAACCACAATACCCGAATATTGGGTAGGGCTTAACTCGAAACTTATATACCTTAGTATTAGTTCCCTCACGGCCAAGGTCTGAGCTGAGGCTACCTTGTGAAGATTGTCCACCTGTGCAGTACCCAAGATGACAGTTGGTCATGGTTGGGAGGCCAAACTCACAGGAGAGGTTCTTATACTACGGAGTGTAATTGAAAGGTTAGGTTTGATTATCCGCATACTGTGTATGGTGAATTCAGGATTTGTTCCTGACGGATGTATCGAATGTTGTGGTGACGGTGTACAATCTCTGTAGAGTGTCAAACTATTCGAATAGCCGCGCCCGCGGTTATGGACAGTTGGAGTGGCCATACTGTTCCCCTGTCAAACTTTTCAAAATGACCTGTGAAATGAATTGAGACTTTGACTTGACCACAACAGAGTTGTGATATGAAATACAAGTTCCCACTTGGGAGTTATAAAATTGTGACTAGCTTTGGAACCTAGTAGAGATAAATCTGGCTTTTGCAAAACAACCCTAGAGCCTAGTGTCCTATTATCCAAAACCCCTTTTTACTTATTAGTATTAGTTTACGAGTACTTAAAGAGTACTCATGGCTTTGTCCCTGGCTATTCCCATGGCCAGACTATGAAGAGGAGTACCTGGAAGATGGACCCCATGAAGGATACGACAACTAGGATCATCTCCCATCGTCAGCATTGCCTGTGACCCCGAAGATGGAGCTTCGCCTATGCTACCGTTATTATTACGTATTCCGCTGCTTGGTGTTGTATTAAGAACTAGATCATGAGATCCCTATTTGTGTAAGAACTTATGTATCGTTGTAATGGATGATGTACTATGGTATCCAATTCTGTTATGTCTCACAAAAATGGTAATCCTGGGATTGCTATGTATGGCATAACAGGCATCTAGGATTGAAAAATCCGGGTGTTGACACTATATGGGCATCATATCAAGAATATGACTCATGCTTAACCTTTCGGTCCGTGTTCCGAGGCCTTGTATGTACATGCTAGGATCCCCAAGTAGGAACCTTAGTACCCGCGTCTGTAAAACTGTCTTACACCTGTTGTATGTGAATGTAGATTCTATCACACCCGATCATCATGTGGTGTCTCAAAACAACGAACTTTCTTAATGGTGTATACTGAAGGAAGAACACATTTTGGCTTGATATTTTAAATAAGGGATCATCTTATAATTCTACTAAAGCACCAAACAAGCAATATAACATGCATAGAAACATCACATGCTAAAAGTGATATGATATGGTTCTTGCACCTGATCATTATCTTGTGCATCGTGATATGATCTTGATCATTCCTATATGTGTAAATACAAGGTCTATTGAACTTACACTTTGATATATTATAATTTCCAATAGTATCAATCCATACTACAAATTTTAATACTACCATATATCATAGTACTAGCCTGACAATACCAAAAAACTAGACGCCTCTAATTTATCTTTGGCATGTTTTTACGTGGCTGAGGGCTTTCGGAGATAGAATCATTTCTTACCTACGAACAAGGAACCACAACGATAATAATCATATTGGAAACTCGATGTAAATCAATTGTTGACTATAGTAGGAGAGACAGACAGCCGCAAGCCACTTATGCAAAACTAATTGCATTATAAGCGTGGAATAGATATCATGTGCAAGGACATGTAAAGTTTCTAAGGGCCTCTTCATCCTACTATGCCACCAATATCCAAAATACACATAAGAAGCAACAACGTGACCATCAGCGCCCACATACTCATATGTGTACTACCCGCGCAAAGCATCTATGCATGAACCGGGCTCTGATACCACTGTTGGGTGCGCAAAAAATTTCCTATGATGGGAACTGTATACCCCACGATCCATCTATCTAGATACAATCAACGGGTGGATATACATCCAGAATACATACCGTTGAAGACCGACAAAGATTTACGAGTATGGACTCGTTTGTGATGTAGTCAATCTCTTACCGATCTCAAGATCGTGTGGAAGTCAGGCAACAACGCAACTCAGCGGAGAATCCATGATCACACACACGTCCGGTACCCCGACAATCTTCGCGTCCTTGCTCTAGCAATTCAACGGAAGCAGCAAATCCTTGCTCTACAAAAATCCATCGGGAACATGTATCTTGCTAAGCCGAGACCATTGGGGAATAGTACTAGAGGGGGAGAGAGATCCTTCACGAGGAGGTGTAAGAGTGCAGGAGGAGGAGGTGCTCGTTATATAGAGGTGGGGGTCTTCCCAAGGGGAATGGCCGCCGACCATGGTGAGTTCCCCCACCTCTCCCTCATTCATGTGGGTGGAAGCTCCACTCACATAAACATGAAGGGAATATGCCTGAGAGGCAATAATAAAGTGGTTATTATTGGATTCCTTGTTTATGATAAATGTTTATTTTGCATGCTATAATTGTATTGATACGGAAACATTAATACATGTGTGTTTAATCAATAAAAAGGAAGTTCCTATTTATGCCTCTCTTATAAACTAGCTCGTTGATTAACAAGATGATCAAAGGTTTCCTGATCATGGACATTGGTTGTTATTAATAACGAGGTCACAACATTGTTGGAATGATGTGATGAACATTCATCCAAAGTATAGCATTACGATCAAGGTCATTGTGTTTATATTGCTATAACATCATACGAAGTAATATTAGTCCTTAGACCATGAGATCATGTCAATCACTAACACCGGAAGAGTATCTTGATAACATCAAACGTCACACCGTAACAGGGTGACTATAAAGATGGGTTCAGTGCTACGAAGGTGTTATGTTGAGGCTCATGGATCAAGAGTGGAATTTGTCCATCTTGATGACGGATAGATATACTCTAGGCCCTCTCGGTGATATCCCACCATGGCTGGGCGCATAGCCCCTTGGGTTCCCCCCCTCTCCCTATAAAAGGCCTCCCTCTCCTCCTCTGAAAGTACACCTCCTCATGAAGGATCTCTTTCCCCCCTTTAGAATTTCCCCATGGTCTCGGATCAGCGAGATACATGTTCCCGTTGGATTTTTCTGGAAGGATTTGTTGCTTCCACTGCTTCGCTGGAGCGAGGGCACGCAGGTTGTCGGGGTACCCGGACGTGTGTGCGATCATGGATGCACCACTGCTTTGTGGTGCTGGACTTGATGGTGCTGGACCGGCTGTACCAGATGGACTTCATCACGATCTTGAGATCGGCAAGCGTTCAACTACATCATCCACAAGTACAACTTTGTTAACGCTATTCGATCTTCGAGGGTATGTATTCTATGGATGTATATCCACCCATTGCTTGTATCTAGTAGATAGATATTGGTACATAGTTGTTCACATCGTAGGAAAATTTTTGTTTTCTATGCTACGAACTCAAAAGTGGTATCAGAGCCAGATCTATGTAGATTCTTTGCACGAGTAGTACACATATGATTATGGGGGCGATGATGATCATTTTATTTCTTCTGAGTTGTACTTTGGATATTGGTGGCATAGTGGGATGAAGCGGCCCGGACAAACTTTACATGTCCTCGCACATGAGACCTGTTCCACGCTTGACATGCAACTAGTTTTGCATAAGTGGCTAGCGGGTGTCTGTCTCTCCTACTATAGTCAATATCTAATTTGCAAAGAGTTGTCAACAATTTGGTTATCCTTGTTGTGATTCATGTCCGTAGGTAAGAACGGTTTTATCTTTGAAATCCCTAAGCCACGTAAAACTTGCATTGGATAAATTATAGGCGTCTAGTTTAGATTTTTCTTGGGTGAGTGTCATGATATGGTGATGTTGTAAGTAGAAGTATAAGTCGATAATCTTACAACACACATAATGTGTAAGTTCCATAGACCTTGGCATTACACAGAGAGGTATGATGGCGATCATACCATGATGCACATGATGGAGATCAAGTGCAAGAACCATATCATTTCACTTATTAACATGTGATGTTTGTTGCATCTTATATTTCTTGTTTGGAGTTTCATTAGAATAATAAGATGATCCCTCATTTAGATTTCAAGATAAAAATGTGTTCTCCCTTAAGTATGCATCGATTATGTTTCATCGCTCCAAGACATCACGTGATGATCGGGTGTTCTTGGATCCATGATCATATTTCGGGTGTAAGACAGTTTACACACGTGAATACTAAGGTTCTTACTTGGCGAGCCTAGCATGTACAGACATGGCCTCGCAACACGGACCGAAAGGTTAAGCATGAGTCATATGTTTTTATATGATGACCATATGGATGCTCGACTTTGAAGCTACACGGACTCACGTGATGATCGGACTTGGTGTAGTGGATTTAGTTCATGTAATCACCAAAAAGACACGAGAGATGTCGTTTTTGAGTGGGAGTTCATTTCCAATTTGGATTAGTAGAACTCAATTTATCATAAATTAAATCAAAGTGAATCTGCATAATTTTTTGTAGTCATTGGCATTCATTCACCACCTTATGCTTAGTTGTAATTGAGATAATAGAATTCTGGATATGTACTTTAAGAACTAGTATCGTATTGTGTTGAGTGTCAATCTAAAGTTTAAAGTCCTATTGCAAACTTTCAGCAAACTCTGTTTACTCCGTGAAATTTAATAATCAGTATTAAATAGAGAGTAACAATTCCAGTGTTAGTATCTTAAGTATCATGTTTGCCTCCATGATTCTTGATTGTTTTTTAAATATCAAGGTTAACTAGGAGCTGAAAGAATTGTTTCAGAAACCATCATATGTGGCAGATATAACGATATCTGAAACAATGTTTTGGTTGCAATATGATAGAGTATAATGTATGTTCTCATATTGGATGAGAATTTATGAAAGGTTGGAGATGCTAGACATCCTAATCATATAAAAGGGTTTTGGAAAGTAACGCTATACTCACGATTCGCCTTTATAAGCTACATTAGCTTGTTCATGAAAGTCTTCATGATAAGGATGAATAGAAGATGTATGTAAAGTGTTTACTAAACTAAAAGATTACTAAAGAATGGATTTTGAAAGAATGTCGATCATTTGGTGATGGTGATCTACTTCAAAGTGCATGTCCAAAGGTATTAGTATTTGAATATACACGCTTTGGACTATGTGCCATGTATATGGTGCCACTGTTGATGTTGATAGATTCTTTTAAAAAGGAAAAGGAAATGCTGAAAGAGAATCTATAAAATATATTTAGCAGAAAAGAAAAGACTAGAAATTTCCAGTTTAGGTATATAGAAGATATACATGTTATGGTTGTATTCTTTGCTGGCTAAACAATGTGGTTCTTGGGTACTGGATACCGAATTGGTTGGTATGAAATTTCATACAGAATGACGCAATTCATGAACCACAATGGCCTATGTAACTAGCATGAGAATATTGATGATGTTCATCAAAAACAAACAAACCGTTTATTGTATTTCTCGTTGACATCAAATCTTGCCTTCCACATGAGTGAATATTCACTTAATGAGAAAGAAGTATGAACTATTTGAAAATGTTCAAATACTTTTAAGATGAAGTGGAAAATCATTGTAAAAATAAAATAAATATTTATGATTTTATCATAAGGGATTTATTTGAGTTCCAAGTGTAACAACAAATTAATAATTTATGATTTTATCATAAAGGGATTTATTTGAGTTACAAGTTTAGCAAAAACACCTAGATTTGTATCTCCCGAAACACCATAGGAATATGGACTGTTTATGATTTGTAATGAAACCTTGTGTGACATGGTTGGATCAAAGGTGTTATTTATAAAACTGTCATTATATTTTAAAAGATTAAACCTTTAGAGACTACCGCTTTTACACTGAAAAGAGCTCCATCTTGATCTGTTGAAATGACATCATATGAGTTATGGTTTGGGGTAAAACCCAAATTGTCCTTTCTTAAATTTTGGTATGCTAAGCATAAGTAAGATGTTTACAACCAAAGTCATATGAGCATGTCTTTGTAGGTTATTTCGAATAACAATTGGTTATTCCTCCATAACACCGAGGACAAAAGGGTTTGTCGCTTGAAACGTGAAGTTTCTTGAAAAGGGAATTTTTCATAAAAGTTAACTGGGAGGACAATAGAACTTTGATAAGGTTAACAAACCTTAGCTAAATGTGCTAAGTTGCGCAGCGCCGGAAATTGTTCCGGAGGCAGCCATAATGCTCATAGCTTATGTGCCTCCAAGGTTGTGGTAACGGTGATCTAAGTTCCTATTGAACCAAGTAGGTCGGATAAACAATCAAATGCTTAGATTTGAGAGTAGATCATTATTGTTTGACAATGATGAAATGACTATATGCAAAGAAGCGATGATGGGCCCTGACTCTGTCAAATGGCATGAAATTCGTGATAGTTCTATATACGAGAAATCACGTTTTTTGAAGTTGGAAGACCCTCCGGAAAGGTGTAAAAAACTATCGGTTATATTTGGATCTATAAAGAAACAGACATGGATGTTTCACATCTATGAAATAGTCGACATGTCGGTAAAGTTTTTACGACAATGTTCAAGGAGTTGACTATGACAAGATTTGATCTTTCATAGCGATATTTAGTATGGACGGATTAAAGTAGAAACCACTACATATAATTTGGTATATGGTAGATGAATTAACAAAACAAAGTTCTTCTAATAGAATAGTTACCTAGGACGTGTACATGACACGATCCAAAGGTTTTGTTAATTCAAAGGATGCTAAAAGGGGATGCAAACTTCAATTGTTGAAGTAAGGATCACGGAGTTAGAATCTTCGCCATGATGAAATTGTTAAAGGAGTTTTCATCAGGAGACGATGAAGATGCTTGCATTTGCAAGAAATTAAGTGGGAGCACTGAGACATATTTCTAATACATTATGTGGAGGACATCTTGTTGATTAGAAATGATGTAATTTTTATTGACATAGGATAAAAATTTCATTTTGATGAATGACTTAGGCAAAACCCGGATATTAAGCATGAATGTCTACATGGATAGACTTTGACGCTAATATGATTAGGCCAAATGTACATATATGAGATACTAAAGGAGTTCAATATAGAAACGACGAGAAAAGGATTTTGTCGAATGGAAAAGAATTGAATCAAGATTCAAGTGTATCGACACTTGATAAGTGAAATAAGATTCAAGTGCTTTGACACTTGATGAGTGAAATTATAAGAATGTTTTGATCAATCATACCATGATATTTACACATCCAGATATGTCATGTGATCTAAGTGTTATGGTCATATACCAGAATGAATCATAAAATGATCATTGGACGATAGTAATGATATTCTTATGATCTTTTGGAAGAACTAAGAATATATTTGTGTAGAGGTGAAAAACAATTACAAATAGTTCATTGTAAAGCGTTACATTGATACTAGTTTTGTCACAAGATACAAATTAAGTTTATCTCAATTTAAACAATGGGTGGCACAATGAAATGGAAATAAAGTTTCCATGATGGATTTCGATGAATTCCAAAGTTAAGATATTGTGACGGATACTACAACAAAAGGCTGAGTATATGACTGCTATAGTAGCAGCAAAGGAGGGCATTTGTGTCAAGTACTTTGTTATCAAACTAAGGTGTGGTTCGCAACGGGCTAATAGTAAAGATATATTTTACTACAATAGTATCGACATGATTTAACCCCAAGGAACTAAAGGTCGCACAAAAAGACTAAAATTATGCAATGCCATCTCATTGGAGAATGAGTGATGCGTGAAGACGCAAAGACATGCAAATACAACCACTTGCAAGCGCGTATATGGAACACCAGAAAGCCATAGGTGTTCAATACCCAAAGTTTTGAAACTAGATTATTGTCTCTAGTGCAAGTGGGAGACTGAAGGGAATATGCCCGAGAGGCAATAATAAAGTGGTTATTATCGTATTCCTTGTTTATGATAAATGTTTATTTTGCATGCTATAATTTTATTGATATGGAAACATTAATACATGTGTGTTTAATAAACAAAAAGGAAGTTCCTAGTTATGCCTCTCTTATAAACTAGCTCGTGGATTAACAAGATGATCAAAGGTTTCCTAATCATGGACATTGGATGTTGTTAATAACGAGGTCACAACATTGTTGGAATGATATGATGAACATTCATCCGAAGTATATCATTACGATCAAGGTCATTGTGTTTATATTGCTATAACATCATACAAAGTAATCTTAGTCCTTAGACCATGAGATAATGTCAACCACTAACACCGGAAGAGTATCTTGATACCATCAAATGTCACACCGTAATAGGGTGACTATAAAGATGGGTTCAGTGCTACAAAGCTGTTATTTTGATGCTCATGGATCAAGAGTGGAATTTTCCATCCCGATGACGGATAGATATACTCTGGGCCCTCTCGGTGATATCACATTAGTTAGCTAGCAAGCAAGTGATTCGATCACTAGAATTTTATATCACGGGAAAGAGAAAAGAGTACATGTTGGTAACGAGATCAAACTAGGTATGGAGATACCGATGATCGAATCTCGGACATGTAATATATCACGAGACAAAGGGATTAAGTTACATGCGTATAAGGTTCACACGATCACAGAAGTCATCGTTGAATATGTGGGAGTCAGTACAAATCTCCAGGTCCCGCTGCTGATTATTGATCGGAGAGGGGTCTCGAAATTATTTGCGAACCGTAGGGTGACACACTTAAGGGATACCGACACCATTTGGAGCAAATAATATGCCAAAGAAACAAAAGGAAAGCGCAGGAATTTATTTCGCTAGATACCAAAACTGTTCCGGGTGAAATCGCTGAAAGTGTTTCTGCATGTGAAATGAAATACTAGCAAGGGGTTATATGTGAATGTTTGTCCATTAAAGTAGTTTTTTTTAAATTAGAGCTTGCATTAAATTTGGTGGAAATTTAATGCATGTGAGTGGAATTTTGAATGGAGGCATGTTTATGTGAGTGGAGGCTTTTCATTTTGAGTGGGAGCTCCACCCACATGAATGTGGAAGAGGTGGGGCATCCCACTATGGCTGGGCGCATATCCCCTTGGGTGCCCCCCTCTCCCTATAAAAGGCCTCCCTCTACTCCTCTCAAATTACACCTCCACGTGAAGGATCTCTCTCCCCCTTTTAGAATTTCCCCATGGTCTCGGATCAGCGAGATACAGGTTCCCGGTGGCTTTTTCTGGAAGGATTTGTTTCTTACGCTGCTTTGATGGAGCGAGGGCGCGGAGGTTTTAGGGGTACCCGGACGTGTGTGCGATCACCGATACACCACTGCTTCATCATGATCTTGATATCGGCAAGCATTCGACTTCATCATGATCTTGATATCGGCAAGCATTCGACTACATCATCCACGAGAACAACCTCGTTAACGCTATTCGGTCTTAGAGGGTATGTATTCTATGGATGTATATCCACCCGTTTCTTGTATCTAGTAGATAGATCATGGTACATAATTGTTCCCATCGTAGGAAATGTTTTGTTTTCTATGCTACAAACCCAACAAAACACCCCTCCACTCATTAAATTTCCACCAAATTTAATGCAAGCTCTCATTCAATACAAATATTTGATTTATTTTATTCAAAATTTTGTTAATTACATTATAAAAAACATTCACATAAAACCCCTTGCAACATTTCAATTTCACATGGAGAACCAATTTCAGTAAATTCACCCGAAATAATTCCGGTTTCCATTGAAATAATTCCAGCGCTCTCTTTTTGTTACATGGCATCTTATTTGATCCAAATGGTGTTGTTATCCCTTAAGTATATCACCCTACGTTTCACGAATAATACAGACATGATCGAAACCCCTCTCCGATCAATAATCAGCAGCGGGACCTCGAGATCCATACTGACTCCTACACATTCAACGATAACTTCTTGTGATCGTGAGAACCTTAACATTGCAACTAAATTATTTTGTGTCATGATATTTTACATATCTGAGATTCGATCATCGGTATCCCTGTACCTAGTTTAATCTCATTACAGACATGTACTCTTTTCTTGTTCTTGTGATATAACATTCTAGTAATCCCATCACTTGCTTGCAAGCTATATCAACGTGATTGCACCGAGATGGCCAGATTATATCTATACATCATTGGGATGGACAAATCCCACTCTTGATCCATGAGCCTCTACATAACACTATTAGAGTATCTGAACCCACCTTTATAGTCACCCTGTCAAGGTGTGACGTTTGATGTTATCAAGTTACTCTTCCTATGTTAGTTATTGACATGATCTCATAGTCTAAGCACTAAAGTTACTTGTAATGATGTTATAGAAATTTAAACATAATGACTTTTATAGTATTACTAAACTTCAGATGAATGTTCATCACATCATTCCATCAATGATGTGACCTCGTTATTAATAACATCCAATGTCTATGATCTGGAAACCTTGATCCTCTTGTTAATCAACGAGCTAGTTTATATGAGAGTCATAACCAGGAAATCTTTATTTTTTATTAAACACACATGTACTAATTTTTCTGATAAATACAATTATAGCATGCAAAATAAACATTTATCATAAACAAGGAATACGATAATAACCACCTTATTATTGCCTCTTGGGCATATTCCCTTCAGATTCGCCACGGTCGAAAAAAAATCATGATAGATTCATTTGTGACAGGGCTTCTACCATGAAGGGAATTTGTGGTAGATCTTGCGTATCCCCAACATGATATACCATAAAAATCATGATATACCCATATAGCATATCCCCAACACTAGCCCCTGGAGAACTCCGAGATCTTGCGCTGTCTTGCCTCTTCACGTCGAATGCTCCCTCTAGATGGATGTCGGCAAATCGTCAAGCAATATCTTGTAGTCGTCCCAAAGAACCCTGCAAGGTTTTAACCGTCTTCAACTTGTATGTCGGAGAATTGATGAATCTTCCATCGTATTCTTCCGTAGCCGGATTGGATCCGTTCATGCCGTAATCTTCCGATATGATGGTTCATGTGCCAGTACACCTCGTACCACGTCATATTCGGACGCGACATCTTCCACGCCTTCATGGCCAAGACATGCTTCGTCTACAACAAGCTCAAGATACCCAGACCAAACGGTGTCATCACCGTATCCGGAAGCTTTACCAAGGCAAGGGACTGCGATATTGGAGAAGCAGCCTTTGCGGAAGCTGTCCTCTTCAGCCAAGAATTCAAGGAGATCTAGAGCAAGGTCGGTGCCTCGGAGATGCCAGCATCGAAGAAACAAATTTATGAATCCGCCCCAGCATTCAAGGATGCCATCGAAACCAAGCCGGTGGAACTTGTCATAGGAGATGCCTCGAAGACCACCGCCATTGGGACGAACCTGAACCCTAAATAGGAAAGCGCGCTCGTTGAGTTCCTCCGTGAGAATAAGGACATCTCTAGGGAACTTGCCGAGCACAACTTGAATATTGATCCAAAATGTAAACCGATGAAACAACCTCTACGACGCTTCGGAGATGAGAAGAGACGCGCCATAGGAAAAGAGATAGCTAGGTTAATTAAGGATATTTTTATCTGAGAAGTCCTTCACACCAGATGGGTGGACAATCCTATACTTGTCCCCAAAAAGGGAAGCAAAGAATTAAGAATGTGCGTTGATTACACCGGCTTGAACAAATCATGCCCCAAAGAACCATTTGCTTTTCCTTGCATTGACCAAGTCATTGAATCGACGGCTGGCTCGGAGCTTTTGTTTTTTCTCGATGCATACTCAGGATACCACCAGATTAAAATAAGGAAGTCAGACCAATTGGCCACTTCATTCAACACACCTTACGACACATTTTGCTATGTTACGATGCCCTCTGGGCTGAAAAATGCACGTGCTACGTACCAGCGGACAATGCAGCATTGCCTACACAACCAAATTTGTCGGAAAGTTCACGCCTATGTGGACGATATATCAGTGACGTCTAAAAACTAAAATGACTTAATCTCTGACTTAAAAGAAACCTTTTATAATCTTTGGAAATACAACATGATGCTTAACCCAAAGAAGTGCATCTTTGGTGTTCCAACCGGCAAATTGTTGGGCTTCATCGTTTCCCAGCGTGGAATCGAGGTCAACCCGAAGAAAATCAAGGCCATCCTAAACGTAAACCGTCTGACATGCCTGAAGGACATACAGCGACTAACAGGCTGCCTTGCGGCAGTTAGTCGGTTCGTCAGCCGACTTGGAGTGAAGGCTCTACCGCTATACATGTTGCTGAAGAAGGCGGACAAATTTACGTGGATGAACGAAGCAAATGCAGCATTGAAGCAGCTGAAGGAGATACTTTCCTTAGCGCCTATCCTTGAAGCACCCGAGCCTATGGAGCCTATGTTGATTTACATGGAAGCCACCAACCGGGTAATCAACATCGTCGTCGTGGTAGAGCGGAAAGAACCAGGGCATGAGTACGGAGTTCAGTGACCAGTTTACTATGTAAGCAAGGTCTTGACGGAGTCCAAGCAGCGTTATCCGCACTACCAGAAGCTTGCTTATGGAGTGTTCCTTGCTTCTCGGAAGCTAAGGCACTACTTCCAGGAGCACCCTATAAGAGTTGCTTATGGACTTGTGTACTGTTACAGTCACCAACCGCGGAAAAGCTACACTATGTTCTGCAGATCCACTTCGAGGCTACGAACAACATGGCAGAGTATGAAGCACTCATTCACGGACTACGTGTAGCCAAGGATATTGGCATGAAGCGCATAGTTTGTTGTGGAGATTCCTACTTGGTTGCCCAGCAGGTGGCTGGCACCTGGAACACGCAGAACCCTATGATGGCGGCATATACCGCGATGAAGTGGATGAGATAGCCAAGAGCTTCTTAGGCTACCAAGTAAAGTATGTCCCAAGGGAACACAATGAGGCTGCCGATCTACTGTCAAAGCTTGGATCAGGGCGCAAAGAAATTCCGCTTGGCATTTTTCTGGAGCATCTATGAACACCATCCGTGAAGGGGGCGGACATCGACAACCCAGATAGAGTTGACTCTTTCGTTCACACAGTGACAAAGGTCCCTCTGGCCTAGAAAAAACCGTTCATGGATTATCTCGTACACGAAACTTTGCGAGACAACAAAATGGAAAGACGGCAAATAGTACGTCGAGAAAAGAGCTATACCATAATCAATGGACAACTCTACAAAAGAAACACCATTGGTGTATACCTTAAGTGTGTTTCCCAGCAAGAAGGTATCGAAATCCTCCGTGAAATCCATCTCGGAGATTGCGGGAATCACGCCGCTCCTCGATTGTTGGTCACTAAATCCTTCCGGCAAGGATTCTACTGGCTAACCGCGAAGGCGGACGCTGACAAGCTGGTTGAGACATGCATGGGATGCCAGTATTTTGCCCGACAACCACATGTTCTAGCTGAAGAATTGCAAACAATACCAATAACTTGGCCGTTTGCAGTCTTGGGGCTGGACATGGTGAAGGAAATATGACCTAGAGGCAATCATAGAGATGATTATATTTCTTATATATCCATGAGTTATTGTAATTTTCCTTGAATATCCATATCAGGCAACTTGTATTGATTGGCAATTATGTGAATTGTTTGTGAAACTCTTTACTTGTATGGTTATTTAAGAGTTGTCCCTAGTCGGAGTTCATGTGAGGACACACATGAATATTAGACTAGCACATCGATTGGTTGATGACTATGTTTCGCAAGTCATAAACATGGAGATGTCAAACAAATGATGTGGACACATGTTATGAACATGGGGTTGGACTGACCCAACTTGAGACTGGAAATTAGTTGCAACTCTCTCTCTACACATCGTGTACGTTTTGTCCTTAGGCCTGAGATTGTCACATGTACTTGAGATGTAGATCGACCTACTTTTGGGCTATCAAACGCTACACCGTAACTGGGTAGTTATAAAGGTAGCTTTTGGGTTTGTCCTGAAGCATGCTCCAAGGCATAGTCAATACATATGGGATTTGCCCCTCTCTACTTGAGAGAGATATCTCTGGGCCCCTCGAGTGATCGGATCTATAAATGCATGGCCATGCTACATAATGTTAAGAGTCAACCTAGTAAAGGGATTCCGAGTTACGGTATCTAGAAAGAGAGGTCAGCTTGGAGCTAGACCAAATATCGTGAGGCAAAGGGAAAGACATGTACTAAACCTTGTGATGGTTTGTCCGATATGATCTTTGTATGCGTTTAGGAGTTGGCACGTATTGCTAGATGCTGCTACCAACTATTGACAGAATAAGTGTATTCGTTTCATGTCTATACGCATATGAACCTATAGGGTCACACACTTAAGGGTCTGGAAGCCTAATGAGGATTGGATCCGAATTACACCATGCTTAGGCTACTATTGGGCTGCTAATGTAGAAGCCCACTAGGGACGCCTATATAAGAGAGGGTGGGGCGAGATGACCGGGCTTAGACTTGAGACCATTCACCCAGCAGCCACTCCTCACGCCTGTGTTGCACGCGCGGACCTAGCAGTCCGGCGTCTGACGCTTCCACCCTGTACGTGTGGATACCTCGGAGGCGCTGCATCTGTAGCGCTTGGACGAGCCGCGCAAGGGGAGCTGTTCATGGGACGAGAACAAGGAGGAGACGTGGAACGTCTACACTACCTCGACGCGCTTCATCAATTCCTCAACTGCGCGTCTATTGGTAATCCCGTGATATATGACAACAATATTCCTGGTTTACGCGGTAGCAAATTTTGATTTGCGCTAGTGTAGCCTACCCGTATCCCTTCACATGGTTGGTCCATTGCAGGCGGCACCATGTGGGTTGACGCATCTGCTGGTAGAAGTTGATAAATTCACCAAGTGGATAGAAGCTAAACCCAATAGAAAGCTTGATGGGGCAACTGCCCTTACGTTTGTACGGAATCTAGTGGTGAGATTTGGTCTCCCACATAGCATTATCACTGACAATGGTAGAAGCTTGTCACTCGGATAAGTTGAAGCTTATTGTTGGGAGAAGGGCATCCGACTTGACCTTGCATCTCCGGCACATCCACAATCCAATGGTCAGGTTGAGCGAGCCAATGGATTAATTCTGTAGGTGATCAAGCCAAGACTGGAGGCACCGCTACATGGAGCAGCTGGAGCCTGGGCGGGGGAATTACCATTTTTGCTGTGGAGTTTGAGAACTACACCCAACAGATCCACCGGCTACACCCCTTACTTCATGGTATATGGAGCAGAAGCCATCCTGCCTTCCGACATCCCTCACGATTCACCAAGAGTTACCGCCTACGACGAAGATAACGCTGAAGAATCCAGACACCTAGATGTGGACCTTCTTGAGGAGCGTGTGTTCGCATGCCAATGATCCGCCATCTACCAGCAGAAGCTACATAGCTACCATAGTCTCCGCCTTAAGCATCTCTCGTTTAAAGAGGGGGATCTGGTTCTCTGACTTAAGCATAAGAAGTCACACAAATTATCCCTGCCATGGGAAGGACCGTTCATCATAATCAAGGAGCTGCTCAATGGTTCTTACTACCTCTTTGACTATCGTGAACTTGAGGACAAGCCCAGCGATGATCACAAGCGTAAGAGACGTGACCCGGATTATGACTACCCGGAGCTTGATCAGCCATGGAATATAGAACAGCTACGTCCTTTCTACACTTAGCATTTCTTTATCTATTGTGTATCTCTTATATGATCAATGAAATAAAGCTCCCTCGTTCACTCATATTTTTGAGTCTTTTACCTCCTTTAGTGTTCATTTTTTTATCGTATAAAACCTTTATGAACAAGCTTTGCATTTGCACTTGTGAAAATTCTTCCTACGGGTGTTATCTTAAGTTTTCTGGTCTACACGTTCTTTGTTGTTTTTATGTGGATTCTGGAGTAGTGACTTTTGGCACTTGAATTCGGTGATTTTGTGCATAAGTTTTTGATGGTGCCATTGGATATCATAACCTGAGCGCATAGTTCTGACAACGGGTCTTCCGACTCACGAAAGTTCAAGCATAAAAACCAAAGAAATGGATAAGACAACACTTGCTTAAAAAATATTGACATGCTAGAACCAGTGCTTGAGTAGTAGGAAAATACAACTATTGTTTTTCCGCCTTAAGTTAATAGAGTAGTTTTTCCGCATACAACTTTCCAGAGGAAAGAAATATACATATTTTTTTTCATTCCTCTGACACAGGAGACTTGGAAGCAACGTCATCGGCGGCAGGAGAGCCTTCTTGGTCGTCATGGAAGTCGGTGGTCCAGAGAGATTCGGAGGAGCTTTGGTCATCGCCGTCAATAATCTCGAGCGGCACGAAGACGTTGTGGTCGACCAACTCGGCAACCCTGGTATCATAGCCCACGAGTGATGCCCAGATAGGCTTATGGTCAATCTTCTGGTCTTCATCATCTACGCTGAGAAGACCTGAGGTTGCCACATTGATGTAGACATCTTCGTAATGTGCCTTGACCATCGCAAGAAACATCCTTGCACCAGCCCGTGTACATGAAGCTTTCCAGCTTAAGATACGCTCGGGGGATTGGCGTAAGATCTCCGAGTACTTCATCACGGAGTCCACCGCTTTAATGTTGACCTGGAGGGGCTTGGCTATCTCCTTGGCCTGCTTGACGGTGGTGCTGATGAAGTTTCCGGCGAGAACCACGCATTCCTTTTGCGGAGGAGGCGACTTGGTTAAACCAATAGGAGCTGCAATTCCGACAAGGGAGCACATGAGTTCAATAACACAAAAAGTTCAAAGTATCTAACTTACATAAGTACAACACGGAGGATCACTTACCAAATAATCTCACCTCAGCCTGCTGGAGTGTCTCCGCCATGGAATCCCGCTCTTATCGGAGGATCTTGTATGCATCAATATTGCGCTGATTCTGCTTGTCAGCAACTTTTTTCTGCTCCTTGAGCATGGAAATATCCTCCTTCAAGTGGTTGATTTCCATGTTGGCGGACTCCTATAGCACATTCATGGAGTCCTCGTGCATCTTCAAGGTATCAGTCCTCTCCTACTTAAGGATCTTGTTTTCGCTATCCAGCAACTCAATGTGCTTGGATTGCTCAACAATGTCCTTGGACTTCGCGATGGCTTCTGCAAATTGGAAAAAGAACATTACACAGTGAGTAGTTGGAGAATGATGACACAAGACCAGGCTTGAGTACGAAAATGAAAGGAAAAACAGACTCTTGCTCTTGGTGATTTGTTCATTCAAGAAGGCAATTTTACCCTTTTCGGCTTCTAGCTCCGCGCGCATCTTGTGGAACTTCTCACTGGCGACACCCCTCCGAGCATTCTCATTCAGTGGAAAGAAAAATCAAAGCTGTTTAGTCTACTTGGAGCATCCAGCCGGATAAATATCCACCTAGAGGCTTGGGGGCTATAGTGATAGTTTTTTAATCGGCAATATGTTTAGTCTTTCTTTAAAGCATCTAGTAGGAACTAACTCAGTTCTCAACTAGAGGCTTGGGGGCTACAATATGGTGTTTTAAACACAATTACATGATTAGTCTTTCTTTAAGCATCTAGTAGGAATGAATTCAATTTTCAACTAGACGCTTGGGGGCTACAGTATTGAAATTTATAAACACTGCGTATGCTACTTTAAAAGTATCTAGTCGGAATAATTCATTCAAACTAAATACTTGGGGGCTACAGTGTGAAGTTTTCTAGCTTAGTCACTCTTAGAGCATTCAGATGCAAAGACTTATGGTTTTCCGTCTAAATCCTCGGGGGCTAAAGTGGGATACTCATAAGAAATGCAAAAGGCAAATAAACTTACAAGTGTGATGATCTTGATATTGGTGGCACTCTCGGCAAATATCTTGCTGAAGGAAAGGGTATTTCCTCGCAAGATATTAGCTTTCCTAAGGAGCTCCTCAAGATCGCAAGTCGAAGAGGTTGGCGCTGCACAAGGAGCCAGAATTGAGCTACTCGGCGTAAGCACCGGGTAGACTATCTTCGGCAGCTCTATGGAAGTCCTGGGTGTAGAGGCACCGCCTTCGAGAGATGCTCCGCCTACCACCGTCGCCTGACCACTACGGATTGCATCCTTAGTCGGAGCTTCAGCCATTTTGGTAGTGGAACTTTCTTGTGTCGCCTGCTCGCCGATAATGACGAGCTCCACGGAGACAGCTGGGTCCACTTCCATAGCGGAAGGGCCAGATGCATCCTTGGCGGAAGAGCTTGACGGAGTGGCGGCAGGCTGGATGCTAGGAGTGGTATAGGCGATGACGGGAGATGCTTGGTGCGACACATCCCGACGCAACATATCTTTAATGTTATTAGAAGCCCCCGATGTTTTGGAGGTCTTCTTCAAACTTAAACCAGCTTTCTTCCTGAAACGTGCAAAAGTATAAGTACAGGAACTAGGTGAGCAATGGACAATGTCGGAAGAAAAGAAGCTTACAAAACAGTGGGTGATTTGGTAAAAGAGATCCCGGTAATCTTTCTTTTCTCCTCCTCACGGGCGGCAGTATTCTTCTTGGAGGCTCCACCCTCCGTCTTCTTCTTCTTGCCTCCGACGGTAGTGTCAAAGCTGGAGCTCTTCCACTTCCGTGCCAGCGGGACATCGTCGTCGGACTCGATGGTGACTTCCTTCATCTTGGGGTCGTAGATTTGGACAACCATGCTATCCTCCTCTAGACTGCTGAGCTGTTAAGTGAAATCCCAAAGTGTTAGATGAGATGGTAATGGCTAGACGGAAGAACTGGAGTATATGTCATACACGAAAAATAAATAGGTACCTCTGGGCACTTGCTTTCTCTAAACATGTTATAGATGATGGTGAATCCACGCTTCCTGTCTTTCACCTTGACGATGTTCTTGAGGCGGAGCATGACGGATTCACTCGAGAACTTGTCCTCGGAGATGCGAAGGCTATCCTCCCTCTCCTTCGTGTACTCGTGCATGAGCTTTGAGCGGTGCTGCAGACTCTGGATCCGCCTGACGAACCAGCACATAGCTAGGTCCAATCCGGTTAGACCCGTATCTACGAACCACTCTATCCGCCTTATGGCGCGAGAGGCGTCATTGTCGGAGGAAAGGGTGGCCTGGGATCTCCATGTCGAGGCTTCGGCGGCAGCTCCATCGATGAAGTCTGGATACGTTTCTTCTCGGCCAGCCAAAGGGATATCGGGGCCGTAAAAGTACGTCCGTTGCCAGTTCTTGCAAGATTCATGTCCGACGATGTCGGGGAAACGCCGGCCAGGCCGGTTCTTAAAACTAATCGTCTCGCAGTTCCTGAGCTCGTCCTTGCTCGCTCCGGCTTTCCTCTTGACGGTAAAGAAGTATATAAACAAGTCTAACCTAGGCCTAATCCCTAAGGTAACCCTCGCAAAGTGCCGCGTAGTTACTAAGCGCGAGGATGATACTGGGGGAAAGGTTCTGAGGTTGAACCCGATAGTGCTTGAGGATAGCAAGGAAGAAGTCAGAGATGGGCAAGGAAACACCGTGTATTAATTGAGATTTGAGGTACACCTTCTCTCCGGATCGGGGAGAAGGAGTGACCTCGTCGGCCGGCACCGCCCGCTAGATGAGCCCCTCCGTCGAAGGGAGGTAACCTTCAACGAGCAGCTCCTTGATGTCGTTGTCTGTGATATCAGAGCCATGCCACTCCCCCTTATGGGAGTCACATTCTTCCTCCAGTAGCTCTAGCGCTGCTGGGATATGTTCGCCGCTGATGGATTCGACCACCGCGGGCTTCAGCAGCAACAGGCCCTCCGAGGGCACCTGGAAGGAGCATGTCGGCTTCGCCGCGGCATCAGCCAACGCCACCATGTATGGGAAGAGGAGGTGACTGGGGAGATTGGAAAGCTAGGGTTTTTTGCGTGCGCGTGGAGGGCTCGAGGAGTGCTTGTAGGAGGAAGACGAAGGCACAGGGGAGAATGAGGTGAAGAGATGAAAATCCACCGCAGTTAAAATTGATAACCCAATGTCAAGATTCGTGCAAAGTAATCAGATGGTCGGCGCGCGGATAACGTGTGCTAGAGCGTGCGCGGAAATTTGGCCACGTTCCCAACCGCCGCCGCCAACGATTCGTATCCTTCGTGCGGGAAAAACGGACATGATTGTGTTTTCTGCATGTGTGATTTACGAGGCGCCGCTGACCTATGTCTACGTCGCTCTAGCTGACACTGGCAAGTGAACCATCACATTGGAATATTCCGGCATGGACGGATCCAGTCCGGCTACGAGAAGAGTATGATGGAAGATTCATCAGTTCTCCGACTTATAAGTTAAAGATGGAGAAACCTTGCAGGGTTCTTGGGAGGACTACAAGATATTGCTTGACGATTTGCCGACATCCATCTAGACGGAGCATTCAACCTGAATATGCAAGACGACGCAAGATCTCGTAGTTCTCCAGGGGCTACTGTTGGGGATATGCTATATGGGTATCCTCATAGCATATCTCCTATCCGGATAACCCGGGTGGCCCACAGTTAGCAGCATGGCCCATGGCCTGCTGGGAGGCCCAGTCAGATGGATCCAGAATGGAGGCCCATGCCGGATAAAGGAAGGCTACGGAGGAGTCATCGATGTACCCGGAGCCTTGGAGTGCAAGACACGTTAGATCATTTGTATACCATGTAGGACTCTGTAACCTGTCCGGCTAGGACTTTATCTGTAATGCTAGGACCCGGCGACTATATAAGTCGGGCCTATGGGAGCCTTTAGGGCACGTACAAGTTATACTCTCGCACAGCGAACTGATCCCTCTAACTCAGTGTAATGCCATTATAGTGATTTATAGCAGGAGTAGGATTCCGCCACCGTCGTGGGATCTGAACCTGGGTAAGCTGTGTAACCTCGTACCCATCAACCGTCAGTATTCCCCCACGTCTCTAAACACACACTATGAGGACCCCTCCATGGCGTACTCGTCGTCAATACCACAACAAACGGGGTACCCCTTGAACATGGTACAGGATCTATCCCATAACCAAAATGACAAGGCAAGCAGACAATGAGCATCTCAGTGGTCTTTTTATTTACTATGTGCATAGCTTTTTATTGAGGATGCTTCATAGAATGCTCATTACTATGATGCTGCAAGTTTCCACCCTTATTAGGCATGTCTTAGGCTAGCGGCCCAGGCGTTTCTCTGACACAAAATACATAACTCCATGGACTTACAACTCCCTCTTTATTTCACACTGGTGACATCCATACACAAAAGAGCATGATATCAACATGACAGCATGTTCTTCTAATTCCAACGTATAAGTGCAAGCATATACAACATACAAGACATAATGGTTCAAGTTTATTAGGGGCAAAGATATAAAGTGTGCCATCAAGTTCATGAGAGCTTTAGTCACTAAGTTTTCACATAACAAAATACTTTTTAACTAGAAGATAGCTGAAAACAAGAATATACTTGGAATGGTGTAACACACCATGCATAGGAATTTATAGTGGACAGTTTGGAAAAACTTCATTTCTTCCGAGTTGGAAGCATGAGTAGAGCTTACTCATACAAGTGGAGGCTAGGAAAAGACTAGGAGCAACCAACTAAGGGAGAAATAATGGCCATAATCATGCAGAGTGACAAAACATTACTAATCAAATCATAGAGTGGTACTACAAGTCAAGGACTAAATGATCATAGAGGTTATGTTGACTTGTTCATAGTCATAACATGGTGTGAGCATGTGCCAAGTCAACCCAAACAAAACATCGAAGGAGAATACCACAATACTACGCTTTTGTATGCTAAAACAACGCATGATTCTTTCAAGGAACACTAAGCAATCCCAATTGTTTGGAACAAGTCATGCTACAGCAATAATCACTAAGAATAAGGTCAAAACAACACCTAGCATGACATGGTAAAGTCTAAGTCACAGTCAATGCAAGCTCCTCTTGCACTTCCATGCAAAAACTTTCTACTCCTTTCCAATACCAATCGACTTATTTAAAACAACACGGCGAGAACGGGGGTCCAAAATACTTTATTAAAACAAGCTAAGGAAAGCAAACGAAAACTAAGACTCTCCAATAACAACACAACAGTGCATGAAACAATAAAAATGAAGTGTCTAGACAGACCTGAGCTTTTTATTGATGAAGAAGGGGATGCCTTGGGCATCCCCAAGCTTTGACGCTTGTACCTATTGGATATTTCTTGGGGTGACACCGGGGTAACATCCCCAAGCTTGAGCTTTTGTCCATCCTTCATCTTATTACATCATTCTCTCTCTACACCTAAAATTTTTTCCTTCATACAAAACTTCCCACAATCTTCATTAGCAACATTAGTGTATTCAAAAGATAATAGACCTTTGGTCTTAGCTTTGTTGCAAAAAAACTTTTCACCATAAACACAAGCTACTGTAGAAACTACTTCAAAAAGCTCAATTCCCCTAAAGATAACTCAAAAAGGAATCAATAAGAAGCAAATGCAAATAATGGCAGAAATCTGTCAAAACAAACCAGCAGGTAGAAACCGATTTTGTCAAAAATCTTATGTTGCTCAAATAAAAAAGTGTTGAACTAACGAAAGTTAGCTAACATATTGTGGGATTTATTCATAAATTTTCAGCTCAATCCGACTTACAGAGACTCCTCACGAACTTTTATGGTGGAGGACAAAAATCTGTTTCAGGACAACAACAACTCCCCAAATCTTACTTCACTCTCATTAGAGGTTATTCTTGGCACAAAAAGCAAACAAAAACGATAAGGAGAGGACATTACTGAAGTAATAACTTCCAAGACTCAAGGAACATGTAACATGAGAAACTATTGATTACCAAAATCATGGTCGCTCTTCGAACATGTTTAAGAAAACGGAAAGGAATCTCTTTATTCATCCAGGACTATCAAAATCCTTGCCAAAGATCATGGTATCATTTTACACCACCAGATGAATAGTTGAGAGTATTCCTGATGACACGAGAAGAAAGAAACTTCATTCTCAGACTCCAAGTACATGGCATAACAAGACGCTTGCCATCATAAAAGGGTCTGGAGGATTGACTGAGAGACATTTAGCAACACTATAAATGTTCTCCTTGATGTTCGAGATACTGATATCAAACTTTTGACAAGCCTTCAATTAGTCATCAAATAAAGATCAAACTTCGGATATAGAGGAAACTATAAACACAACTCCTATAGCAAATCATAGAAGAAGCCTCATGAAGAATGGTTGTTATTGCTGATTCAAGAGAATATGGCTATAGATCTTTCGGCTAATTGTTTCGACCATTACATTAGCTTGCTAGAGTTATAATAGACCTATGTCATAACCTTGAGGAACACCAATCATCATTGCTGCTTGAGATTCAGCTTTGGTTAAGTGGAGAGATACTTTAGACTCAGCATGTCCGATAGAAAAGCATGCAACATTTACCACAGAGGTAAAGTCGCTAGATTATCAAGACATGGACTTCAACGTCAAGCTCCAAAAGATGAGCTAGATTGCAAATTCCATGTATTAGCAAGTTATTAGAGGGAAAATGCTCCTACATGAATTGTTTGCAATGAAACACAACGGAATCCTGTTTAGGAAACATTTAGGAGGATATCAAAGTTTTGTTGGACTTCTTTTCTTCCATGACAAATCAGTCGGTGACTTAAGATGCTTGGAGAATATTCTCGAGATGTGAAGGTATCAACCTACCGTATCAATAATTCTTTGCACATGCTTGACTAACTTGGAATGATTCCCGAGGACACAAAGATAACACTACTGGAATCCACGGTGACATCTTTCAAAAATTGCGCGTGAATCAGAGAAGATTACTTCTAACATCCAGAACACATAATTCGAGATAACACGAAGCTGGTTCTCAAAGGTTTCCAACATTAATGCCAACTTATCCATATCATTGATGGGCTCAATAACAGACTAATCAGGATACTCCAAAATATGGACTCATATGTTATATGAACAAGGCATAGACATTGGTCAGAATAGAGTACATGAGGATGTACTCCAGTAAAACATCACAAATGGGTACATCATCAGGATAGTCCTTGGAATCGAGTTTGATTTTACGATTGCCCAAATCAAATCAAAGGCGGGGAAGATAATATATCCACCAAGGATATACTATCTTGCTTCAACACGAACACAACTAGACATCCCTTCAGAAGGAACTGAGTTGGATAGAACTTTTGTCTTACAACTCTCCAATTTGTTGTTTAAGCTCAACCAACTAGTTCAGGGTATCCCGTACGGATCCTTGGAGAAAGGAGCGGTTTACACTAGTAGAAAAACGCCTATTCGTGGCGCACCTGAAAAGGCCATCCGTGGCGCACTAGCAGTGCGCCACGGGCCTCGCGCTACGGCTATCTCGTAGCCGTGGCGCACTGCATGGTGCGCCACAGTTATATCGAGATAGGCGTGGCGCACTACCAGGTGCGCCACGCGTAGGGGTACAGGTGCGCCACGGATGTTTTTTTTCAAAAATAAAAAAAATGCAAAAAACACCCTCATTTTGAATTGCAAAAGCAATCGGGTCTGTATCGCCACCGTCGTGTCGCCTCTCTGGAGCATGGTGGCCGTGGCCACGACCTACCACCGCAGGGCGGTGCGGGAGGCCGTGGCCGTGCTACTCCTCGCCGGCATCGAGGAAGAGAGGGAGAAGGAGGTGTGGCTGGAGAAGGGAGGAGGTCGCCGCAAGGAGAAGGAGGTCGTCGGCGGTCGTCGGAGCTCGTCGTCGCTCTTCGTGACTGGAAGGAGGAGGAGTCCGCAAGGAAGGAGGTCGTCGCCGTCGTGACTGCAAGGAGGAGGAGAAGGTCGCCGCCGCCATCGCCATCGTCACTCCAAGGAGAGGAGGATGCCGGAGCAAGGAGGAGGAGAAGGCCACCGTCGCCATCGTCAGTGCAAGGGAAGGAGGAGAAGGAAAGGAGGAGGAGGAGGAGAAGGAAAATGAGGAGGAGAAGAGAGAAGGAAAAGGAGGAGGGAGGAGAATGAAAAGGAGAAGAGGGAGGGAATAGGGGTAGGTGGGCGGGGTGGGGATTCGAAATTTGAATCCCGCCCAAGCTTATCCGTGGCGCACTAGGTGGTTGTGCGCTACGGGTAAGTCGCCCTCTATTTTTTTCTGCAGGAGAAAACGGTCTTTTGACCGTAACTTTTTACTCTTTTCGAATTTTTAAAATCTAAAAAATCGCTAAACGACCGGACACTACTAGGAAAACGGCTATAGGTAATCAGCACATCCGTGGCTCACATGGTTGAAGTGCCCCACGGCTAAAACAGGCGTGGCTCACCTGTGGGCAGTGCCCTACTAGTAACTAGAACAACCGTGGCGCACATGACTATTGGTATATTATACGAGCGGATGCGAAATCTCGTTCTCGTCATTTTGGTATATTATACGATTTTTTTCGATACCGTATGCGTAGTAGGGCACTATAGTCATGTGCGCCACGGTTGTTCTAGTTACTAGTAAGGCACTGCCCATAGGTGAGCCACGCCTGTTTTAGCCGCGGGGCACTTCAACCATGTGAGCCACGGATGTGCTGATTACCTATAGCCATTTTCCTAGTAGTGTTAAAGAAACAACTTACTCAAGAACGTAACAACACGGTCATGTGGCAACCTGGCGATACTTCTAGAAAGACGTCTAGAATATCACAAACAACCGATATGTCACTTAGTTCGAGAGGAAACTTGCTTGTTAAGGCAAGGTGACATAGTCTCGGAACTTCGGCACGAGCCTAACTCTTTGACCGATGAGAGTGTACCAGAATAACGGACTTGGTAGCACATTCATCCTTTGCTTAGTGATATGGTTAACCAATCACGCTAAGAATTATACAAATGTCCTTAAAGTTCAAAGCAATAAGAATTTTCTAGGAATCTCGAATGGCCACATCATCACACACACAACATTCCGGAGCACAAAAACTCATAGGAACGGTGGTTAATATGTGTAAGAGCATCACTTCATTAAGAGGGTCATGAAACTCAGCACGACCTCTTAGTATAAAAGAATGTGACACTCTAAGGTGGAACAGAACATAAACTAATCAATGCTTATTGATTTGGGAATTACAATACTTTGACCTGGTCGTAGAAATGATGAGGTACTGGATTTTGTTTCTCCTGACATCCCGAACTTGCTTGTCATGACGAACCACAAGAGTATCATGCATCGGAAGACACCAATTCACATCTACTACTTGGCTACCAACTGGTAGGCAATGGTAGGAAAGCGACAAGGGTAAAGGAAGAACATGCTCAGGATAGAATGCCAAGATGTGGATGTCGTGGTATTTCCGACGAGTACGCCATGGAGGGGTCCTCACAGTGCGTGTTTTGAGATGTGGGGTAAGGCGGACGGTTGACGGGTACGAGGTAACACAACTTACCCAGGTTCAGATCCCACGACGGTGGAGGAATCCTACTCCTGCTATAAATCACTATAAGGGCAATACGCCGAGTTACAGAGATAGGTTCGCTGTGCGAGGTTATGTGAGACTGTTCTGTGTTCGTTCCCTAAAGGCTCCCATAGGCCCGACTTATATAGTCGCCAGGTCCTAGGGTTACAGGTAAAAGTCCTAGCCGGACAGGTTACAGAGTCGTACACCGTCTATGACTAGTCCTGCGTGTCTTGTAATCGAAGGCTCCGGGTACGCTGGTGACTCCACCGTAGCCTTCCTTTATCCGGCATGGGCCTCCCCTCTGGATCCATCTAACTGGGCCGCCCAGCAGGCCATGGGCCATGCTACCAACTGTGGGCCACCCGGGTTATCCGGATAAGAGACATGCTATAAGGATACCCATATAGTATATCCCCAACAGTAGACTCCGGAGAACTCCGAGATCTTGCCTGTCTTTCCTCTTAACATTGAATGCTCCGTCTATATGGATGTCGTCAAATCGTCAAGCAATATCTTATAGTCCTCCCAAAGAACCCTGCAAGGTTTTCTCCGTCTTCAACTTGTAAGTCAGAGAATTGCTGAATCTTCCATCATACTCTTTCGTAGCCGGACTGGATCCGTTCATGCTGGAATCTTCTGATGTGATGGTTCATCTTCCTATGTCACCTAGGGAGACGTAGATGTAGGTCAGCAACGCCTCGTAACTCACACATGAAGAAAACGCAAACATGTCCAGTTTTCCCGCGCGAGCGGTACGAACCGTTGGCGGCGAAGGTTGGTATGTGGCGAAATTTCCGCGCACGTCTACGCACACGTCGTCTATGTGGCAACCGTCCGATCAAGCTGCACGAATATTGATGTTGGGTATCATAAATAGTAACTGTGGTGGAAAATTTACCTTTTCACCTCATTCTCCCCTACATCATCTTATCCCCCACGCAAACGTCTCCTCGAGCTCTCCGCGCCCCGCACGAAAAACCATAACTCCCAATCTCGCTAGTCACCTCCAAACACACGCAATGGCTAGCAGCAGCTCCTCCCCTTCGATGGCGGTATCGGGCGAAACCGCGGCGAAGCTGGCGAGCTCCGTCCTCGTGCCCCCAGAGGGCCTGGTCATCCCCATGTCTGCGCTGGTCGAAACCACCGGCGGCGACCATAATCCAGCGGCGCTGGAACTGCTGGAGGAGGAACTCGACTCCCACAAAGGCGATTGACGCGGTTCGGATATTATAGACCGCGACATCAAAGAGTTGTTCGTCGAAGGTTACCTCCCCGTGACGGAGGGGATCACCTGGCGGGCGGCGTCTCCCTGCCCATCTCTAACTTCTTCCTGGCGGGCTGGCGAGGTCACACCTTCTCCCCTAGCCGGAGAAAAGGTGTACCTCAAAGCATAGTCGGTACGCGGCGTCTCCCTGCCCATCTCTAACTTCTTCCTTGCTGTCTTGAATCATTATCGAGTTCAGCCACAAAACCTTTCTCCCAATAGTATCCTAGCGCTTAGCAATTACGTGGCGCTTTGTGAGGGTTAATTAGGGATTAAGCCTAGTATAGACCTCTTCATCTATTTCTTCACCGTCAAGCGCGAAGTCGGAGTCGGCAAGGATGAACTTAGAAATTGTGGCACCATTAGCTTCAAAATCTGGCATGGCCGGCGCTTCCCCCACATCGTCGGCCACGAGTCCTGCAAGAACTGACAGCGTACTTACTTCTACGGCCTAGATATCCCTCTGGTCGGCCGAGAAGTAACGTACCCGGACTTCGTCGATGGAGCCGCCGACAAAACTTCGACATGGAGATCCCATGCCTCCCTCCCCTCCGACATCGACGCTTACCGCGCTATAAGGCGGATATAGTGGTTCATAGAGATGGGTTTGACTGGCTTGGATCTAGCCATGTGCTGGTTCATCAGGCGAATCCAGCCTTTGCAGCACCGCTCGAAGCTGATGCACGAGTATACCAACGATAGAAGGGATAGCCTCCGCATCTTCGAGGACAACTTCTCGAGCGACTCCGTCAAACTTCGCCTCAAGGACATCGTCAAGGTGAAGGACAAGATGTGTGGCTTCGCCATCACCTATGACATGTTCGTAGAGAGCAAGTCCCCAAAGGTAACTGTTTATTTTCCATGTATGACATATACTCCAGTTCTTCCGTCTAGCCATTACCATCTTGTCTAACACGGTAACTTCTCACTTAACAGCTTAGCGATCTAGAGGAGGATAGCATGGCTGTCCAAATATATGATCCCAAAATGAAGTAAGTCATGGTCATGTCCGACGATGATGTTCCGTTGTCGCGAAAGCGGAAGATCTCCACCTCTGACGCTGGCGACGGAGGAAAGAAGAAGAAAGCGGATGTTGGAGCCTCCAAGAAGTCAACCGCCGCCCTGGAGGCGGAGAAAAGAAGAGCTACATGGATCCCTTTTGCCAAAGCACCCCCTCTTGTGTAATCTTCTTTCCCTCTGACATTGTCCATTGTCTGTCTTATTCCCATACTTATGCATTTTGCATGTTTCAGGAAGAAAGCCACGACCAGCTTGAAGAAGACCTCCAAAACATTGGGGAATTCTATCGCGACGCATCTCCCGTCATCGCCCATGTTACTCCTGTCGTCCATCCCTCGTCTGCTCCGACAAGTTCACAACCTAAGGAGGCATCTGGTCCTTCCGCCATGGAAGTGGACTCAGGCGCCTCTACAGAGCTTGCTATTGTTGGCGAACAGCTGACGAAGGAGAGTGCTGCACACCAAATGGCTGAATCTCCAACTAAGGATGCCATCGGTAGTGGTAAGGTTGTGGTGGAAGTTGGTACTTCTACCGAAGGCGGCTCCCTCGCCCCTAGGAAGACCGTAGAATTCCCGAAGATAGTCTACCCGGCACTTACGCCGAGTATAACTTCTCTGGTTCTTGGTGCGGCGCCGATATCTCCAACATGCGGTCTCGAGGAGCTTCTCCCGCAAGCAGAGATCTTGCAAGGAAACAGTGTATCCTTTGCACTTGTAAGCTGCTGGCTGAGAGTGTTACCCACCTCAAGATGATTGCACTTGTAAGTTTTATTTGCCTTTTACATTTCATATGAGTATCCCACTGTAGCCCCCGAGGATTTAGACGAAAAACCATAGGTCTTTGCGTCTAAATGCTCTAAGAGTGACTAATCTAGAAAACTTCTCATTGTAGCCCCCAAGAATATAGGTGGAATGAATCATTCCGACTAGATGCTTTAAGAGTAGCATACGCAGTGTTCATAAATTTCGATACTGTAGCCCCCAAGCCTCTAGTTGTAACTGAATTAGTTCCGACTAGATGCTTAAAGTGAAGCTAAGCATACATCCGAGTTAAAAAAAATTATACTGTAGCCCCCAAGCTTCTAATCAAAAACTGAATTAGTTCAGACTAGATGCTTAAAGCAAGACTAAGCATATTGCTAAGTTAAAAAACTCTCGCTATAGCCCTCGAGCGTCTAGGTGGAAATTTTCCGGCTAGATGCTCCAAGTAGACCAAACAGCGTTTAACTTTCTTTTTTCCACAGAATGAGAATGCTCGGAGGGGAATGGCCAACGAAAAGTACCAGAAGAAGCTCGCTGACTTTGAAGCTGAAAAGGGTAAAAATGCCTTCTTGAAGGAACATATCACCAAGAGAAAGCGTCTGTTTTTCCTTTTTTGTTCGCATTCTGACTTGGTTTTGCACCCATAATATCCGAGTACTCACTGTGTACTTTTATTTCTCCGACTTGCAGAAACCATTGCCAAGGCTAAGGACATTGTCTAGCAATCCAAGCATATTAAGCATCTGGATAGAGAGAACAAGATCCTTAAGTAGGAGAGGAACGACATGCTGAAGATGCATGAAGAATAAATGAAAGCCTTGCAGGATTCCGCCACCGAGGAGATGAACCGCTTGAAGGAGGATGTCAACACCCGTATTTTTAATCCTAGATGCCTATTATGCCATACATCGCAATCCCAGGATTACCATTTTTGCGAGACATAACAGAATTGGATACCATAGTACATCATCCATTACAAACGATACATAAGTTCTCACACAAATAGGGATCTTATGATCCAGTTCTTAATACAACATCAAGCATCGGAATACGTAATAATAACGATAGCGTAGGCGAAGCTCCATCTTCGGGATCACAGGCAATGCTGACGATGGGAGATGATCCTAGTTGTCGTAACCTTCCTGATGTCCATCCTCCAGGTACTCCTCTTCATAGTCTGGCCATGGGAATAACCAGGGACAAAGCCATGAGTACTCTTTAAGTACTCGCAAACTAACACTAACAGGTAAAAGGGGTTTTTGGATAATAGGACACTAGGCTCTAGGGTTGTTTTGCAAAAGCCAGATTTATCTCTACTAAGTTTAGAAGCCATGAATGCTAGTTGAAAGTTTATGGCACCTAAGTGGGAACTTGTAATACAGATCACAACCCTGTTGTGGTCAAGTAAAAGTCTCAATTCATTTCACAAGTAATTTTGAAAAGTCTAACGGGGGAACAGTATGTCCACTCCAACTGTCCATAACCGCGGACGCGGCTATTCGAATAGTTTGACACTCTGCAGAGATTGTACACTTTCACCACAACATTCGATACATCCGTCAGGAACAAATCCTGAATTCACCATACTCAGTATGCGGATAATCAATCCTAACCTTTCAATTACACGCCCTAGTATAAGCACCTCTCCTATGATTTTGGCCTCCCAACCATGACCATCTGTCATCTTGGGTACTGCACAGGTGGACAATCTTCACAAGGTAGCCTCAGCTCAGACCTTGGCTGTGAGGGAGCTAATACTAAGGTATATAAGTTTGCAGTCAAGCCCTACCCAATATTCGGGTATTTTGGTTGTACGATAAAATTGGAATGGTATCGCATCCAGACAACCATCAGTTTTTTTAAAAAAGGGCTAAGGCTCATGCCTCCACATTTTCATCACCAAAATCATCAGCTGTTCGGAAACACATGTCCAAAACATTTCAATAGAATGATCCATCATTCCAAGGTTTTCATAACCATTTTTCCACCAAGTACTCCCATCTAAAGTTGATCAAGTTTTATGCTTAGCACTAGCATCTATAGGTGGGGGTAAGCAATAATGAGGGATGGTAAACTAGGGGAGTTCGAACTAAGTTCAATCTCATGCCTTAAGATGACATCAAGATTATCTAGCTTAGGCCAAATTTTATGCTCTTCATGCAACCTTCAAATATCATTCTACTATCTATAATTCACTTAAGTAAACTCTAAGTAATAGCTTTGATAAAGAAATAAAGTATAAAGCTTGCAAGTGAAAACTAGGATTGGTCTGTCAAGTAGGTATGATCACATATGCTTAAGGAATATAGTAGTCATAGTAACAAATAGGGGTTTGTTTCATCAGTAGGGTATCTTGAAAGTGTTAGCCTGCACATTCACTAGTAGTATTAGGCTTGCTAAAGTAGAATGTCTTGCAAGTTTTAGCTTGCATTGGTATAGTATCAGCTTGCATCAATATCAGTATAAGCTTTCCTTGTGCAGAGCAGTGGTTGAAGTTCTCCTTGGCTTCTTCTTCGTAGAATCCTCCTTCCTCCTCGTATCCTTGGTCGGTACTAGCGTCTATAAATAAATACGAGGTACACAATCACCAAAAAATACTTAACTACTTGCAATCATCACACACAAGGATCCTATAGATGATCTAGCATCATCTCTAACATTACAAGATTAAAGCTTGGTTTAATTCCTTTTTATTTCTAGAAAAGTAATTTCTACTCATTGAAAAACTACTTAAGATTTAATATTCTCCAAACCAAACATGGGATCATGTTGATACATGTAATCACCACATATTGTAGTCCAAGGGAATGTGATTTAAAGTGGTGTCACAATTTAATAAGGTTTTACCCTTTTATTTTAATTAATTAATGTGTCTATAAATGCTTATGTAGCATTCTTTTATTACTTGAACATTTTTTCTGCAAGTAAACCTCTATATTTTTATATATTCTGAAAGGTATGGTTAAATGTGATTTTTGAGAGTTGGAATCAACTAAACAGCTATTATGGTTTAAATATGAAAAAAGTTTGAATGCAGAAAAGCTTCTGCCTTGTTATTTTTACCATGGGTGATCTATAGATCCAAATGACTTGAACCCAACGGGCTTGGATTCAGCATTCCCAGAACTTTCTAATACAATTGGTTTCATTCAATTTGGTGTACTGAATCGATCTGGGTTGAATTTTGAAGTTGGGTACAGAAGTGAATTTGAAATAAAATAGAAAAGGTTTAATTTGAATAACTGGGTTGCGCGGGAAAAGTTAACGGGCCGGCATGCTAAGCGCAGTGCTCCCGCGGGCTGCTTAAGTGGGTGTCCCACTCGTCAGTGAGACAGGGAGGGGCGAAGCGGTATGGGGCAACGTGGGTCGTTCGATATGATTCTAATCCAACGGCTGGCAGTCATCGTCGACGCGAGGCAACGCCGACGAGAAAGAAACCTAGCGCGCCCAGTGAGGGGTGCTGGGGGCTCACCGGGGTGCAGGCGAGGGTCGGCGAGTTGGGCGAACGACGAAGTCGACGACGGCGAACTCAGGGGTGGTCGCGACAGCTCCTGGGGTGGACAAAATCGATGGCGCCCTTCTTCTCTAGAGGCCGCGGGCTCCGGTGAAATTCCGGCGAGGTGGTGCTCGCCTTGCTCCGGGAACGGTGTGGCACAATCAGTGAGAAGAGGGGAGTGAGGTGGTGTGAAGAAATCGACTGGGGGTGGCCTCTATTTATAGTCGAGCGAGGGGACCGACGGGGCGCACGGTGAGCTCGTCGGGGGCGATGTTACAGGCAGATATTGGCATGGGTGATGGTAGGGGACGGTGCGATGTTCCCTGGCGATGCTCAACGACATGGTTTCTAGGCGTGGGGCAGTGTGGCTTGGTTTGGAACATGCGACGCTCTGCGCGGCAGAGGTGGCATCTTCGACGGCGAGCGGTGGCTGCGCGGCACGGGGCGGCGAACGAGGATGTCTGGCGGTCTCCTGGGTCGGTGGGGATTGTGTATGTACGCGTCGAGGGCGGCGCACGGTCTGTGGGCTTCGGTCGAGGGTGGAGCTCTGGAGCACGCTCGGCATGGTCACTGGCGAGGCTGGCATGGTTCGTGCGTGTGGTCCAGGGCTTGGCAACGCTTGCAGCTGGGACAGGGGTGGCGGTGGACGGTGGGCTGCCTCCCAGACATGCTAGCTAGGCTTGCTTCTCTTCCTAGCTTGCTGTAGACATGGGGGTGACAAGGTTGGCTTCGGCTGTTCAGCATTGATGGTAATGCCAATCTCACAGTGGTGCTAGTGTTTAGTTAATCTTGCTAGATGATCTACTGAGCTGGTTGTGATCTAGAGAGGGAACAAGTTAGGCTTCAATCAGTGCTCACTATAGTGTTTAGGATTTTGATGATTTGTGTCTGCAACCTGTTTGATGAAATGGCCGCATGAAATCAAGTTTTGAATTTTGAAAAGATTTTTGGTGGGTTTGCTAGATTGGTGCTGGTGAGTCTGCAGATGCTTGGGTATTGAAAGTTGAGCTTGTTTGAGTGGTTTTTGAAAAAGTGGGATCTTCCCATATGATAAAGATTCAATTTTGAATTTTCATTTAAACTATGCATTTGAAAGTTTCTGTATGATCACAAAGTGGGCCTTGATACCTTGTTATGAGTACATTCAAGGGGTGCAAAGGTCCAGAAAAGTTTCCATTAGGTTCTGAAAGTTTGAGACAGCCAAAGTAGGCATGGGAGTTAAATTGGTCAAAATGACCATTCCTTTATTTTATTGGTTTTGATTTATTTGTCTTTAGGAAAAGTTTGGGAAATGTTTAGACGATGTTTATTTCACCTAAGAAACATTTTACAAGCAAAGGAACACAAAAACAAGTTGGTTCAAAAAGAATTCAAAATGAAATGCATACTCACATGCATGCTTTCATAATTTTATTTAGAAAAGTTTTTGTTAACCCTACTTTTGATGATTAGAAATTGATGATCCAAGTTTAGTATTTTTGGGATGTTACAAACCTTCCCCCCTTAAACAAAATCTCGTCCCAAGATTTGAAAAAGGCAGAAAAGATTACCTAGGATTTGAAGAGATCGGGAAACACCGTCCTGATGTGATCTTCGCGTTCCCAGGTGGCTTCCTCTTCTGTGTTGTTGCTCCACTGAATCTTGAGAAACTTGATGCTTCGGGTTCGGGTAGTTCAAAAAGCTTCTTCCAAAATACGGATGGGTACTTCGGGATAGTTCATGTCATCGTTGATCTCTATGGTCCGATGATCGATATTCTTGAATACTTCGGTCTTCTCGGGGACTTCGAGACACTTGCGAAGTAACGAGATATGGAACACATTGTGCACGGCTGACATCTCTTCAGGTAGTTCCAATTGATACGATACTTCTCCTCGACGGTTCAGAATCTTGAAAGGTCCGATATATCTGGGGGCTAACTTTCCTTTGAGTTGGAAACGCTGCATTCCCTTCAATGGCGACACTTTCAGATAAACAAAATCTCCTATGTTGAAGGAGAGGTCTCTATGTCCCTTGTCGGCGTAACTCTTTTGTCGGGATTGGGCGGTCTTGAGGTGCTCACGAATCTTGTGAACCTTCTCTTCTACTTCCCGTAGGATGTCGGGTCCAAAAATATGACTATCTCCTACTTCCGACCAGTTCAAAGGGGTGCGACACTTCCTTCCGTACATGAATTCAAATGGGGCCATTTGCAAACTGGCTTGATAACTGTTGTTGTATGAACATTCTAACATGCATGCTCTCAGCATATCTTCGAGTATTTGATTTACTCGCTCAGTTTGTCCATCGGTCTGAGGGTAATATGCGGTGCTGAAATCTAGACGGGTTCCTAAACCTTCTTGGACTTTCTTCCAGAATCTCGAGCTAAACTGAGTTCCTCGATCCGATACTATGTTATTGGGGACTCCATGCAAACTAACGATTCTCGCGATGTATAACTCTGCTAGCTTCGAACTCTGATATGTGGTCTTGACGGGTAAGAAATGGGCGACTTTGGACAATCTGTCCACTATGACCCAGATAGAGTCATTTCCCCTACTAGAAGTAGGTAGTCCAGTGATAAAGTCCATTCCTACAGAATCCCATTTCCATTCCGGAATCTTTCCATTCCGGAATCTACAATGGTTGCAACAATCCAGCGGGTCTTTGATGTCCGGCCTTGACTCGCTGACAAATATCACATTTGGCGATATAGCTTCCGATTTCTCTCTTCATCTTATGCCACCAAAATTGCTCTTTTAAATCTTGATACATCTTAGTTCCTCTGGGATGGATACAATAAAGAGTATCATGAGCCTCCTTCAAGATAACTTCTTTCAACTCAGAATCTGATGGTACACAAAGGCGTCCTTTGTACCACAAAACTCCTTGTTCGTCCTCGGTGAATCCAGGTACTTTGCATGTACCGATACGACTCTTGATTCCGTCAATACTGGCATTTCCCTTCTGCGCCTCTTTAATCTGACTGATCAAAGTGGGTTGGAGTTCTATGCTAGCCAAAAATCCTTCACTTACTAATTCCATTCGAAAAGCTTCCATTTCTTTGTGCAAACTTGGTTGCTCCTTCAAGATCATGGAGTTCAAGCGGCACGGCAATCTTCTAAGGGCATCGGCTACTACGTTGGCTTTACCTGGGTGATAGTGAATGTCCAGATCGTAATCCTTGATTAGCTCAATCCATCTTCTCTACCTCATATTCAGCTCCTTCTGAGTGAATATATACTTTAGGCTCTTGTGATCCGAATAAATTTCACAATGGTTTCCCATCAGGTAATGTCTCCATGTTTTCAGGGCTAGAACTACGGCTGCGAGTTCGAGGTCATGGGTTGAGTAATTTTGCTCATGTTGCTTCAGTTCTCACGATAGATAAGATATAACTTTGCCTTCTTGCATTAGCACACATCCGAGACCAATCTTGGATGCATCACAATACACATCTAAGGGCTTCGTGATATCTGGCATGATCAAGATTGGGGCTGAAATCAATATCCTCTTGAGTTCTTGAAAACTCGCTTCACATTTGTCGGTCCATTCAAACTTCTTGTCCTTCTTCAGCAATTCGGTCATGGGTCTGGCGATACTAGAGAATCCTTCTACGAATTTGAGGTAATATCCCGCCAATCCGAGAAATGCAGGAACTTGGGTTTGAGTGGTTGGGGCTTGCCAATCTTCTACATCTTTCACTTTGCCAGGGTCAACGGCAATTCCTCCGGCTGATACAATGTGACCGAGGAATCCTACCTCCTGTAACCAGAATTCACATTTGCTAAACTTTTCATACAACTGATGCTCTCTAAGGGTTCCAAGATTGGTCCTTAGGTGTAGCTCATGTTCGTCTTCTGATTTGGAATAAATCAAAATGTCATCGATGAAAATAACGACAAACTTATCCAGGAAGTCCATAAAAATCTTATTCATGAGATTCATGAAATAAGCGGGGGCATTGGTTAATCCGAAAGACATGACCGTATACTCATACAATCCATATTTGGTGGTAAAGGCAGTCTTTGGAATATCCTCTGCACGAATTTTGAGTTGATGATAGCCAATTCTAAGATCAATCTTAGAAAATACTTTGGCACCGGTCAACTGATCAAACAAATCTTCGATCTTGGGCAAGGGGTACTTTTTCTTGATGGTGACATGATTCAACTTCCGATAATCCGTACACAAATGGTTACCTCCGTCCTTCTTGTCCACAAATAAGACATGTGATCTCCATGGTGACGCCCTTGGTTGAATCAATCCAATTTCTAGCATGGAATCCAGTTGCTTCTTCAATTTTGCTAGCTCCGACGGGTTCATACTATAGGGTCTCTGGGCTATGGGTCCGGTTCCGGGGATTCGTTCGATGATAAACTCGATATCCCGATCTGGGGGCATACTGAGCAAAACATCTGGAAATACATCGGGGTATTCACAGACTATCCAGACTTGGTCAATGGTAGGATGGGCTATACTATTTTTACACTTGAATTGGCGAGGTAAGGTTTCAGATATATGCTCGACTGATATTCCGGCGGTACTGGTCATAGTTATGGCTTTCTTGGCACAGTCAATTAATCCTTTATGTTTGGACATCCAATCCATTCCTAGTACTACTTCCAATCCTTTAGTTCCGAGTACTATCAGATTTTCATAAAAATCTATGCCATGGATTATTTGCCTAGCCTTAGTGGTTGATCCGGGAATTTGAACAATCATGACATGCTTCAGTTTGGTTGGTTGAATTTTACCAGTGCATGCAAATTCTTCGGTGACAAATGAATGCGATGCACCAGAATCAAACAACACTCTTGCAAGTACTAAATTAACAGAAAACATACCCAGCACGACATCTGGCGCTTCCTGATCTTCTTCAGCATGCATGAGAAAAAGACGGCCACTGCGGTTGAGTGAATTCCCTAGGGCAAATCTTCTTCCTGGCTGAACACGACGCTGCTGCTGAGCTGGGACATTGGCATTGGGGGCTGTAGCATTCTTCTTGTTGGGGCACTCGTTGGAATAGTGGCCTTTATTTCCACAGTCATAACAGGTCACTTGCGACTTGTCCTTGGCTGCTACAGGCACAGCATTGCTTCCAGTCCTCGGGGCAGTGTTGGTGTTGGTGCTAACATTGTTGTTGTTGAACTTGGATGGGGCACGATTGAAATTGCTAGAGTTGCCGGGGTTGTTGTGGTTTCCTCCGGGTCTAGGGTTTCCACGGTTGGGATAGGTTGGACGGTTCATCGGTGGTTTGTTGGTTCTTGGGGCAAATCCTGGAGATGTGTTAGGGCGATACTTTGGGGTCTGATGGGTTCCTGGCTGATGCATCATACGAAGCTTGCGGTTCTCATTGGCTTGGTTGATCTTTCCTTCCATCTGAATAGCAGAGTGGACAAGGGCTTCAATATCCGCAAAGGGAGTATTGACTAACACCGTCTGCATCTCATCATGCAGACCATTCAGGAATCTTTCTTTCTTCTTGGATTCAATGTCTAATTCATCCGGGGCATACCTAGCTAATGACAAAAATTTCTCACGGTATTCCACTACAGTCATCCTTCCTTGCTTTACCTCTCTGAACTCGTCTCTCATTCTCTTGATCAAACCCGGTGGCACATGGGTTCTGCTAAACTTGACCTTGAATTCCTCCCAAGTCATTATCTGGCCTCCGGTCATTGCGCGAACACTGTTCCACCATGCTCTGGCATCTCCGGCTAGATAGTGGGTGGCGAACAGGACTTTCTCGTTGGCTTCCACTCCTGATACTTCTAAGTTATTTTCCATGGTTTGCAGCCAATCGTCGGCGTCTAGGGGTTCTTCTGACTTATTGAAAACATGTGGGTTGGTATTCTGGAAATTCTTGAGCTTAGATCCATGGTGGTCCTGATTTCCATGGCCTTGGTTGTTATGGGCTAGCTGGGCTATCTGCTGAAGGGTGGCCAGGTTGGCTTGACGTTCCGCTCTTTTAGCTTCACGGTAAGAAGTCAACATTTGCAGAATCTGCAACATTGGGTCCAGGGATGAACCACTTCCTCCACGTGGCATCTGAAGATTGAGGTAGATCATGAGAAAAGAGGGTGATTTCTAAAGTTTTGGGTTTTTGAAAAGTTTTTAAAGTTTGACTCAGATTTTCTAGAAACTTGCTTTTTCATTCATTCATTCATTCATTCATTCATTCATTCATAGCACACAGTACAACACACACCACAACAAAGAAAAACAGATGGTTTTAAGAACTATTCTGAGAACTACGATACAGTGGGACCGAATACTACTCACTACGTTGGTGCTCAAGTGCTACTATTCCTCGGAATCTGTGGCTTCGTCATCTTCATCATAATCGATGAAGACGAAATCGTCATCATCGTTGAAGAAATACATAGCCTGATCCTCCAGAAAATCGTCGTCATCGCTGAGATAGGAGTAGGGGTCTCCACGAAGATCCTCTCCGGCATTCTCCCTTTCCTCCAACTGGATGTCTCTCTCATGGATGGTCTCCTCCAGAGATGAAATGCGGTGGCGAAGACGGGCAATGATGCGCTCCTTCTTGTCGAGCTGACGGCGGCAAGACTTGCGATCCTTCGCTAGCATGGCGATGGTCTGGTCCTTTGTCTTAATGATGGCAGACTTGTGGTTGCAGTAGTCATGGCAGTTGTCTAACTCCAGCTGACGATCGTACATCATGAAGTTGAGGTGGTCCAATTGGGTCTTCAGCTCGGGGTGGTATGGGGTTTCCAGTGGTTGTCCATTTGCATCACGCCTTGGGAAAAACTCAAAGCGAGTACCCTTGATCTGATTGATGCTCTACCCACACAGACGGGAAAGAGCTTCTTGCATGGCTCTGGCAAGTCCATCGAGCTAGTTGTTTTCTCTCAAGGTAAACTGAATTCCCTCCGCAGTGGGAGGTTCAATCTTTCCTTGGAGACTTGCAACAATTAGCCACCGCAGGTCTTCTCCTCCTTGATCATTGAGCTGAGCTCCGAAGAACTCGGGGTGCGGACGCTCCAGAAGTTCCGAAAGCTGGTCCAAATCCCTCTCAAAGATCAGGTATCCTCCATTCCCAAATTGGTAAAACTTGTTGTACTTCACGTCCATCTATAAGAATATAGGATGAGTAAGTTAGTAGAGTGATTAAGTGTGCCAAAATTTTATGTATTTTGTAAGAGTTTTTGAGGAACATGAATTTTTAGGAAATAATCAAAGGGATAAGAATGAGAATAGTTTTTTTAAATATTTGTTTTTCTTTGGTTTTGGAAAATAAGTTTTTTGTTTAAACGTCCATTCTAACTAGGGTCTCCTATGGTCAGGATGGCTCTAATACCAACTTGATAACACCCGGATTTTTCAATCCTAGATGCCTGTTATGCCATACATCGCAATCCTAGGATTACCATTTTTGCGAGACATAACAGAATTGGATACCATAGTACATCATCCATTACAAACGATACATAAGTTCTTACACAAATAGGGATCTCATGATCCAGTTCTTAATAAAACATTAAGCAGTGGAATATGTAATAATAACGATAGCGTAGGCGAAGCTCCATCTTCGGGGTCACAGGCAAAGCTGACGATGGGAGATGATCCTAGTTGTCGTAACCTTCCTGGGGTCCATCCTCCAGGTACTCCTCTTCATAGTCTAGCCATGGGAATAGCCAGGGACAAAGCCATGAGTACTCTTTAAGTACTCGCAAACTAAGACTAACAGGTAAAAGGGGTTTTTGGATAATAGGACAGTAGGCTCTAGGGTTGTTTTGCAAAAGCCAGATTTATCTCTACTAAGTTGAGAAGCAACGAATGCTAGTTGAAAGTTTATGGCACCTAAGTGGGAACTTGTAATTCAGATCACAACCCTGTTGTGGTCAAGTCAAAGTCTCAATTCATTTCACAAGTCATTTTGAAAAGTCTGACGGGGGAACAGTATGGCCACTCCAACTGTCCATAACCGCGGACGCGGCTATTCGAATAGTTTGACACTCTGCAGAGATTGTACACTTTCACCACAACATTCGATACATCCGTCAGGAACAAATCCTGAATTCACCATACTCAGTATGCGGATAATCAATCCTAACCTTTCAATTACACGCCCTAGTATAAGCACCTCTCCTGTGATTTTGGCCTCCCAACCATGACCATCTGTCATCTTGGATACTGCACAGGTGGACAATCTTCACAAGGTAGCCTCAGCTCAGACCATGGCCGTGAGGGAGCTAATACTAAGGTATATAAGTTTGCAGTCAAGCCCTACCCAATATTCGGGTATTGTGGTTGTACGATAAAATTGGAATGGTATCGCATCCAGACAACCATCAGTTTTTTTAAAAAAAGGCTAAGTCTCATGCCTCAACATTTTCATCACCAAAATCATCAGTTGTTCGGAAACACATGTCCAAAATATTTCAATAGAATGATCCATCATTCCAAGGTTTTCATAACCATTATGCTTAGCAATAGAATCTACAGTTGTTCGGAAACACATGTCCCATCTAAAGTTGATCAAGTTTTATGCTTAGCAATAGAATCTACAGGTGGGGGTAAGCAATAATGAGGGTTGGTAAACTAGGAGAGTTCTAACTAAGTTCAATCTCATGCCTAAGATGATATCAAGATTATCTAGCTTAGGCCAAATTTTATGCTCTTCATGCAACCTTCAAATATCTTTATAATATCTATAATTCACTTAAGTAAACTCTAAGTAATAGCTTTGATAAAGAAATAAAGTATAAAGCTTGCAAGTAAAAACTAAGATTGGTCTATCAACTGGGTATGATCACATATGCTTAAGGCATATAGTAGTCATAGTAACAAGTACGGGTCTGTTTCATCAGTAGGGTATCTTGCAAGTGTTAGCTTGCACATTCACTAGTAGTATTAGGCTTTCTAAAGTAGAATGTCTTGCAAGTTTTAGCTTGCATTGGTATACTATCAGATTGCATCAATAACAGTATAAGCTTGCCTTGTGCAGAGCAGTGGTTGAAGTTCTCCTCTACTTCTTCTTCGTAGAATCCTACTTCCTCCTCGTATCCTTGGTCGGTACTAGTGTCTATAAATAAATACGAGGTACACAATCACCAAACCATACTTAACTACTTGCAATCATCACACACAAGGATCCTATAGATGATCTAGCATCATCTCTAACATTACAAGATTAAAACTTGGTTTAATTCCTTTTTATTTCTAGAAAAGTAATTTCTACTCATTGAAAAACTACTTAAGATTTAATATTCTCCAAACCAAACATGGGATCATGTTGACACATGTCATCACCACATATTGTAGTCCAAGGGAATGTGATTTAAAGTGGTGTCACAATTTAATAAGGTTTTACCCTTTTATTTTAATTAATTAATATGTCTAGAAATACTTATGTAGCATTCTTTTATTACTTGAACATTATTTCTGCAAGTAAACCTATATATTTTTATATATTCTGAAAGGTATGGTTAAATGTGATTTTTGAGAGTTGGAATCAACTCAAAAGCTATTATGGTTTAAATTTGAAAAATGTTTGAATGCAGAAAATCTTCTGCCTTGTTATTTTTACCATGGGTGATCTATAGATCCAAATGACTTGAATCCAACAGGCTTGGATTCAGCATTCCCAGACCTTTTTAACAAAATTGGTTTCATTCAATTTGGTGCAATGAATCGATCTAGGTTGAATTTTGAAGTTGGGTATAGAAGTGAGTTTGAAATAAAATAGAAAAGGTTTAATTTAAATAACTGGGCTACGCGGGAAAAGTTAACGGGCCGGCCTGCTAAGCGCAGTGCCCCCGCGGGCTGCTTAAGTGGGTCCCCACACGTTAGTGAGACAGGGAGGGGCGAACCAGTACGGGGCAACGTGGGTCGCTCGATCTGATTCTAATCCGACGGCCGGGAGTCATCGTCGACGCGAGGCAACGCCGGCGAGAAAGAAACCTAGCGCGCCCAGTGAGGGGTGCTGGGGGCTCACCGGGGTGCATGCGAGGGTCGGCGAGGTGGACGAACGACGAAGTCGACGACGGCGAACTCAGGGGTGGTCGCGACAGCTCCTGGGGTGGACAAAATCGATGGCGCCCTTCTTCTCCAGAGGCGGCGGGCTCCGGTGAAATTCCGGCGAGGTGGTGCTCACCTTGCTCCGGGAACGGTGTGGCACAATCAGTGAGAAGAGAGGAGTGAGGTGGTGTGAAGAAATCGACTGGGGGTGGCCTCTATTTATAGTCGAGCGAGGGGACCGACGGGGCGCACGGTGAGCTCGTCGGGGGCGATGTTACAGGCAGCTATTGGCATGGGCGATGGTAGGGGACGGTGCGGTGTTCCCTGGCAATGCTCAACGACATGGTTTCGAGGCGTGGGGCGGTGTGGCTTGGTCTGGAACATGCGACGCTCTGCGCGGCAGAGGCGGCGTCTTCGACGGCGAGCGGTGGCTGCACGGCACAGGGCGGCGAACGAGGATGTCTGGCGGTCTCCTGGGTCGGCGGGATTGTGTATGCACGCGGCGGGGGAGGCGCGTGGTCTGTGGGCTTCGGTCGAGGGTGGCGCTCTGGCGCACGCTCGGCGTGGTCACTGGCGAGTTTGGCATTGTTCGTGCGTGTGGTCCAGGGCTTGGCAACGCTCGCTGCTGGTACAGGGGGTGGCGGTGGACGGTGGGCTGCCTCCCAGACATGCTGGCTAGGCTTGCGTCTCTTCCTAGATTGCTGCCTCCCAGACAAGGTTGGCTTCGGCTGTTCACCATTGATGGTAATGCCAAGCTCACAGTGGTGCTAGTGTTTAGTTAATCTTGCTAGATGATCTACTGAGCTGGTTGTGAGCTAGAGAGGGAATAAGTTAGGCTTCAATCACTGCTCACTATAGTGTTTAGGATTTTGATGATTTGTGTCTGCAACCTGTTTGATGAAATGGCCGCATGAAATCAAGTTTTGAATTTTGAAAATATTTTTGGTGGGTTTTGAAAGTTGAGCTTGTTTGAGTGGTTTTTGAAAAAGTGGGATCTTCCCATATGATAAAGATTCAATTTTGAATTGTCATTTAAACTATGCATTTGAAAGTTTCTGGATGATCAAAAAGTGGGCCTTGATACCTTGTTATGAGTACATTCAAGGGGTGCAAAGATCCAGAAAAGTTTCCATTAGGTTCTAAAAGTTTGAGACAGACAAAGTAGGCATGGGAGTTAAATTGGTCAAAATGACGATTACTTTATTTTATTGGTTTTGATTTATTTGTCCTTAGTAAAAGTATGGGAAATGTTTAGATGATGTTTATTTCACCTAAGAAACATTTTACACGAAAAGGAACACACAAACAAGTTGGTTCAAAAAGAATTCAAAATGAAATGCATACTCACATGCATGCTTTCATAATTTTATTTAGAAAAGTTTTTGTTAACCCTACTTTTGATGATTAGAAATTGATGATCCAAGTTTAGTATTTTTGGGATGTTACAGAGGAGATCTCGATCTTAAAAGATTAGAAGAAAGCTACCGATGAGCAGAATCAACGCCATCATGAAGCGTACAAGCTCCTCCAACAAGAACGAGACTCCTTGAAGTATACCCTCTGGCAAGTTGAGGCTAGCATCTTCAGTAGGTGATTCTCCGTCTTGGATTTCTGTAGTCTGGATACTATGAATTTTTGAACTCATGTGCTCCTTTGTCGGAAGTTCGCAACTCCTATGGGTTTAACCTGCTCGCCTCCTCCTACAAAGGAATGCATGGTTCTTGCCAGCAACTTCATCAACACCGCCATTGCGCAAGACAAAGAGATTGCCAAGCCCCTCCAGATTAATATCAAGGCATTGGAATCTGTGGCGAAGTTTTCGGAGATCGTGCGCCGAGCCCCCGAGCGTATTACAAGCTGGAAAGTTTCATGTTCGCGGGATGGTGCAATGATGGCGTTGTCCATTGTCAAGGCACACTACGGGAATGCCGACATCGACACGGTAACCTCTGGCTTCCCCAACGTAGATGACAAAGGTCATGAGATAACCCATGAATCTATCTTGTCGTCACTCGCGGGTTATGACACCAGAGTTGCTAAGTTGGTCGACGTTAACGTCTTCGTGGAAAGGAATACCATCGATGGTGGCAACCAAATCTCCTCCGAGTCCCTCAACACTGCCGACTTCAAGGGTGACTCTCCTGCTACCGATGATGTTGCTTCCAAGTCTCCTGCGCCAGAGGAATAAAAACAATTTGTAATATTTGTTTCCTCTGTAATTTGTTTGCGGAAAACAATGATGTATGTCCTGCTACTTAAGAACTAGTTACGGCATGTATATATTTTTTCAGCAACTGCTGGCTTATCCATTACTTTGGTTTTTATGCTTGACTTTTCGTGAGCCAGAAGACTCGTTGTCGGAACCATGCGCTCAGGCGATGATGCCCAATGGCACCGTCAATAACCTAAGCACAAAATCGCCGACAATAAGTGCCGAAAGTCAATACTCCAGAATCAACATAAAAATGACAACTAACGTGTGTAGACCAGAAAACTTAAGCTAATGCCCGTAGGAGGAATTTTCACAAGTGGAATCGAAAGATTGTGCATAAAGGTTTTATATGATCCAAAAATGAACACTAAAGGAGGTAAAAGACTCAGAAATATGAGTGAACCAAAGAGCTTTATTTCTTTGATCATATAAGAGGTACACAATTAGATAAAAAATGCTAAGTGTAGAAAGGACGTAGTTGTGCTATGTTCCATGGCCGATCAAGCTCCGGGTAGTCATCATCCGGGTCACTTCGCTTACGCTTATGATCCTCGTTGGGTCTATCCTTCAGTTCACGATTGTCAACGAGGTAGTAAGACCCATTGAGTAGCGCCTTGCTTATGATGAACGGTCCTTCCCATGGCGGGGATAATTTGTGTGACTTCTTCTGCTTAAGTCGGAGCACCAGACCCCCCTCTTTAAACGAGCGATGCCGAACGCGGCGATTATGGTAGCTGCGTAGCTTCTGCTGGTAGATGGCGGATCTTTGGCAATGCCAAAAAGCGCTCCTCCTCGAGAAGGTCCACATCTAGGCGTCTAGATTATTCAGCATCATCTTCGTCGTACGCGGCAACTCTTTGGTGCATCGTGAAGTATGTCGGAAGGTAGGATGGCTTCTGCTCCATATACCATGAAATAAGGGGTGTAGCCGGTGGATCTGTTGGGTGTAGTTCGTAAACTCCATAGCACAGATGGCAATTCTTCCGCCCAGGCTCCAGCTACTCTATGTAGCGGTGCCTCCAGACGTGGCTTGATTCCCTGCAGAATTAATCCATTGGCTCACCCAACATGACCATTGGATTGTGGATGTGCCACAGATGCAAGGTCAAGTCGGATTCCTTTCTCCTAACAATAAGCCTCCACTTCTCCAAGTGACAAGTTGCTGCCGTTGTCGGTGATAATGCTATGTGCGAGAAAAAATCTCACCACTAGATCTCGGACAAACCTAAGGGCAGTTGCCCCATCAAGCATTCTAATGGGTTTAGCTTCTATCCATTTTGTGAATTTATCAACTGCTACTAGCAGATGCGTAAACCCACATGGTGTCGTCTGTAATGGTCCCACCATGTCTAGCCCCCAGACTGCAAACGGCCAAGTTATTGGTATTGTTCACAATTCTTCGGTAGGAACATGTGGTTGTCGGGCATAATACTGGCATCCCATGCATGTCCCAACCAGCTTGTCGGCGTCCACCTTTGCGGTCATCTAGTAGAATCCTTGCCGGAAGGCTTTCGCGACGAACGATCGAGGAACAGCGTGATGCCCGCAATCTCTGAGATGGATTTCGCGTAGGATTTCAATACCTTCTAGCTGGGAAACAAACTTAAGGTATACACCAGTAGTGCTCCTTTTGTAGAGCTGTCCATTCATTATGGTATAGCCCTTCGCTCGTCATACTATTTGCCATCTTTCGTGTTCCGAGTTCAATGCCCCACTTCGCCACCCTTCCCGTAGCCTCGCTGTTGTTAATAATGTCGGACAGTGGAGTCTTGCTCACCACTGTGATTGGGTGCTCCTGAATGCTGCTTCAATGTTGCATCTGCTTCGTCCGCACGTGAATTTGTCCGCCTTCTTCAGCAACTTGTATAGCGGCAGGGCCTTCTCTCCAAGTCGGCTGACGAACCGACTAACTGCTGCAACACAACCTGTTAGTCATTGAATGTACTTTAGGCATGTCAGACGGTTTATGTTTAAGATGGCCTTGATTTTCTCCGGGTTGACCTCGATTCCACGCTGGGAAACGATGAAGCCCAACAATTTGCCGGCTGGAACCCCGAAGACGCACTTCTTAGGGTTAAGCATCATGTTGTATTTCCAGAGATTATCAAAGGTTTCTTTTAAGTCGGAGATTAAGTCATTTGAATTTTTAGATAACATCGCTATATCGTCCACATAGGCGTGAACGTTCCGACCAATTTGGTCGTGCAGGCAACGTTGCATTGTCCGGTGGTATGTAGCACCTGCGTTTTTCAGCCTAAAGGGCATCGTAACATAGCAGAATGTGTCGTATGGGGTAGTGAACTAAGTGGCCAACTGGTCCGACTTCCTCATCTTGATCTGGTGGTATCCTGAGTATGCATTAAGAAAACACAAAAGTTCCGAGCCAGCCGTCGAGTCAATGACTTGGTCAAAGCGAGGCAAAGCAAACAGATCTTTGGGGCATGCCTTGTTCAAGCCGGTGTAATCAACACACATTCTTAATTCTTTAGTTCCCTTTTTGGGGACAAGTATAGCATTGGCCACCCATTAGGTGTGAAGGACTTCTCGGATAAAACTAGCCTTAAGTAATCTAGCTATCTCTTTGCCTATGGCGCGTCTCTTCTCATCTCCAAATCTTCGTAGAGGTTTCTTCACTGGTTTGCATTTTGGATCAATGTTTAAGCTATGCTCGGCAAGTTCCCTAGGTACACCTTTCATGTCGGCAGGTTGCTAGGCAAAGATGTCCCTATTCTCACGGAGGAACTCGACGAGCGCCCTTTCCTATTTGGGTCCAGGTTCGTTCCAATGGTGGTGGTCTTGGAGGCATCGCCTACCACAACTTCCACCGGCTTGGTCTCGATGGCGGCCTTGAATGCTGGAGCGGAGTCGGAGGTTTGTTTCTTCAACGCAGGCATCTCTAATTCATCGACCTTGCTCTGGATCTCCTTGAATTCTTCGCTGTAGAGGACAGCTTCCGCGAAGGATGCTTCATTAATCTTGCAGTCCCTTGCTTTGGTAAAGCTTCCAGATACGGTGATGACACCGTTTGGTCCGGGTATCTTGAGTTTGTTGTAGACGAAGCATGGCTTGGCCATGAAGGTGTGGAATATGTCGCGGCCGAATACGACGTGGTACACGCTCTTGAAGGGGACCACCTCAAAGGTCAGGCGCTCTTGGCGGTAATTATTAACATCGCCAAAGGCAACCTGAAGTGTGATGCACCCAAGGGACCGAGACTCCCGACCAGGATCTACGATGTGGAAGATGGTGTTGGTCTGCCTTAGGTTTGCCTCCGTCAAGTTCATCTTCTGCAGTGTATCCAGGTACATGATGTTGATGCTGCTTCTATCCACCATACACTTGGAGAACTCAATGCCGTCAATCAAAGGGTTGATGACCATGGCGTATTGATTCTCCGTAGGGATGAGGTCTGGGTATCCTTCCCGTCCCAAGTAATTGGAACCTCCGACCAACACAGGTATTGGGGAACTAGGGGTAGAGTGGCCATCAGTATCCTCATAGAGGTCTTCTGTTGTCGGACGGTGGGGGTGCCGAGGCAAGTGTGGTAAACTGGCGCCTTCTTCACGAAGGGGTTCTTGCCTTTGTCGTCGATCTTGGCGGCGTTCTTGGGGTCAACATCCTCGTCCATGTCACTTGAATCCTTGGACTCGTCCTCCTTCTTCTTCCCCTTGCCCTTGCCTCGCGGTCTGTTCTTCCGACTTCGGTTCTAGACGGACTCCGGGTCCTCCTTGAGGTCATTGAAGAACTTGTAGTGTCTATTGGTATGGGTGGCCTTGCCATTGACATCGAGGTGTACGAGGCACGACATATCGCGGTACTCTTCATATGTCTGGGGAACACGGAGCGCTGCCTAGGTAGTTTCACTTCCTCGCTGCTGCCCACGACCAGCTCCCCGTCCTCGGCCACGTTGTCCGCCATCACCTCGTCCTACAAAGGTTATGGAAACAATGTCGGGAGTTTGCTTTTCTTCTGGAGCGGTTTTCCGCTTTGTGTTGATGTTCCTCCGACCTTGAGTTGGAATGGCCTTTGCTGGCAAGCCGCGAGCATCGTCGGCGGCAGCTGCGAACTCACTAGCCAACTGAAACATCTGGTTCAAGTCAAGCTATTGATTGTCATGCAAGCGCTTCAGCTTATGTCGAGGAAACGTGCCCCTTTCCAACCCATCAGTGAAGGCGGCCATGGCGGTCTGAGCGTGCACTCCTGCGCAGGAATTCTTCATATCCAATCAGCGGGAGAGGTAGGCGCGAGATGTCTCGTCTTTCTCTTGCACGCACCACGGTAGATCGCTAACAATGCAAGGTCGTTTGTATGTACCCTCGAGGACCTTGGTGAACGCTTCTTGCATGTCCAACCAATTGCATAGTGATTTCTTCGGCAAGTCATCAGTCCATTGTCGGGTTGTGCCCGCCAACATCAATGGGAGGTACTTGACGGCAACGTTGGGGTTACCCCCGGAGATCTCTACCGCGTTGTCATAGTCCTGCAACCATGTAGCTGGCTTAGCAGTGCCTTCATAAGGCTTTATGGTATTGTCAATTCGGAAACCTTTGGGGTATGTTGCGGACCGTATCGCAGGCCCAAAGCAACGTGGTCCCAGGTATGGTCCTTCCAATGACTCGTGGATCTTATCGATCCGCGAACGTGCATCGTATGGCTCCGGGTTTCTTTTCTTCTTGTAAACGGGGGATGGGCTGCGTGACCGACGCGGACCTCCTCCGCCATGGTGACTGCTAGGTGGCGACGGAGGCGGAGGTGGCGGTGGGTTAGCATTCTTGCTATTAACCTCCTACGACGCCTCATCCTTGTCGCGATTGATTGCCGGACGCGGAGGGTCATGGCGCGATCTGCTCTTGTGTCCCTGGTTGCGCTCTCCGTCATGACGGTTCTGCTCCGTGTTGTTGCGGATGACGATGACGCTCTTCCTTGGCAGGGGCATATCCGTACGATGGTGAGACTTGGGGTCTTCGCGATGTCGGGGGAGCGGGGAAGTGGCGATGGGCAATGAGGTCGGGCCTTTTCTCCATGGTCGGAGGATATGGGAATAGCATCCTTTCTGTTGCACGCATCCCTCCGTCTTTGTTCTGATGAACCCGTCTGTAACATCCCCAGAATCATCAATTATAAAGTTTGCATATCATTCATGCATTCATAGCATTTGGATTATTTTTCAAATAAGATTTCAAAACAGAAACAAATTATGAGAATAATTTGTTTCAACTAGAAGGGTTTGAAAGTTTATTTCAAAGTTTGTTCAAAGTTTTAAAACAAGAATCAAGATTTAAAACCATTTATATGCCCTTTATAAATAATTAGTTAAGGCATGGTTTTACTTATATTCTTAATGAACCAAAGTGTTTATGATCAAACAGCAAAGGTTTCTCAAATGTATACTTGTATTATTTTATAAAAATCCAGAAGAAGTTTGAATTCAAACTCTTTTGAAAAGCATTTGAAAAAGATTTCAGAAAATCAAAACAGAAATAGAAAAGGAATAAATAAAAGGAAAAGGGCATGTGCCAGCCTTTCAGCCCAGCAACAAAAGTAGCCCAACAAGCCCACCCGGGCCTTTCCTCTCTCTCTCTCTCTCTCTCTCTCTCTCTCATGCGACACAAGCCTACCCCGCGCTCACTGACCGGTGGACCCAAATGCCACACAATCATCGTCCCCAAATCCCGCACCCCCCGACCCTGTCGTCGCCGCCGTTACCACCGTCACTGCCGCGATTGAAGCAAGCTTAATTGCCGAACAATGCCGCGTAATCCCCTCGCCCCTCACTGGCTATTTAAACCCCTCCCCTCTCCACTACTTTCCCCTCACTCAGCGCTCCTTCTCTGCCACTAGGCTGGCCGCAATTCCATTTACACCGCCGTAGTACTGAGCGTCTCTGGCGACGTATTCCGGTGAGCACAGTGCCCCCTTTCGCCTCTGGTTCATAAAAGTTTGTTCGCCTGGTTCGTGCGCATGATCTCATGCCATCTGTTTGCTCTGTAATGCACCAGGACGTCGCCTTCTTCGAGCCCAATGAGTGACCAAAGCTTCGCTTGACTCCGGCGAGAAATCCTGGTAATCTTCGAGCGCCCCTGCCTTCTGCTTGCCCTGTTTAGTTCGCCGTATCATTGCACGTCTCGTGATACACCTGGGTTTTACTAGGGCGATCCAGAGCGTCGCCAACGTCTTCACCACCGTGCACCCGACGCCTTCAAACTTTCCGACGAGCTCCTTCGGCCAACACAGCACGCCCCGTCCACACCAGCGAGACGTTGAGCATCAGCGCAACCTCACAAGTCTGGTAAGCGTCTCTGCCAACCCCAGCCCCCTACGTAGCCGCCGGAACCCCACTGGAAGTGCGCCGCCGTCACTAGCGCCGCCAGGCAATGGTCGTGTCTCAGCAGTCGTTGGATCTAGATCTAGCGCGTAGGATTAAATCACTTATCGAAGGGGTACGAGTAGATCTGGCCCATGCGATTTCATTTAAATCGTGCGGCTCTTGTTGATTGATCCGGCCGGACCGGTACGGGCCAATCAGACACGCCCACATGTCTGGGAATTTAATTTAAAATCTGTTTTTGAATCTATTAGTTATTCAAACTTATAAATTCAATAAGTTTTGTTCTGTTTATCCAAAAAATACAAACAATATATCATTGGAATCATAAAAATAAATCATACAAATCTATGGTCTTAGTTTTGTAATTTGTTTCTGTTAAAATGGAAATTTATGAAGAGACATTTGTAGTCCTATTTTGTGTATAAAAATTATTTGGAAAATGTTTTAAAAGCCAAATAAAGTTTATTTGGTGTATAAATGTTTAGTTTATTGTTCAGTATTGTTTTACTTGCCTTGTTTGCTTTAGAAAAATCATCACATGGCATTTGCATGCATTCATATATTTTTTCTTGATTATTTTAAATATGAATTTGGTGCTATCATTTTTTGTAGATTTTGGTGCTAGTGGTGATTGTAACTGTGAGAATTGTTGTTACTCCCCCAACTACCAAGGAAAGTGGTGCTTCATATTTTTGTCCCAATATTTGGACTATGCATTAGTGATATTTTGTATAGGGCTTGCATGATAATTTTTGCTAAGTATCTATATGCTATCCTTGGGAAATCCTAGTAGTTGTAGAATTGTTAGAATTTTCTCTAAGTTAAGATACTTGCTATTGTCATGCTTAGCCTAGCTAGTAGCAACCAAAGAGTGGATTATATACATGCTATGGAAAATATTGCTAAGTCTTTGACATGGGTTTTGCTTAATACAACAATAAGTGAATGAAACACCTGGGTGGAATGGTTGTTTGGGTTATGTTGAGTGGTTACACAAGGACCATATCTATGGTCTACCTTGTGTATCACACTTGTGGAAAGCCACCCAGGAACAAAGGGATTTGAGGTGCCATATGTTAAGAAGCTTCTAGTGCACCCACATGGCAATATGGACTCTGCCTTGATCATATAGGTTGCAATAACTTAGCCATTTGGACAGTTGGTGGTAGGGTGATAGGCTGGAATGCGTCCATTTGGTCTAAGGGAAGGCTTCTGAAAGGTCTCGTCTTGATGAATGTCAAGTCTTGTGGTGAAAGTGCACCACTTCTCGAGAAGGAAAATTCTAAGTACTTAGTCGTTTCCCCGGCAATGGACAATTTGAGCATCAAGACATGGAAGCTATCAAGAATATCCTCATCCCAATTTCTAAGTTTAAAACATGCGGTTGAACAATGGGTGAAGGTTCACCAATGTCTATTGGTGGTTCCTGGGGAGTTTTTGCCAAACAAAAACTTAGTGTTTTTCAACTGAGAGGAAAAAACTATTTTGTGCAAAGCAAGCCTAAGCTACACTTAGCCAAATTCATGTAGAAGCTAGATACTATTATTCTACTATTGTATCACTTGCCAATACTATTCCATTGTATTGACCCATTGTGGCTATAACTTGTGATGTTGCAGGTTACTCTAATGAGGATTAGGGTTATGAGTCTACGCTCAACATGCTTGCCTGTGGCACATGAAGATGAAGACTTTATTGTTAAGTTAAACTCTTGTACTAGCCTATGGCTATGGAGTTGTAAAAGACTATGTTATCTCTGGAATGACGATGTAATAATGACCTTTGTTTTTGTGTACTTCATCTTAAACTGTGGATGCTAGAAATTGATCCAGGGACTAGCATTTCAATCCCAGGTACCTTTCCCTTTATAGAGGTGGGGTCTTACAGATGGTATCAGAGCACTGTTTTGTCTATAGGATTATGACCCTAGGATTGGATTAGACTAAAAAACCACTAAGGAAAAATTTTCAACACTTTGAAAAATTTCCACACTTGTCTTTTTCTTCTCGTAAACTTTTCTAATCTTCTTTCTCATCTCTATTTGTAGATGAACTCCAACAACGAAGCCGTGAGGAAGGGACCACTCATGACCATGACTTTGGAGTGTGAGACTGAATTTCCCAAGGCACTCAAGAACCTTATGGTTACCATGGGGATACATGGTGCAGCTGTGTACAAGGGATTCCCTGTGATGGATGAAGGACAAGAGTATTGGTGGGTGCAACTTCACTTGTACAAAAACAAGGAAGACAATCACAAGGAGTCAGGATTTTACATGGTCACCAACTCTGAAATTCACACAACATTCTTTTACTCTACAAGAAATGCAGCTTCGAATGCCATCAAGGAGCTTGGTTATAGACTCAAGTGTAGAATGCTCAACACCCAAAATGACCTTAGAGAAGAAAAGAAGCATACCAAATAATTAGAGACTACCAACCAACAACTAAGGGGAGACATCATAGACTTAATATGGGAGTCTTGTGAACAAGATAGACATATGGCCATTAAGGATGCCCTGATAGCTATTTTGTCTAGTGAGTGAGAGTGGTATCGTACTTCGTTAGTTGGACCACCACACTTAACGTTTTTACTTCCAAAATATTGTTTAAATGATGTTGAACCTTTGGTGTTTGTAATGGATTTCTGTATGCCATGACTTGTGTGTTTGTTGCTAAAGGATGTTCTTGTTGTATTTTGTCTTGTGAATTTTTCTCTACTTCTGTTTGTTCTAACTTTTCTCTATCTTATAAAAATAGATGACTAATGTTGTTATCAACACGGCCGAGGAGTTCAAGGGAACTCGTTTTGGTACTCGTCTCATTGAGCTCACTAGTGTGCTCAACCTTCCACTTCCTAGCACCATGACACTTCAGCTCACCAAGTTTGAGAGGAAGGACCAATGGGGCTTCAGAGTCAAACAACCGGGACGCCAGGGAGAGCCACCCATGGAGGCTATCACTTTCAAGCTGATGCATGACGACAAGGAGAAAGGCTTAGATGCAGTCATGCAGGAGTTACTGGGGCGCCTGGTAGGGAGACACTCCACCGAGCTTAGAGGCCTTTATTTTGACCCCTTCGGGAGACGCAACAAGGAGGGTGAGGCTATAGAGTACGAGGATGCTACTAGAGAGACGATGGAGCCGATTCGTCTGTACCTTTAGGACCTAGAGGGTCTTATTAGACACCTTGATAATGATAGGACCAACGTCATGCTTAGCAATGACGAGCTCCAGGTTCAGCTACGAGAGAAGGACAAGATCTTCGCGGAGCAAGACGAGATCGTCAAGGAAATGTAGGCCAAATTTGCAAGCCAGGACAAGAAGTTCAAGAGCCAGGAGAAAAGAGTCCAAGACATGAACAAGAAGATCCGGGAGATGAAGGAAGAACTAGAGGCCAAGGACTTCGAGCTTGAGCACCATCAGGGAGTGATTGAGAGGCTTCACTCACAGAAGAGGGCTCTTAGAGCCAAGATTGAGGCCTTGACCACTAGTGTTGAGGAGTACAAGACCGCTATGGAGAATGCAGGTCTTACCCTCGTTGATGTGGAGATTGATGCGTAGGAGTAGTGTAAACTACTCGATTATCTTTCATCTACCGTACTTTGTTTATTGAGTCGCAATGACCATCCAACATGTGGATGGCTTTCTATGGTGTGTTTGCATTTTCAAAACTTGTTGTTCGTTCAAACTCTATGTTATTTTGATGATTGGTTAATGTGGTTGTTCTACGTGGTGTATTGTGCATGTTCAACATCTATGGGTATCTCATTCTTATCCTTATTAAAACCACGGATGCCTCCTCGACGTGCCAACCCCAACCAAAACAACAAGAACAATGTCACTCCCGAGATGCAGCAGTTGATTACAGCGCAAGCTCAACTGATGCAGATGATGACAACATTCATGCAGGACCAGAACCAGAATAACAACAACAACAACAACAACAACAACAACAACAACAACAACAACAACAACAACAACAACAACAACAACAACAACAACAACAACAACAACAACAATAACAACAACAACAACCAGAATAATCCGCTAGGATTTGACATGCTCACCAGATTTCTAACATTGGGGCTTGCAAAGTTCTCGGGAACCACTGATCCAATGGTAGCCAATGACTGGTTACGTTAAGTGAACAAGGACTTAGTGACTATTGGCTGCACCGACGAAGAAAAAGTCAGGTTCGCAGCACATTTGCTTGAAGGGCCAGTAGCAACCTGGTGGAACAACTTTCTGAAGGGATACAGGTAGGCTACACTAGCGCAAATCAAAAATTTCTACCGCGTAAACCAGGATTACTGTTTTCATAGATCACGGGATTACCACTAGATGCGCAGTTGCGGAATTGATGAACGCGTTGAGGTAGTGCAGACGTTCCACGTCTCCTCCTTGTCCTCGTCCCACGAGAAGCTCCCCTTGTGTGTCTCGTCCAAGTGCAGATGCAGCACCTCCGAGGTATCCACACGTGCGGGGTGGAAGCGTCAGACGCCGGACTGCTAGGTATGCGCGTGCAACACAGGCGTGAGGAGTGGCGGCTGGGTGGAATGGTCTAGCCCTGGTCAGGTCGCCCCACCCTCTCTTATATAGGCATCCCTTGTGGGCTTCTACATTAGCAGCTCATTAGCAGCCTAAGCCTGGTCTAATTAGGATCTAATCCACATTAGGCTTCCAGCCCTTAAGTGTGTGACCCTATTTGTTCATATACCTATATACATGACACGAATACACTTATTCTAGCAAGACGTGCCAACTCCTAAACGCATACAAAGAACATATAGGACGAACCATCACAAGGTTTAGTACATGTCTTTCCCTTTGCCTCACGATATTTGGTCTAGCTCCAAGCTAACCTCCACTTCTCGATACTGTTATTCGGAATCCCTTTACTAGGTTAACTCTTAACCATATGTAGCACAACCATGCATTTCTGGATCCGATCACTCGAGGGACCCAGGGATATCTCTCTCAAGTAGAGAGGGGCAAATCCCATCTTGATTGACCATGCATTGCAGCATGCTTCAGGACAAACCTAAAAGCTACCTTTATAACTACCCAGTTACGGAGCAGCATTTGATAGCCCCAAAGTAGGTTGATCCACATCTCAAGTACATGCGACAATATCAGGTCTAAGGACGAAACGTACACAATGTGTAGAGAGAGATCTGCAACTAATTGCCACTCTCAAGTTGGGTCAGTCCAACCCCATGTTCATAACATGTGTCCACATCATTGGTTTGACATCTCCATGTCTATGACTTGCGAAACATAGTCATCAACCAATGGATGTGCTAGTATAATATTCACGTGTGTCCTCACATGAACTCCGACTAGGGACAATTCTTAAATAACCATACAAGTATAGAGTTTCACAAAGAATTCACATAATTACCAATCAATACAAGTTGCCTGATATGGATATTAAAGGAACATTACAATAACTCATGGATACATAAGAAATATAATCATCTCTATGATTGCCTCTAGGGCATATTTCCTTCAGTCTCCCACTTGCACTAGAGTCAATCTAAAATGTATCTAATACCAATTGCTCTTGTGTGCGCCTCATGCACGGGCTGCGGGAGAGGCTTAGTCAATGGATCAACAAAATTTGAGTCTGTATGTATTTTGCATATCATAACACTACCATCCTCAACGAACTCACGAATCTGATGGTAACACATGCGAATATGTTTGTTCTTCTGGTGTTGTCTAGGTTCTTTGGCTTGTGCAATAGAACCATTGTTGTCACAATAAACGTCCAAGGGATTGGACGCGCCCTAAACCACACCAAGAGCGATCAGAAAATTCCTAATCCAAACAGCTTCCTTTATAGCCTCCGAGGCAGCAATATATTCAGCTTCTGTTGAGGAGGAGGTCACTGTATCTTGCTTGGAACTTTTCCAGCTCACAGCACCACCATTCAAGACAAACACATAACCTGATTGTGATTTCGAATCATCTGAGTCGTTAAGGTAACTCGCATCTGTGTAACCCTTTACACTGAGTTCATCCTCACCTCCATAAACTAGGAACACATCCTTAGTCCTTTTCAAGTACTTAAGGATGTTCTTTACCGCTGTCTAGTGACCTTCACCTGGATCAGCCTGGTATCTGCTCGTAACACTTAGAACATAGGAAACATCTGGGCGAGTACATATCATTGCATACATGATGGATCCAATAGCCGAAGCATATGTAACCCACCTCATGCGCTCACGCTCATCAGTAGTCGAAGGACACTGAGTCTTGCTGAGTTTAATGTCGTGAGACATGGGCAAGAACCCCTTCTTAGCCTCTTCCATGCTGAACCATTTCAACACTTTGTCAATTTACGTACTCTGGCTTAATCCAATTAGCCTTCTTGATCTATCTCTATAGATCTTGATGCCTAGAATATATGTCGCTTCTTCTAAGTCCTTCATTGAAAAACTATTTTTCAATGAGGTCTTAATAGACTGGAGCATAGGAATGTCATTTCCAATCAGAAATATGTCATCTATGTATAAGATTAGAAATACCAGCGCTCTCCCACATTCCTTCTTGTAAACACAAGGTTCTTGTTCGTTTTTGATGAAGCCAAACTCCTTTACAACTTCATCAAATCGAATGTTCCAACTCCGAGATGCTTGCTTCAGCCCATAAATGGACTTTAGAAGTTTGCATACCTTTCCAGCATTGTTTGGATCGACAAAACCTTTGGGCTGCATCATATACATGTCCTCAGTAAGGATTCCATTTAGGAAAGCCGTCTTGACATCCATCTGCCATATTTCATAGTCGAAATGTGCAGCAATGGCTAGAATAATCCATATAGATTTAAGCATCGCTACGGGCGAGAAAGTCTCGTAATAGTCAACTCCTTGAACTCGTCGAAAACCTTTTGCAACAAGTCGAGCTTTATGGATGTGAACATTTCCATCCATATAAATCTTCTTCTTATAGATCCATTTGCACTCGATGGCTTTAAAATCATCAGGCAGGGCAACAAGTCTGGGTCCACCATCGCTTCTGCATAGGTCGCATCCTCATAATTGTCTAACAATAATAATTCTCGCGCTTCGCGGAGCCTCGCCGACCTTCGTGGTTGTGGTGTTTCTGTTGGCATGGGTTCCTCAACTTGTTCTGCTACAATAGCATCACTCGTAGAAGCATCCCCAACTAGCTCATCTTGAACTTCTTCAAGTCGCACCGACTTCCACTTGTTCCCTTGTTGATAAACTCTTTCTCTAAGAAAACACCGCTACGAGCGACAAACACTTTGCCCTCCTCTCGGTTGTAGAAGTAATACCGTAAGGTTTCCCTCGGATATCCCACGAAAATGCACTTATCCGATTTGGGTGTTAGCTTGTCCGACTGAAGTCGCTTGACAAATGCATCACAACCCCAAATCTTTAGAAAAGACAAAATGGGATTCTTTCCAGTCCACATATCATATGGTGTCTTAACTACGGATTTAGATGGTACCCTATTAAGTGTGAAAGCAGCTGTTTCTAGAGTTTAACCGCAAAATAAAAATGGTAAATTCGATTGTCTCATCATCGATCGAACCATGTCCAACTAAGTTTGATTGCGCCGTTCGGAGACCCCGTTTCTTTGAGGCGTTCCGGGCGGCGTGAGTTGTGGAACAATTCCGCAACTCTTAAGATGATCGCTAAATTCGTGACTCAAATATTCACCTCCACGATCAGATCGCAAGGCCTTTATTTTCTTTCCACATTGATTCTCTACCTCATTCTGAAACTCCTTGAACTTTTCAAAAGTAGACATAACCATATCTACTGAAATCACCAGTGAAAGTAATGAAGTAGTGATATCCTCCTCTGGCTGTCTTGCTCATTGGTCCACATGCATCAGTATATATGAGTTCCAAAAAGTCTGTCGCTCTCTCGGGTAAACCCGAAAAAGGAGACTTGGCCATCTTTCCAAGTAAACAAGTTTGACATGTCTCGTATGATTCAAAATCAAACGAAGTTAGGAGACCATCACCGTGGAGCTTCTTCATGCGCTTTTCACTTATATGCCACAAACGACAATGCCATGAATAGGTAGGACTCAAATCATTAGGCCGAAGCCTTTTAGCACTAACATTGTAATCAGATGCATCATGGAGGTTTAAAATAAATAACCCATTCACAATGGGAGCATTAGCCATAAACATATCATTCTTAGAGATTACACAACCATTGTTTGCACTCGCGAATGAATAACCATCCCTCATCAAACATGAAGGTGATAAAATGTTTCGACCCATACTAGGAATGTAATAACAATTATTCAACTCCATAATAAGTCCTAACGGAAGGTGAAGTTGCATGACACCGACGAACAATGCAGCAACCCTTGCTTTATTTCCGACGCGAAAATCCACTTTGCCTTTCTGCACTTCTCTAGTCCTTATTAGCCCCTGCATTGAATTGCAAATATGAGCAACCGATCCGGTACCAAATACCCAAGATTTAACATAGGAATCAGCAAGAGGAAAGTCCACAACATTTACCACAAGCGTACCTAAGTGGGAAGTACTCTTACTTCCACTCTTCTTCAAAGAAGCCCGGTACCTGCTGCAGTTTCTCTTCCAGTGGCCATGTTCATGACAAAAGAAGCACTCAGTGTCTTCTACAGGTCCAGCCTTTTGCTTGGGTGTAGGCTTAGGGATCGTATCCTTAGCCTTGCCCTTCTTCTTCCAAGAAGTACCCTTTTTCTTGAAGCTAGGCTTGTTCTTCACAGCCATCACATGGCTATGCCCTGCACACTTCTTCATGTCACTTTCCGCTGTTTTTAGCATCCCGCATAACTCATTAAGGCCCTTCTCCACCCCATGCATATGGTAGTTCAAAATGAACTGCCCATAGCTGGATGGAAGAGACGCCAAAATGAAGTCAGTGGCCAACTCTTGGCCTAGTGGAAAATGAAGATTTTCCAAAGTCTGACTGTAACCAACCATTTTGATCACATGTGGGCCTACAGCTGCTCCCTCCGCTAGCTTGCATTCGACAAAAGACTTGGCAACATTGTACCTCTCAGTCCTTGCCTGATCTTGGAACATGTACTTAAGCGCCACGATCATATAGTACGGATCCTGATCCTCAAACTTCTTTTGGAGTTTAGGTTCCATGCATGCAAGCATAAGGCAGCTAACCTCAAGGGAATCATCACATGCTCTCTTGTAGGCATTCTTTAGGGAAGTAGATGCATTATCAGCAGGTTCATCTGGGATTGGGGTATCCAGAACCATTTCCTTTTTATCAGACCTGAGAACAATTCTCAGGTTATGGACCCAGTCTGTATAGTTTGTTCCATTAAGTTTATCTTTGTCAAGAATCGAACGCAAAGAAAGAGGTGATATAGTCTTCGGTGCCATTGATCTACAATAGAAAACATGCAAAATACTAAGCCATGTAACCATGAAAGAGTAAAACATATTAAACAATTTAATAGCATATACTCCCACTTAAATCAATATCCCTCTATTGATACTAAGTGATTCAAGTTCCACAATTAACAAGTCGACCAGTGAGCTTTAGCATCACTACTAGAAGACAAGGTAAATCGGTAAGCAACACTTGCTAATCATATCACATATGACTCTTGTTGTTGGGTGACATCTCTATGTCAAAACTAGGCGCCCAACCTTTATGCCCCAAGGTCCTTAACTGTTAAGATGACCTTGTCAAGCTCACCAACCCTTATGCGTGTAGGTATCCGATACAAACCCATCCAGCCAAGGAAAACCGCGGCACCCTAATTTCATAGGCCCACCAAAGATTGTACAGGGCATAGGATGGTGCAAGGTTTGGTTGGGAGGGCATGGTTTAACTTAAACTTTGTGAGGGATCGTTCTACTTCTATCATCTAAGCATGCATAGTAGTAAAACACATAAGAGTAGCATTCACATAGATGTGACACAGTATGGCCCATTTTCTCATGGTGATCTCCATCTCCATAGAACCTGTCCACCATGATGATCTTCATCTTCATGTTCCATGTGAGCCATCTTCCAAGTGATGAGTCCTCCAAGAAATAATACAGGCTATTACTCCTAACATCTAGTAATCAAAATTACATAGTATTGGGATCATCACAAGTTGGCACGCAGGCCATTACAATAAATGACAACACATATGGCTCCAGCCGTGTTGCCCTACTCATGACACGCAGGTCATGATAAATTTCATACATGCATCACATACATATATGGTCCATACTGATCACATACATCCTACAAAAAAAAGTTATGCATAGAATCGCATTCTACCAGATCATGTGACCTCGCAGCACCTAGTTACCTTAACGAGATACAAAAAAATATGCTACGACTAACGGGGTCTAGGGGGTCTCCCCCTGCGGGGTTCGAAGTGACAGAGCCCCTCATGGTATCTACACAATTTTATTTAAGGATTTTGATCAGCAAATCAAATTTACCATAAACTGACTATTGTTCCGATCCGATCAAACTCCTTTGATCACGGAACATCAATTTTAGATCTAGGTTCCGATTTGATCAATCATATTGATCTTCGCGTGATTCAATAGGATTTATGTGTCACTGTCTACCCCGATGGTGGAAGCCGACCGGTAGGGGTAAGTCATTCGACAACCTCAGAATCACGATCACGGAAAGCAAGATCATAGATCAATCCTGAACCACCGCAATAAAAACGATCACATCATTCATATCAATATGCATATCACCATATGCAACCATCCCAAACCTATAACTGAACAGCATCGGCTCTGATACCACGAAGGGCTACGGGTAGGCTACACTAGCGCAAATCAAAATTTTCTACCGCGTAAACCAGGATTACTGTTGTCATAGATCACGGGATTACCACTAGACGCGCAGTTGCGGAATTGATGAAGCGCGTCGAGCCTGTGCAGACGTTCCACATATTGTCAACACCCGGATTTTTCAATCCTAGATGCCTGTTATGCCATACATCGCAATGCCAGGATTACCATTTTATTGAGACATAACAGAATTGGATACCATAGTACTTCATCCATTACAAACGATACATAAGTTCTTACATAAATGGGGATCTCATGATCCAGTTCTTAATACAACATCAAGCAGCGGAATACGTAATAATAAAGGTAACTTAGGCGAAGCTCCATCTTCGGGGTCACAGGCAATGCTGACGATGGGAGATGATCCTAGTTGTCGTAAACTTCCTGGGGTCCATCCTCCAGGTACTCCTCTTCATAGTTTGGCCATGGGAATAGCCAGGGACAAAGCCATGAGTACTCTTCAAGTACTCGCAAACTAATACTAACAGGTAAAGGGGTTTTTGGATAATAGGACACTAGGCTCTAGGGTTGTTTTGCAAAAATCCAGGTTTATCTCTACTAAGTTCCAAAGCTAGTCACAAATTTTATAACTCCTAAGTGGGATCTTGTAATTCAGGTCACAACTCTGTTGTGGTCAAGTCAAAGTCTCAACTCATTTCACAAGTCATTTTAAAAGTCTGACGGGGGAACAGTATGGCCACTCCAACTGTCCATAACTGCGGACGCGGCTCTTCGAATAGTTTGACACTCTGCAGAGATTGTACACTTTCACCACAACATTCGATACATCCGTCAGGAACAAATCCTGAATTCACCATACTCAGTATGCGGATAATCAATCCTAACCTTTCAATTACACTCCCTAGTATCAGCACCTCTCCTGTGAGTTTGGCCTCCCAACCATGACCACTGTCATCTTGGGTACTGCACAGGTGGACAATCTTCACAAGGTAGCCTAAGCTCAGACCTTGGCCGTGAGGGAACAATACTAAGGTATATAAGTTTCTAGTCAAGCCCTACCCAATATTCGGGTATTGTGGTTGTACGCTAAAATTGGAATGGTATCGCATCCAGACAACCATCAGTTTTATAAAGGGCTAAGTGTAACACCCTCAGAATCGGACCTATGCAAGTTTTAGCGAAACCCGCCAAACCCGCATAGAAACGATTCAAAGGTGCTCACCAGGCACTTTCGTGCGGGTGGAAAAAAACAAAGTAATAACATTACACAACAGTCCTCGATGGGACCCACAGAACAGATATATACAACAGCGACCCAAAGAGTCAAGAATACAGATATAATATACAAGATCCAAATCACCTCGAAGATGGAAGAGCGTCCGACTACGGACAAGATGCAAATGGGGCTAAGAGCCCTGAAGAATAACCAATGGCGTCCATAACCCTGCCCAGGCCAAGCCGGAAGGGTAACCCTGATAACGGCGTCGATCTCAAACCTGCTTAAACAAAAAGGGGTGCCGGCAAAGGGCAGAGGAAAAAGAGGAGCGTCAGTACTGAGGCCAGTACACGGCGAGGCTAGAATTCGGCGGTCCTCGCCTACATAGGTATGGTGGACTGAGCGGCAGCGGCAGCATGCACTAAACAACCTATAGAGAGTCGATACAGCTGGCGGCTATCAGAGAGGGGTGAGAAAGACCTATTAGGATCCAACCTAATACTATCATCAAACAAACCCATCCTGGTGTTTCCCCCTCGAGACCAAACGAGGAAGTCAACCGAGGAACTCACACAGTTGGCAGTTTTACTTATTCAGTTATAGTTGCGGCACTTTACTAGTCAGGTTTAGATAATCATCCTGATAAAGTAAGCAGTGGGCACTTTTAGTTAACCATTCCATTATAGTTACAACACTTACTAATCAGATATAGATAGCATGAGATAACCCCAAAACCCTGCAGTTGTTGGTACTTTTATTCAGCCATTCCGTTGTAGTTGCAATACTTACTAGTCAGATACAACTGTCGCAAGCGACACTCCAAACAAGCAATTGTGGGCAGTATTAATTAGCCATTCCATTATAGTGAAGCTGATTACTAGTCATTATAAAGTCAAATTTATAGCAATAAACTTTAGTTGTGCTTGTCTATGGTCGAGATATTGTGCTCCAAGTCGTCCATAACCGCGGACACGGCTTTCAGAAAGTTTTACCCGGCCGGGGTGCACCAATAGCAACACACACTCGATCAACCTCGGAAAAACCAAATCAAAACCCAACGAGGCCTTCACGACAAAGCAATCACAGGATTCAGAATTATTTCAGGGGGCCACCCCTTGGAGTACCCCGCAACGAAGTAAGCAAGCTCCGAGACGGACTCAAGGTTTGCGTCAGTGGCTGTAAACGACAGCAGATCCCCAAACGGGGACTGTCGATACCGCGAAAACACTCCGCTTCCAAAACAGTACAGCGTGCTCCTCACACAATCGTAAATAAAGGAGTAAAGCATGGCATAGGTACAGGATAGTAAATAAAACCTCAAACTAGTTGTGGCCCCAAGAAATAAGACTGAATCAAGCTCTGGCTAAGGGGGGTCCCATATACCTCCCGGATGTGGATAGCGCGATAAATCAAGGAATATGTATCAAGTACTCGGGGTCTTACGGGACACAAGTGGGCGTTCGGAAACCAAATATTATCTATCACCCACCGATGCCTCTGCTTACTTACTTCATTTTTAGTTGTTAAACAGGAATTTAAAGTGAACTATAAAGTAAAGCCGAGATCATCTCCAACATCAAACATGGGGCAATACTCCAAAAACTGTGGTGCATGGCGACAAGCAACAGCACTTGAGCAAGCGACTACGGCGCGCAAGTCCAACTATCTACCAAACAACAGGTAATAGGATGTGTCCAAGGCAATATAAAGCTGCAAGGGAAAACACGGGTACGGAAACTAGAGCATCGCAACACAGATAGCAATAGATCAGCAGGAGGGAATAAATACTATAAAAGTAAGATAGGTAGAAAGGGGGAGATGCTCGCCTGAAAACATTGTCGAAGGTTCATCCGAAGATCGGGGCGAAGCTCACATCCACTCAACGGACTTATCCGCGAAGTAGCAAAACACTAGAAGAAACACCGGATGCAATATTTAATACAACGGCAAAAGATCGGCATGATGCATGTATGATGAATGACATGGCAAAGATGCGATGCAATTAGGCCAGATTAAGCGGAACCGGGGTCCCGACAATTAATTAGATGGTTCAAGTTATTTAAATACCCCCGCAATTAAATGTTTTTAACAAGGCAAAAATATATCACCGGTTCGCTACACAAGTTTAAATGAGGCCAATATAAGGCTAGATTTGCCCGCATATGGGCCCCATATTTAATTATGAGATGAATCGGCATAAGGCCCCCAAACCACAGACAAGCATGCATGCAAGATGAATGATTAATATGCAACCAGTTGTATTAGGTTATAAAATAGGGTTTCGGGAAGGGGTTCACACATTAGGGTTCGGCGAACTTGGGGTTCCGGGGTTCGGGGTTCGGTCTCAGGGTCCAGGGTGCGACGGGATCATTCTCGGACTACTGGGTGGATCTTGGCGTTCCGGAATGCCGGACTTGGGTCGGTGTCGGGGGTGCATCGGATTCTTCCAGGTCGGTGCCGTTCTTATCGTCACGAAGGTCTTGTCGGGTCCCACGGGGTCGGTCTTGCCGTTGTGAGGTCTTGTCGTTCGGAATGCAGCACTTGGTGTCTGGAACGGAGTGCTTGTTGGACCGGTGGCGTTCTTGGCGGGCATTGGGTCCGGACATCGCCCCCGGGAACGGGTCTTCAGGGTCTCGACGAACTTGGGGTGCCGGCATCTCGGTCATCGGATTCGGGGGATTTTGGGGTCCTGGAAGCAGATCTTGACGGGGGTCGGAACCGAAGAACTGGGCGGTCGACGAGGTCGGTGGTCTTCGGAAGATCCAGACGTTAGGACAGTTTCTGGCATCAGACGCTCTGGCATTGGTCTTTCTAGCAAACCCCTTTGCAGCCACAGATCTTGTCGAGGTGGGTCATGCGTGTACATGAATGAGTACAGGAGCAGCCCACGTCGGTTACAGCGGACACGGAGAAGGACGTCATGTGCGGTTCTGGCGTCGGACGCAGAGAGGACGTCTGACGAGGGCGCGCCGGAGGGACGCCGTGGGCGCGGCCGGGGACACCGAGGGCGAGCAGGGGCCGGCTCCAGGACGAAGACGGCAGCGGGGCCGTCTCACGGACGGGGCGTCGACGCCACGCGGTGGGGTGAACGGCGACGAGGGGGCGAGGCGACGGTTGACGAGCGCCGGGCGCGGCGGCGCGCGGGGCCGCGGCGTCGGGCCGGCGAACTCCGGAGAGAGGGGGGAGGAGGCGCGGCGGACGGGGCGATGAGGAGCTTGAGGTTCGACGGGAGGCGGGCAGAGAGGGTGGTGGAGGCAGGGCGGCTTGCCGGCGAGCGGGGCGCGCGGCGGCCTGGCGAGGGTGCTGGGGCCGCGGGGCAGCGCGCGGGATGGAGGGGGCGCAGACGAGGCGGGGGCGGCGCTGGGGCAATGTCGGCCGGTGGAGCGCGGGCGGAGGCCGCCGATGCGGGGCGCTGCGCGCGGCGAGCGGGAGAGGGAGGACGGCGAGGTGGGGGAAGGAGAGGAGAAGAGGGAGCACGCCGGCAGCGGGGAAGGTGGGGTGGAGGAGTGCGACGGTGGAGAGAGAGGGGTTGGAGGAGCTGCGGCCGGGCGCGCGCGTCGCAGAGAGCAGGGGAGGAGGGAGGCGCGCTACAGAGAGGAGGGGCAGGAAGCGGGGAAGGGGAGAGAGGGGGAGGACGGTGCGGGGCAGGTGAGAGGGACCGGTGGGCCAGGGCGCGAACGGGGCCCAGGGGCAGGGGCTGAGTGGGTGGGCGTGTGTGGCGTGTAGGTTGAGAGGAGTGGGGCTGTGGGAGAGAGAGAGAGAGGAAGAGAGAGAGGGAGGCTGATGTGGCGGGGTCTGGTTGGTTGGGGTATAGGGCCAGGTGAGGTGGCGAGAGATGATAGGCTGGGGTGAGGTGGCCAGAGGGTTGGGTAGATAGGTTGGTAGCTGTAGGATTAAGGGGTGGACCGATTTAATTTCTGGGGGTAGTCGTTCGGGTCATTCGGCCCGTTCGACTGCCCCGCTCAAATAATGCAATATTTTATTTATTTAAACGGACCGTTTGCAAAACATATTTAGTCAAAACAAAATATTCCGGCGACCCGGGGTTTTGCGTTTGAACAAAGACGGGGCGTTTAGAAAATAAAGACAGGTCTTTTCGCAAATAGTTTTATGCAAGCAAATGCAAGACGATGACTATGCTCAAATGCAATGTGGCATGATGACATGAGCATGCGGTCATGATGATGCAATGCACAAAACAACGCGATTTTCTAGTAGTGGTTTTGCGGGATGCCACAATTCGACACCACTAACAATGGATCTCGCCCTCGAGATCCGCCTCATGGTACCGGAAGGAAAGGTCGGCGATCTGCGTCTTCTCGCTTCGTGTAGATCCTCGCGACACCACTAACAGAGGTCGTTGTCTGTGATCGTTGCGGGAAACACTTCGGAAACAAAAGGTCGAAGGTAGAGGTATCAACAAATAGAGCCACACCTAACTCCGATAGAAAGAGAGAACCGATGCATTCTCATCCACTTCAATGTACAAAAGCGAATAGAAGGGGTAGTCGGCATGGGGGCCAATCCATCACGCACCCAAACTATTACTCTGCACAATCAGTAGAAAAGCGTGCAACCATTCTCGGAATCAGACTGAAGATCTCGACAATCGAGGTTCGGAAACAAAGGAGTGATGCAGACTCTGCATCGGATCTGGCGTAGAGGATGTCGTCGCGTCGGAAAACAACGGAAGGCACAAACAAGGAACACAGAACGGTACCACGGTAGACGGATTCCTCTGGCAGCTGGAACACCGGATGGTAGAACATCGTTATCAAGGAAGGAAGCGAAACCCTGAAGGTACGACGGAAAACCCAACCACGAGAAGTCCTGGACTCGAAGCAAGAGAAGAGAGCAGATTCAAAACACGTCGAGATAAGAGGAGAATAGCAGAGGGGTAAGGAGTAAAATCAGACCTAACAAAACTATCCAACCGGTTTTGCAAAAATAGTTTTGACACTCTACTTCGGCCGTTATCTAGGTTATCCTACAGGCTGGACTTGTGGGGTATCGCAACTGCTGAGCTCTGATACCACTCTGTAACACCCTCAGAATCGGACCTATGCAAGTTTTAGCGAAACCCGCCAAACCCGCATAGAAACGATTCAAAGGTGCCCACCAGGCACTTTCGTGCGGGTGGAAAAAAACAAAGTAATAACATTACACAACAGTCCTCGATGGGACCCACAGAACAGATATATACAACAACGACCCAAAGAGTCAAGAATACAGATATAATATACAAGATCCAAATCACCTCGAAGATGGAAGAGCGTCCGACTACGGACAAGATGCAAATGGGGCTAAGAGCCCTGAAGAATAACCAATGGCGTCCATAACCCTGCCCAGGCCAAGCCGGAAGGGTAACCCTGATAACGGCGTCGATCTCAAACCTGCTTAAACAAAAAGGGGTGCCGGCAAAGGGCAGAGGAAAAAGAGGAGCGTCAGTACTGAGGCCAGTACACGGCGAGGCTAGAATTCGGCGGTCCTCGCCTACATAGGTATGGTGGACTGAGCGGCAGCGGCAGCATGCACTAAACAACCTATAGAGACTCGATACAGCTGGCGGCTATCAGAGAGGGGTGAGAAAGACCTATTAGGATCCAACCTGATACTATCATCAAACAAACCCATCCTGGCGTTTCCCCCTCGAGACCAAACGAGAAAGTCAACCGAGGAACTCACACAGTTGGCAGTTTTACTTATTCAGTTATAGTTGCGGCACTTTACTAGTCAGGTTTAGATAATCATCCTGATAAAGTAAGCAGTGGGCACTTTTAGTTAACCATTCCATTATAGTTACAACACTTACTAATCAGATATAGATAGCATGAGATAACCCCAAAACCCTGCAGTTGTTGGTACTTTTATTCAGCCATTCCGTTGTAGTTGCAATACTTACTAGTCAGATACAACTGTCGCAAGCGACACTCCAAACAAGCAATTGTGGGCAGTATTAATTAGCCATTCCATTATAGTGAAGCTGATTACTAGTCATTATAAAGTCAAATTTATAGCAATAAACTTTAGTTGTGCTTGTCTATGGTCGAGATACTGTGCTCCAAGTCGTTCATAACCGCGGACACGGCTTTCAGAAAGTTTTACCCAGCCGGGGTGCACCAATAGCAACACACACTCGATCAACCTCGGAAAAACCAAATCAAAACCCAACGAGGCCTTCACGACAAAGCAATCACAGGATTCAGAATTATTTCAGGGGGCCACCCCTTGGAGTACACCCGCAACGAATTAAGCAAGCTCCGAGACGGACTCAAGGTTTGCGTCAGTGGCTGTAAACGATAGCAGATCCCCAAACGGGGACTGTCGATACCGCGAAAACACTCCGCTTCCAAAACAGTACAGCGTGCTCCTCACACAATCGTAAATAAAGCAGTAAAGCATGGCATAGGTACAGGATAGTAAATAAAACCTCAAACTAGTTGTGGCCCCAAGAAATAAGACTGAATCAAGCTCTGGCTAAGGGGGGTCCCATATACCTCCCGGATGTGGATAGCGCGATAAATCAAGGAACATGTATCAAGTACTCGGGGTCTTACGGGACACAAGTGGGCGTTCGGAAACCAAATATTATCTATCACCCACCGATGCCTCTACTTACTTACTTCATTTTTAGTTGTTAAACAGGAATTTAAAGTGAACTATAAAGTAAAGCCGAGATCATCTCCAACATCAAACATGGGGCAATACTCCAACAACTGTGGTGCATGGCGACAAGCAACAGCACTTGAGCAAGCGACTATGGCGCGCAAGTCCAACTATCTACCAAACAACAGGTAATAGGATGTGTCCAAGGCAATATAAGGCTGCAAGGGAAAACACGGGTACGGAAACTAGAGCATCGCAACACAGATAGCAATAGATCAGCAGGAGGGAATAAATACTATAAAAGTAAGATAGGTAGAAAGGGGGAGATGCTCGCCTGAAAACATTGTCGAAGGTTCATCCGAAGATCGGGGCGAAGCTCACATCCACTCAACGGCCTTATCCGCGAAGAAGCAAAACACTAGAAGAAACAACGGATGCAATATTTAATACAACGGCAGAAGATCAGCATGATGCATGTATGATGAATGACATGGCAAAGATGCGATGCAATTAGGCCAGATTAAGCGGAACCGGGGTCCCAACAATTAATTAGATGGTTCAAGTTATTTAAATACCCCCGCAATTAAATGTTGTTTAACAAGGCAAAAATATATCACCGGTTCGCTACACAAGTTTAAATGAGGCCAATATAAGGCTAGATTTGCCCGAATATGGGCCCCATATTTAATTATGAGATGAATCGGCATAAGGCCCCCAAACCACAGACAAGCATGCATGCAAGATGAATGATTAATATGCAACCTGTTGTATTAGGTTATAAAATAGGGTTTCGGGAAGGGGTTCACACATTAGGGTTCGGCGAACTTGGGGTTCCGGGGTTCGGGGTTCGGTCTCAGGGTCCAGGGTGCGACGGGATCGTTCTCGGACTACTGGGGTGGATCTTGGCGTTCCGGAATGCCGGACTTGGGTCGGTGTCGGGGGCGCATCGGATTCTTCCAGGTCGGTGCCGTTCTTATCGTCGCGAAGGTCTTGTCGGGTCCCACGGGGTCGGTCTTGCCGTTGCGAGGTCTTGTCGTTCGGAATGCAGCACTTGGTGTCCGGAACGGAGTGCTTGTTGGACCGGTGGCGTTCTTGGCGGGCATCGGGTCCGGACTTCGCCCCCGGGAACGGGTCTTCAGGGTCTCGATGAACTTGGGGTGCCGGCATCTCGGTCATCGGATTCGGGAGATTTTGGGGTCCTGGAAGCAGATCTTGACGGGGGTCGGAACCGAAGAACTGGGCGGTCGACGAGGTCGGTGGTCTTCGGAAGATCCAGACGTTAGGACAGTTTCTGGCATCAGACGCTCTGGCATTGGTCTTTCTAGCAAACCCCTTTGCAGCCACAGATCTTGTCGAGGTGGGTCATGCGTGTACATGAATGAGTACAGGAGCAGCCCACGTCGGTTACAGCGGCACGGAGAAGGACGTCATGCGCAGTTCTGGCGTCGGACGCAGAGAGGACGTCTGACGAGGGCGCGCCGGAGGGACGCCGTGGGCGCGGCCGGGGACACCGAGGGCGAGCAGGGGCCGGCTCCAGGACGAAGACGGCAGCGGGGCCGTCTCACAGACGGGGCGTCGACGCCACGCGGTGGGGTGAACGGCGACGAGGGGGCGAGGCGACGGTTGACGAGCGCCGGGCGCGGCGGCGTGCGGGGCCGCGGCGTCGGGCCGGCGAACTCCGGAGAGAGGGGGGAGGAGGCGCGGCGGACGGGGCGATGAGGAGCTTGAGGTTCGACGGGAGGCGGGCAGAGAGGGTGGTGGAGGCAGGGCGGCTTGCCGGCGAGCGGGGCGCGCGGCGGCCTGGCGAGGGTGCTGGGGCCGCGGGGCGGCGCGCGGGATGGAGGGGGCGCAGACGAGGCGGGGGCGGCGCTGGGGCAAGGTCGGCCGGTGGAGCGCGGGCGGAGGCCGCCGATGCGGGGCGCTGCGCGCGGCGAGCGGGAGAGGGAGGACGGCGAGGTGGGGGAAGGAGAGGAGAAGAGGGAGCACGCCGGCGGCGGGGAAAGTGGGGTGGAGGAGTGCGACGGTGGAGAGAGAGGGGTTGGAGGAGCTGCGGCCGGGCGCGCGCGTCGCAGAGAGCAGGGGAGGAGGGAGGCGCGCTACAGAGACGAGGGGCAGGAAGCGGGGAAGGGGAGAGAGGGGGAGGACGGTGCGGGGCAGGTGAGAGGGACCGGTGGGCCAGGGCGCGAGCGGGGCCCAGGGGCAGGGGCTGAGTGGGTGGGCGTGTGTGGCGTGTAGGTTGAGAGGAGTGGGGCTGTGGGAGAGAGAGAGAGAGGAAGAGAGAGAGGGAGGTTGATGTGGCGGGGTCTGGTTGGTTGGGGTATAGGGCCAGGTGAGGTGGCGAGAGATGATAGGATGGGGTGAGGTGGCTAGAGGGTTGGGTAGATAGGTTGGTAGCTGTAGGATTAAGGGGTGGACCGATTTAATTTCTGGGGGTAGTCGTTTGGGTCATTCGGCCCGTTCGACTGCCCCGCTCAAATAATGCAATATTTTATTTATTTAAACGGACCGTTTGCAAAACATATTTAGTCAAAACAAAATATTCCGGCGACCCGGGGTTTTGCGTTTGAACAAAGACGGGGCGTTTAGAAAATAAAGACAGGTCTTTTCGCAAATAGTTTTATGCAAGCAAATGCAAGACGATGACTATGCTCAAATGCAATGTGGCATGATGACATGAGCATGCGGTCATGATGATGCAATGCACAAAACAACGCGATTTTCTAGTAGTGGTTTTGCGGGATGCCACAATTCGACACCACTAACAATGGATCTCGCCCTCGAGATCCGCCTCATGGTACCGGAAGGAAAGGTCGGCGATCTGCGTCTTCTCGCTTCGTGTAGATCCTCGCGACACCACTAACAGAGGTCGTTGTCCGTGATCGTTGCGGGAAACACTCCGGAAACAAAAGGTCGAAGGTAGAGGTATCAACAAATAAAGCCACACCTAACTCCGATAGAAAGAGAGAACCGATGCATTCTCATCCACTTCAATGTACAAAAGCGAATAGAAGGGGTAGTCGGCATGGGGGCCAATCCATCACGCACCCAAACTATTACTCTGCACAATCAGTAGAAAAGCATGCAACCATTCTCGGAATCAGACTGAAGATCTCGACAATCGAGGTTCGGAAACAAAGGAGTGATGCAGACTCTGCATCGGATCTGGCGTAGAGGATGTTGTCGCGTCGGAAAACAACGGAAGGCACAAACAAGGAACACAGAACGGTACCACGGTAGACGGATTCCTCTGGCAGCTGGAACACCGGATGGTAGAACACCGTTATCAAGGAAGGAAGCGAAACCCTGAAGGTACGACGGAAAACCCAACCACGAGAAGTCCTGGACTCGAAGCAAGAGAAGAGAGCAGATTCAAAACACGTCGAGATAAGAGGAGAATAGCAGAGGGGTAAGGAGTAAAATCAGACCTAACAGAACTATCCAACCGGTTTTGCAAAAATAGTTTTGACACTCTACTTCGGCCGTTAGCTAGGTTATCCTACAGGCTGGACTTGTGGGGTATCGCAACTGCTGAGCTCTGATACCACTCTGTAACACCCTCAGAATCGGACCTATGCAAGTTTTAGCGAAACCCGCCAAACCCGCATAGAAACGATTCAAAGGTGCCCACCAGGCACTTTCGTGCGGGTGGAAAAAAACAAAGTAATAACATTACACAACAGTCCTCGATGGGACCCACAGAACAGATATATACAACAACGACCCAAAGAGTCAAGAATACAGATATAATATACAAGATCCAAATCACCTCGAAGATGGAAGAGCGTCCGACTACGGACAAGATGCAAATGGGGCTAAGAGCCCTGAAGAATAACCAATGGCGTCCATAACCCTGCCCAGGCCAAGCCGGAAGGGTAACCCTGATAACGGCGTCGATCTCAAACCTGCTTAAACAAAAAGGGGTGCCGGAAAAGGGCAGAGGAAAAAGAGGAGCGTCAGTACTGAGGCCAGTACACGGCGAGGCTAGAATTCGGCGGTCCTCGCCTACATAGGTATGGTGGACTGAGCGGCAGCGGCAGCATGCACTAAACAACCTATAGAGACTCGATACAGCTGGCGGCTATCAGAGAGGGGTGAGAAAGACCTATTAGGATCCAACCTGATACTATCATCAAACAAACCCATCCTGGCGTTTCCCCCTCGAGACCAAACGAGGAAGTCAACCGAGGAACTCACACAGTTGGCAGTTTTACTTATTCAGTTATAGTTGCGGCACTTTACTAGTCAGGTTTAGATAATCATCCTGATAAAGTAAGCAGTGGGCACTTTTAGTTAACCATTCCATTATAGTTACAACACTTACTAATCAGATATAGATAGCATGAGATAACCCCAAAACCCTGCAGTTGTTGGTACTTTTATTCAACCATTCCGTTGTAGTTGCAATACTTACTAGTCAGATACAACTGTCGCAAGCGACACTCCAAACAAGCAATTGTGGGCAGTATTAATTAGCCATTCCATTATAGTGAAGCTGATTACTAGTCATTATAAAGTCAAATTTATAGCAATAAACTTTAGTTGTGCTTGTCTATGGTCGAGATACTGTGCTCCAAGTCGTTCATAACCGCGGACACGGCTTTCAGAAATTTTTACCCAGCCGGGGTGCACCAATAGCAACACACAGTCGATCAACCTCGGAAAAACCAAATCAAAACCCAACGAGGCCTTCACGACAAAGCAATCACAGGATTCAGAATTATTTCAGGGGGCCACCCCTTGGAGTACACCCGCAACGAATTAAGCAAGCTCCGAGACGGACTCAAGGTTTGCGTCAGTGGCTGTAAACGATAGCAGATCCCCAAACGGGGACTGTCGATACCGCGAAAACACTCCGCTTCCAAAACAGTACAGCGTGCTCCTCACACAATCGTAAATAAAGCAGTAAAGCATGGCATAGGTACAGGATAGTAAATAAAACCTCAAACTAGTTGTGGCCCCAAGAAATAAGACTGAATCAAGCTCTGGCTAAGGGGGGTCCCATATACCTCCCGGATGTGGATAGCGCGATAAATCAAGGAACATGTATCAAGTACTCGGGGTCTTACGGGACACAAGTGGGCGTTCGGAAACCAAATATTATCTATCACCCACCGATGCCTCTACTTACTTACTTCATTTTTAGTTGTTAAACATGAATTTAAAGTGAACTATAAAGTAAAGCCGAGATCATCTCCAACATCAAACATGGGGCAATACTCCAACAACTGTGGTGCATGGCGACAAGCAACATCACTTGAGCAAGCGACTATGGCGCGCAAGTCCAACTATCTACCAAACAACAGGTAATAGGATGTGTCCAAGGCAATATAAGGCTGCAAGGGAAAACACGGGTACGGAAACTAGAGCATCGCAACACAGATAGCAATAGATCAACAGGAGGGAATAAATACTATAAAAGTAAGATAGGTAGAAAGGGGGAGATGCTCGCCTGAAAACATTGTCGAAGGTTCATCCGAAGATCGGGGCGAAGCTCACATCCACTCAACGGCCTTATCCGCGAAGAAGCAAAACACTAGAAGAAACAACGGATGCAATATTTAATACAACGGCAGAAGATCGGCATGATGCATGTATGATGAATGACATGGCAAAGATGCGATGCAATTAGGCCAGATTAAGCGGAACCGGGGTCCCGACAATTAATTAGATGGTTCAAGTTATTTAAATACCCCCGCAATTAAATGTTGTTTAACAAGGCAAAAATATATCACCGGTTCGCTACACAAGTTTAAATGAGGCCAATATAAGGCTAGATTTGCCCGCATATGGGCCCCATATTTAATTATGAGATGAATCGGCATAAGGCCCCCAAACCACAGACAATGCATGCCATGCGGACCACGATCACGAATGTCGTTCGGAATGCAGCACTTGGTGTCTGGAACGGAGTGCTTGTTGGACCGGTGGCGTTCTTGGCGGGCATCGGGTCCGGACATCGCCCCCGGGAACGGGTCTTCAGGGTCTCGACGAACTTGGGGTGCCGGCATCTCGGTCATCGGATTCGGGGGATTTTGGGGTCCTGGAAGCAGATCTTGACGGGGGTCGGAACCGAAGAACTGGGCGGTCGACGAGGTCGGTGGTCTTCGGAAGATCCAGACGTTAGGACAGTTTCTGGCATCAGACGCTCTGGCATTGGTCTTTCTAGCAAACCCCTTTGCAGCCACAGATCTTGTCGAGGTGGGTCATGCGTGTACATGAATGAGTACAGGAGCAGCCCACGTCGGTTACAGCGGACACGGAGAAGGACGTCATGCGCGGTTCTGGCGTCGGACGCAGAGAGGACGTCTGACGAGGGCGCGCCGGAGGGACGCCGTGGGCGCGGCCGGGGACACCGAGGGCGAGCAGGGGCCGGCTCCAGGACGAAGACGGCAGCGGGGCCGTCTCACGGACGGGGCGTCGACGCCACGCGGTGGGGTGAACGGCGACGAGGGGGCGAGGCGACGGTTGACGAGCGCCGGGCGCGGCGGCGCGCGGGGCCGCGGCGTCGGGCCGGCGAACTCCGGAGAGAGGGGGGAGGAGGCGCGGCGGACGGGGCGATGAGGAGCTTGAGGTTCGACGGGAGGCGGGCAGAGAGGGTGGTGGAGGCAGGGCGGCTTGCCGGCGATCGGGGCGCGCGGCGGCCTGGCGAGGGTGCTGGGGCCGCGGGGCGGCGCGCGGGATGGAGGGGGCGCAGACGAGGCGGGGGCGGCGCTGGGGCAAGGTCGGCCGGTGGAGCGCGGGCGGAGGCCGCCGATGCGGGGCGCTGCGCGCGGCGAGCGGGAGAGGGAGGACGGCGAGGTGGGGCAAGGAGAGGAGAAGAGGGAGCACGCCGGCGGCGGGGAAGGTGGGGTGGAGGAGTGCGACGGTGGAGAGAGAGGGGTTGGAGGAGCTGCGGCCGGGCGCGCGCGTCGCAGAGAGCAGGGGAGGAGGGAGGCGCGCTGCAGAGAGGAGGGGCAGGAAGCGGGGAAGGGGAGAGAGGGGGAGGACGGTGCGGGGCAGGTGAGAGGGACCGGTGGGCCAGGGCGCGAGCGGGGCCCAGGGGCAGGGGCTGAGTGGGTGGGCGTGTGTGGCATGTAGGTTGAGAGGAGTGGGGCTGTGGGGGGGAGAGAGAGAGAGGGAGGCTGATGTGGCGGGGTCTGGTTGGTTGGGGTATAGGGCCAGGTGAGGTGGCGAGAGATGATAGGCTGGGGTGAGGTGGCCAGAGGGTTGGGTAGATAGGTTGGTAGCTGTAGGATTAAGGGGTGGACCGATTTAATTTCTGGGGGTAGTCGTTCGGGTCATTCGGCCCGTTCGACTGCCCCGCTCAAATAATGCAATATTTTATTTATTTAAACGGACCGCTTGCAAAACATATTTAGTCAAAACAAAATATTCCGGCGACCCGGGGTTTTGCGTTTGAACAAAGACGGGGCGTTTAGAAAATAAAGACAGGTCTTTTCGCAAATAGTTTTATGCAAGCAAATGCAAGACGATGACTATGCTCAAATGCAATGTGGCATGATGACATGAGCATGCGGTCATGATGATGCAATGCACAAAACAACGCGATTTTCTAGTAGTGGTTTTGCGGGATGCCACAATTCGACACCACTAACAATGGATCTCGCCCTCGAGATCCGCCTCATGGTACCGGAAGGAAAGGTCGGCGATCTGCGTCTTCTCGCTTCGTGTAGATCCTCGCGACACCACTAACAGAGGTCGTTGTCCGTGATCGTTGCGGGAAACACTCCGGAAACAAAAGGTCGAAGGTAGAGGTATCAACAAATAAAGCCACACCTAACTCCGATAGAAAGAGAGAACCGATGCATTCTCATCCACTTCAATGTACAAAAGCGAATAGAAGGGGTAGTCGGCATGGGGGCCAATCCATCACGCACCCAAACTATTACTCTGCACAATCAGTAGAAAAGCGTGCAACCATTCTCGGAATCAGACTGAAGATCTCGACAATCGAGGTTCGGAAACAAAGGAGTGATGCAGACTCTGCATCGGATCTGGCGTAGAGGATGTCGTCGCGTCGGAAAACAACGGAAGGCACAAACAAGGAACACAGAATGGTACCACGGTAGACGGATTCCTCTGGCAGCTGGAACACCGGATGGTAGAACACCGTTATCAAGGAAGGAAGCGAAACCCTGAAGGTACGACGGAAAACCCAACCACGAGAAGTCCTGGACTCGAAGCAAGAGAAGAGAGCAGATTCAAAACACGTCGAGATAAGAGGAGAATAGCAGAGGGGTAAGGAGTAAAATCAGACCTAACAGAACTATCCAACCGGTTTTGCAAAAATAGTTTTGACACTCTACTTCGGCCGTTAGCTAGGTTATCCTACAGGCTGGACTTGTGGGGTATCGCAACTGCTGAGCTCTGATACCACTCTGTAACACCCTCAGAATCGGACCTATGCAAGTTTTAGCGAAACCCGCCAAACCCGCATAGAAACGATTCAAAGGTGCCCACCAGGCACTTTCGTGCGGGTGGAAAAAAACAAAGTAATAACATTACACAACAGTCCTCGATGGGACCCACAGAACAGATATATACAACAACGACCCAAAGAGTCAAGAATACAGATATAATATACAAGATCCAAATCACCTCGAAGATGGAAGAGCGTCCGACTACGGACAAGATGCAAATGGGGCTAAGAGCCCTGAAGAATAACCAATGGCGTCCATAACCCTGCCCAGGCCAAGCCGGAAGGGTAACCCTGATAACGGCGTCGATCTCAAACCTGCTTAAACAAAAAGGGGTGCCGGAAAAGGGCAGAGGAAAAAGAGGAGCGTCAGTACTGAGGCCAGTACACGGCGAGGCTAGAATTCGGCGGTCCTCGCCTACATAGGTATGGTGGACTGAGCGGCAGCGGCAGCATGCACTAAACAACCTATAGAGACTCGATACAGCTGGCGGCTATCAGAGAGGGGTGAGAAAGACCTATTAGGATCCAACCTGATACTATCATCAAACAAACCCATCCTGGCGTTTCCCCCTCGAGACCAAACGAGGAAGTCAACCGAGGAACTCACACAGTTGGCAGTTTTACTTATTCAGTTATAGTTGCGGCACTTTACTAGTCAGGTTTAGATAATCATCCTGATAAAGTAAGCAGTGGGCACTTTTAGTTAACCATTCCATTATAGTTACAACACTTACTAATCAGATATAGATAGCATGAGATAACCCCAAAACCCTGCAGTTGTTGGTACTTTTATTCAGCCATTCCGTTGTAGTTGCAATACTTACTAGTCAGATACAACTGTCGCAAGCGACACTCCAAACAAGCAATTGTGGGCAGTATTAATTAGCCATTCCATTATAGTGAAGCTGATTACTAGTCATTATAAAGTCAAATTTATAGCAATAAACTTTAGTTGTGCTTGTCTATGGTCGAGATACTATGCTCCAAGTCGTTCATAACCGCGGACACGGCTTTCAGAAAGTTTTACCCAGCCGGGGTGCACCAATAGCAACACACACTCGATCAACCTCGGAAAAACCAAATCAAAACCCAACGAGGCCTTCACGACAAAGCAATCACAGGATTCAGAATTATTTCAGGGGGCCACCCCTTGGAGTACACCCGCAACAAATTAAGCAAGCTCCGAAACGGACTCAAGGTTTGCGTCTGTGGCTGTAAACGATAGCAGATCCCCAAACGGGGACTGTCGATACCGCGAAAACACTCCGCTTCCAAAACAGTACAGCGTGCTCCTCACACAATCGTAAATAAAGCAGTAAAGCATGGCATAGGTACAGGATAGTAAATAAAACCTCAAACTAGTTGTGGCCCCAAGAAATAAGACTGAATCAAGCTCTGGCTAAGGGGGGTCCCATATACCTCCCGGATGTGGATAGCGCGATAAATCAAGGAACATGTATCAAGTACTCGGGGTCTTACGGGACACAAGTGGGCGTTCGGAAACCAAATATTATCTATCACCCACCGATGCCTCTGCTTACTTACTTCATTTTTAGTTGTTAAACAGGAATTTAAAGTGAACTATAAAGTAAAGCCGAGATCATCTCCAACATCAAACATGGGGCAATACTCCAACAACTGTGGTGCATGGCGACAAGCAACAGCACTTGAGCAAGCGACTATGGCGCGCAAGTCCAACTATCTACCAAACAACAGGTAATAGGATGTGTCCAAGGCAATATAAGGCTGCAAGGGAAAACACGGGTACGGAAACTAGAGCATCGCAACACAGATAGCAATAGATCAGCAGGAGGGAATAAATACTATAAAAGTAAGATAGGTAGAAAGGGGGAGATGCTCGCCTGCAAACATTGTCGAAGGTTCATCCGAAGATCGGGGCGAAGCTCACATCCACTCAACGGCCTTATCCGCGAAGAAGCAAAACACTAGAAGAAACAACGGATGCAATATTTAATACAACGGAAGAAGATCGGCATGATGCATGTATGATGAATGACATGGCAAAGATGCGATGCAATTAGGCCAGATTAAGCGGAACCGGGGTCCCGACAATTAATTAGATGGTTCAAGTTATTTAAATACCCCCGCAATTAAATGTTGTTTAACAAGGCAAAAATATATCACCGGTTCGCTACACAAGTTTAAATGAGGCCAATATAAGGCTAGATTTGCCCGCATATGGGCCCCATATTTAATTATGAGATGAATCGGCATAAGGCCCCCAAACCACAGACAAGCATGCATGCAAGATGAATGATTAATATGCAACCAGTTGTATTAGGTTATAAAATAGGGTTTCGGGAAGGGGTTCACACATTAGGGTTCGGCGAACTTGGGGTTCCGGGGTTCGGGGTTCGGTCTCAGGGTCCAGGGTGCGACGGGATCGTTCTCGGACTACTGGGTGGATCTTGGCGTTCCGGAATGCCGGACTTGGGTCGGTGTCGGGGGCGCATCGGATTCTTCCGGGTCGGTGCCGTTCTTATCGTCGCGAAGGTCTTGTCGGGTCCCACGGGGTCGGTCTTGCCGTTGCGAGGTCTTGTCGTTCGGAATGCAGCACTTGGTGTCCGGAACGGAGTGCTTGTTGGACCGGTGGCGTTCTTGGCGGGCATCGGGTCCGGACTTCGCCCCCGGGAACGGGTCTTCAGGGTCTCGACGAACTTGGGGTGCCGGCATCTCGGTCATCGGATTCGGGGGATTTTGGGGTCCTGGAAGCAGATCTTGACGGGGGTCGGAACCGAAGAACTGGGCGGTCGACGAGGTCGGTGGTCTTCGGAAGATCCAGACGTTAGGACAGTTTCTGGCATCAGACGCTCTGGCATTGGTCTTTCTAGCAAACCCCTTTGCAGCCATAGATCTTGTCGAGGTGGGTCATGCGTGTACATGAATGAGTACAGGAGCAGCCCACGTCGGTTACAGCGGACACGGAGAAGGACGTCATGCGCGGTTCTGGCGTCGGACGCAGAGAGGACGTCTGACGAGGGTGCGCCGGAGGGACGCCGTGGGCGCGGCCGGGAACACCGAGGGCGAGCAGGGGCCGGCTCCAGGACGAAGACGGCAGCGGGGCCGTCTCACGGACGGGGCGTCGACGCCACGCGGTGGGGTGAACGGCGACGAGGGGGCGAGGCGACGGTTGACGAGCGCCGGGCGCGGCGGCGTGCGGGGCCGCGGCGTCGGGCCGGCGAACTCCGGAGAGAGGGGGGAGGAGGCGTGGCGGACGGGGCGATGAGGAGCTTGAGGTTCGACGGGAGGCGGGCAGAGAGGGTGGTGGAGGCAGGGCGGCTTGCCGGCGAGCGGGGCGCGCGGCGGCCTGGCGAGGGTGCTGGGGCCGCGGGGCGGCGTGCGGGATGGAGGGGGCGCAGACGAGGCGGGGGAGGCGCCGGGGCAAGGTCGGCCGGTGGAGCGCGGGCGGAGGCCGCCGATGCGGGGCGCTGCGCGCGGCGAGCGGGAGAGGGAGGACGGCGAGGTGGGGGAAGGAGAGGAGAAGAGGGAGCACGCCGGCGGCGGGGAAGGTGGGGTGGAGGAGTGCGACGGTGGAGAGAGAGGGGTTGGAGGAGCTGCGGCCGGGCGCGCGCGTCGCAGAGAGCAGGGGAGGAGGGAGGCGCGCTGCAGAGAGGAGGGGCAGGAAGCGGGGAAGGGGAGAGAGGGGGAGGACGGTGCGGGGCAGGTGAGAGGGACCGGTGGGCCAGGGCGCGAGCGGGGCCCAGGGGCAGGGGCTGAGTGGGTGGGCGTGTGTGGCGTGTAGGTTGAGAGGAGTGGGGCTGTGGGGGGGAGAGAGAGAGAGAGGAAGAGAGAGAGGGAGGCTGATGTGGCGGTGTCTGGTTGGTTGGGGTATAGGGCCAGGTGAGGTGGCGAGAGATGATAGGCTGGGGTGAGGTGGCCAGAGGGTTGGGTAGATAGGTTGGTAGCTGTAGGATTAAGGGGTGGACCGATTTAATTTCTGGGGGTTGTCGTTCGGGTCATTCGGCCCGTTCGACTGCCCCGCTCAAATAATGCAATATTTTATTTATTTAAACGGACCGTTTGCAAAACATATTTAGTCAAAACAAAATATTCCGGTGACCCGGGGTTTTGCGTTTGAACAAAGACGGGGCGTTTAGAAAATAAAGACAGGTCTTTTCGCAAATAGTTTTATGCAAGCAAATGCAAGACGATGACTATGCTCAAATGCAATGTGGCATGATGACATGAGCATGCGGTCATGATGATGCAATGCACAAAACAACGCGATTTTCTAGTAGTGGTTTTGCGGGATGCCACACTAAGGCTCATGCCTCAACATTTTCATCACCAAAATCATCAAGTGTTTGGAAACACATGTCCAAAACATTTCAATAGAATGATCCATCATTCCAAGGTTTTCATAACCATTTTTCCACCAAGTATTCCCATCTAAAGTTGATCAAGTTTTATGCTTAGCACTAGCACCTACAAGTGGGGGTAGTAATAATGAGGGGTGGTAACTGGTGGAGTTTCACTAAGTCCAACCTTATATCTTAGGCTGATATCAAGGTTTCTAGCTTAGGCCAAATTTTATGCTCTTTAAGCAACCTTCAGCACAACTGTCTAGTATCTACCAAACTCTTAGGTAGAGTCTAAGCAAGTTTTGATAAAGACAAAAAAGTAAGAAGCTTGCCATAAAACTAGGATTGGTTTAGCAAGTGGGTATGATCACATATGCTTAAGGCATAAAGTGGTCAACTCACAAGTATGGGTTTGTGGCATTAGTAGGGTATCTTGCAAGGGTTAACTTGTATTGGTAGAATATCAGCTTGCATCAATGTCAATATAAGCTTGCCTTGTGCAGAGCAGTGGTTGAAGTTCTCCTCGGCTTCCTCTTTGTAGTATCCTCCTTCCTCCTCTTAGTATCCTTGGTTGGTACTAGCGTCTAGGAATAAATACGAGGTACACAGTCACCAAACAATACTTAACTACTTGCAATCATCACACACAAGGGTCCTATAGATGATCTAGCATCATCTCTAACATTACAAGGTTAAAGCTTGGTTTAAAACTTCTTATTTTTAGAAAAGTAATTTCTACTCATTGAAAAACTACTTAAGATTTAATATTCTCCAAACTAAACATGGGATCATTTTGACACATGTCATCACCACATATTGTAGTCCATGGGGATGTGATTTAAAGTGGTGTCACAATTTAATAAGGTTTTACCCTTTTATTTTAATTAATTAAAGTGGCTAGAAATGCTTATGAAGCATTCTTTTATTACTTGAACATTATTTCTGCAAGTAAACCTATATATTTTTATATATTCTGAAAGGTATGGTTAAATGTGATTTTTGAGAGTTGGAATCAAATCAAAAGCTTTTATGGTTTAAATTCGAAAAATGTTTGAATGCAGAAAATCTTCTACCTTGTTATTTTTACTATGGGTGATCTACAGATCCAAATGACTTGAATCCAACGGGCTTGGATTAAGCATTCACAGACCTTTCCAAAAAAATTGGTTTCATTCAATTTGGTGTACTGAAGCGATCTGGGTTGATTTTTGAAGTTGGGTACAGAAGTGTGTTTGAATTTAAAAAGAAAAAGGTTTAATTTGAATTGCTGGGATGCGCGGGAAATTCTAACGGGCCGGCCTGCTAAGCACAGTGCTCCCGCGGGCTGCTTAAGTGGGTGTCCGCACTCGTCAGTGACACGGGGCTGGGCGAAGCGGTATGGGGCAACGTGGATCGTTCGATCTAGTTCTAATCCAACGGCTGAGGGTCATCGTCGACGCGAGACAACTCCGGCGAGAACGAAACCTAGCGCGGCCAGTGAGGGGTGCTGGGGGCTCACCGGGGTACGGGCGAGGGTCGGCGAGGCGGGCGAACGACGAAGTCGACGACGGTGAACCTCCTGGTACCGGTGGCTTCTCTTGGGGCGGCTCCAATCGTTGGCTCCCTCCTTCTCCGGCAGCGGCAGGCTCCAGTGAAATTCCGGCGATGTGGTGGTCGGCTTGGTCTGAGGATGGTGTGGCACGGTCAGTGGGGAGAGGGGAGTGAGATGGTGTGAAGAAATCGTGCGGGGGTGGCCTCTATTTATAGTCGAGCTAGGAGACCGTCGGGGCGCACGGTGAGCTCGTCGGGGGAGACGTTACAGGCGGCTATAGGCATGGGCAAGGGTAGGGGACGGTGCTGTGTCTCCTGGCGATGCTCAATGACATGGTCGCGAGGCATAGGGCGGTGCGGTTTGGTCTGGAACGGGCAGCGCTCTGCGCGGCAGAGGTGGCGTCTTCGACGGCGGGCGGTGGCTGTATGGCACGGGGCGGCAAACGGGGGTGTCTGGTGGTCTCCTGGGTCGATGGTGATCGTGTATGCACGCGGTGAGGGCGGCGCGCGGTCTGTGGGTGATGGTCGAGGGTGGCGCTCTGGCGCACGCTCGGCATGGTCTGGACGTGCCTTGTGCGCGTGGTCCAGGGCTTGGCAACGCTCGCGGCTGGGACAGGCAGTGGCGGTGGACGGTGGGCTGCCTCCCAGACATGCTGGCTAGGCTTGCTGCTGCTCCTAGCTTGCTGTCCACAATGGGGTGACATGGGGGTGATCGGCTATTCACCATTAATGACAATGGCAACCTCACAGGGGTGCTAGTGTTGGGCTAATCTTTCTAGATGATCTACTGGGTTGTGTGTGAGCTAACTAGGGAACAAGTTAGGCTCAAAACACTACACACTATAGTGGTTGATGTTTTGTTTGATTTGTGTCTGCAACCTGTTTGATGAAATGGCCGCATGAAATCAAGTTTTGAATTTTGAAATGAATTTTTGTGGGTTTGCTAGAATGGTTCTGGTGAGTCTGCAGATACTTGGGTTTTGAAAGTTGAGCTTGTTTGAGTGGGTTTTGAAAAAGTGGGATCTTCCCATATGAAGAAGATTCAATTTTGAATTGTCATTTAAAGTATGCATCTGAAAGTTTCTGGATGATCACAAGGTGGGCCTTGATACTTTGTTATGAGTACATTCAAGGGGTGCAAAGATCCAGAAAAGTTTCTGTTAGGTTTTGAAAGTTTGAGACAGCCAAAGTAGGCATGGGAGTTAAATTGGTCAAAATGACCATTCACTTAATATATTTGTTTTGATTTACTTGTCTTTAGGAAAAGTGTGGGAAATGTTTTAGATGATGTTCTTTTCACCTAAGAAACATTTTACAAGCAATGGATCACACAAACAAGGTGGTTTTTAAAGAAATTCAAAATCCATGTATACACATATACATGCATTTATGAATTCATTTTAGAAAATTTTTTGTTAACCCTAATCTTGATGATTAGTCTTTTGATGATCTAAGTTTGATATTTTTGGGATGTTACACATATCCTCCTTGTCCTCGTCCCACGAGAATCTCCCCTTGCGTGGCTCGTCCAAGTGCCACAGATGGAGCACCTCCGAGGTATCCACACGTGCGGGGTGGAAGCGTCAGACGCCGGACTGCTAGGTTTGTGCGTGCAACATAGGCGTGAGGAGTGGCAGCTGGGTGGAATGGTCTGGCCCTGGTCAGCTCGCCCCACCCTCTCTTATATAGGCTTCCCTAGTGCGCTTCTACATTAGCAGCCCATTAGTAGCCTAAGCCTGGTCTAATTCGGATCCAATCCTCATAAGGCTTCCAGCCCCTTAAGTGTGTGACCCTATATGTTCATATACATATAGACATGACATGAATACACTTATTCTGTCAATAGTTGGTAGTGGCCTCTAGCAAGACGTGCCAACTCCTAAACGCATACAAAGATCATATCGGACGAACCATCACAAGGTTTAGTGCATGTCTTTCCCTTTGCCTCACGATATTTGGTCTAGCTCCAAGCTGACCTCCCTTTCTCGATACTATGATTCAGAATCCCTTTACTAGGTTAACTCTTAAGAATATGTAGCACGGCCATGCATTTCTAGATCCGATTACTCGAGGGGCCCAGAGATATATCTCTCAAGTAGAGAGGGGCAAATCCCATCTTGATTGACCATGCCTTGCAGCACGCTTTAGGACAAACCCGAAAGCTACCTGTATAACTACCCAGTTACGGAGCAGCGTTTGATATCCCCAAAGTAGGTCGATCCACATCTCAAGTACATGCGACAATCTCAGGTCTAAGGACAAAACGTACACAATGTGTAGAGAGAGAGCTGCAACTAATTGCAAGTCTCAAGTTGGGTTAGTCAAACCCCATGTTCATATCATCTGTCCACATCATTGGTTTGACATCTCCATGTCTATGTCTTGCGAAATATAGTCATTAACCAATCGATGTGCTATTCTAATATTCACGTGTGTCCTCACATGAACTCCAACTAGGGACAACTCTTAAATAACCATACAAGTATAGAGTTTCACAAACAATTCACATAATTTCCAATCAATACAAGTTGCCTGATATGGATATTCAAGGAACATTACAATAAGTCATGGATACATAACAAATATAATCATCTCTATGATTGCCTCTAGGGCATATTTCCTTCAGTTTCAGATCACCACCACCATTGAGGATGTGACTTGGGCTATCTTTGAGGATGGATTCCGTAGAGCTCACATCTCATCCGGAGTGATGAATTTGAAGAAAATGGAGTTTCACAATCTGAAACAGCATCACCGGAGTGTGGCTGAGTACATTGAGGAGTTCAACAATCTGGCGCGTTATGCACCGGATGAAGTTGATACAGATGCCAAGAGGAAGGAGAAATTCCTTGAAGGACTGAATGATGAGTTGAATCTGCAGCTGTTTGTTTCCTATGTTCCAACCTACCAGTCACTTTGTGAAAAGGCTACCATCTTGGAGAACAAGATGAAACAGGTTGACATCAGAAAGAGGAAGCATAGCTTCGATAGGCACAACTCGGGCTCGTCACACAAGCGCTCCCATCATGATGATAGTGGGAGTTCTGGATCCTAGAAACATGGAAAGTACAACAACCACCACAACCACAACCGTCATCATGACAACAAGCATCACCACAGTCATGATAATGACAAGTATAAGAACCACAAGAGTGGACACAAGAGCCACCACAGTGGAAGTGGAAGTCAGCCTGTAAAGAAATATCTCAGTCAGGTTTAATGCTTCAAGTGTAAGAAGATGGGGCACTATGCAAAGGAGTGCCCCGAAAATAAAGTTGATGGTGCCAACAAGCCCAATCCCTTCCAAAAGGGACAAGTGAACCACATCAATGTGGAAGAAATTTATGACGAATCTGATGTTGTGGCTGGTAAGTTCAAACTCAATTCTGTTCCAGCACTTGTTCTTTTTATACTGGCGCAACATATTCATTCATATCAAGAGAATTTGTTGATATAAATGGACTTCCAGTTGAAACTATTGGATGTCCTATAAAAGTAAGTTCTCCTGGGGGAGAAATGTTAGTGAAATCAGGATGTCATGATCTAGTGATAGAATTTGGGAGGTATAAGTTTCCCGTTAGTTTGATAATCCTGGATTCCCAAGGATTGGATGTCATTTTGGGAATGGATTGGACGACTAAGTATGAAGGAGTACTAGATTGTGCCAATCGTACTGTCACACTCACAACCCCGGATAATAAATGGATTAGATTCAAGTCTAACTTTGAATCAAAAGGGAGTAAGCTAAATTCTCTTAAGGGGTTAGCATAGACAGTGTGCTAGTTGTGAGAGAATATCCGGATGTGTTTCTGGAGGAACTACCTGGAATGCCACCAGATAGAGATGTAGAGTTTCTGATTGACTTGCTGCCAGGATCAGGACCAATAGCAAAGAGACCTTACAAGATGTCAGTTGATGAGTTGAAAGAACTCAAGAAATAACTTGGAGAACAGTTGTAGAAAGGATTTATTCAACCAAGTTCTTCATCTTGGGGTGCACCAGTTTTGTTTGTTGAGAAGAAAGATAGAAGTCAAAGGTTATGCATAGATTACCGATCACTCAATGAGGTGACTATCAAGAACAAGTATCCTTTGCCCAGAATCAATGACTTGTTTGATCAGTTAGAAGGAGCCCGTGTGTTCTCAAAGATTGATCTTCGATCAGGCTACTTTCAACTAAAGATAAGGGAACAAGACATACCTAAGACTGCTTTCAGCACTAGGTATGGATTGTATGAGTACACTGTGATGCCATTTGGTTTGACAAATGCACTAGCCTACGTCATGAATATGATGAACAAGGTGTTCATGGAATTCTTGACAAATTCTTTGTCGTTTTCATCGATCACATTTTGATCTATTCCAAGAGCAATGAAGAGCATGAAGAACATTTGCGATTGATACTTGAGAAACTTAGGGAACATAAGTTGCATGCCAAATTCAGCAAGTGTGAATTATGGCTGAATGAGGTTGTATTTCTTGGACATATTGTGTCAGGAGATGGTGTAGCAGTTGATCCCACAAAAGTCTCAGCGGTAACTGAATGGGAATCTCCTAAGTTAGTGAAAGAAGTTCGTAGTTTCCTTGGCTTGGCGGGATACTATAGAAGATTCATTGAGAATTTCTCAAAAGTAGCTAAGCCAATGACGGAGTTACTTAAGAAAGACAAGAAATTTGCTTGGACTGAAGGATGTGAACTCAGTTTCCAAGAGTTGAAGAATAGACTAGTAACATCACCAGTCCTATGTCTGCCAGATTTGGAGAAGGATTTCCAAGTTTATTGTGATGCATCTCACTAGGGATTAGGTGAAGTTTTGATGCAAGAAGGAAAAGTTGTGGCTTATGCCTCGAGACAACTCAAAACTCAAGTGAATCATCCTACTCATGATTTAGAGTTATCCTCTGTTGTCCATGCACTCAAAACATGGAGACATTATCTTTTGGGAAAGCGATGTGAAGTGTTCATAGATCACAAAAGTTTGAAGTATATCTTCACTCAGAAAGAAATCAACATAAGACAAAGAAGATGGCTAGAACTCATCAAGGACTATGACATGAGTTTGCAATACCACCCCGGTAAAGCAAATGTTGTAGCGGATGCATTAAGCCGTAAGTTTATTCGAATGGCCTTACTAAAGGAGAGTGTGCCCAATTAAAATATCTCAGGTTGGAGATAGTGCCTGAAGGACATCTCATGTCATTAGACGTTCAACCTACATTGTTGGACAAAATAAAGGAAGCCCAAAAGACAGACAAGGAAATTGAACAGATCAAGGAAAATATTAGCAAAGGGAAATCCAAAGGATTCCATGAAGACGAACAGGGTACTTTATTCCGCAAGATCCGGAGCTTCGGAAACTAATTTTACAAGAAGCACACAACTCACTGTATTCCACTCATCCGGCTAACACCAAAATGTACATGGATGTGAAGGAAAGATTTTGGTGGAACAATCTCAAGAAGGACATCGCCGAACATATTGTTTTGTGTGATGTATGTAGTAGAGTGAAAGAGGAACATCAGAATCCAGCAGGATTGTTACAACCACTACCTATTCCCGATTGGAAGTGGGACAAGATTGGCATGGATTTCATCACTGGACTGCCAAGGACTAGATTGGGATCTGATTCCATTTGGGTCGTAGTAGATCACCTAACTAAAGTGGCTCATTTCATACCCGTGAAGACAACCTACACAAGTGCTAAGTTAGCCAAGATTTATATGAATAGGATTGTGTGTCTGCATGGGGTACCCAAGAGTATTGTGTCTGATAGGGAACTCAATTCACTTCCCATTTTTGGAGGCAACTACATGAGTCATTGGGAATGAGATTTGAATTCAGCACTGCTTTTCATCCCCAGACTGATGGACAGATAGAAAGACCAATTTTAGAGGATATGTTGAGAGCATGTGCCCTAGATTATGGAGCTAGTTGGGATGAAAGTCTAGCTTACGCGGAATTCTCTTACAACAACAGCTATCAAGCTAGTATTGAGATGGCACTGTTTGAATTTCTCTATGGGAGAAAGTGTACTACACCATTGCTATGTAATGGTGATGGAGAAAGAAACTTGTTCGGGCCAGAACTAATCAAGGAAGCTGAAGAGAAAGTCAAGTTGGTAAAGGACGGGATTGAAGATAGCACAGTCCCGACAAAAGAGCTACGCAGATCCTAAGCGTAGGGAAGTCACCTATGAGGTGGGTGATAGAGCTTATCTTAGAGTATCACCACTTCGTGGAGTGAAGAGGTTTGGAGTCAAAGAAAAATTGGCCCTAAGATATGTTGGACCATTCAACATTCTGAGCCATCAAGAAGAAGTAGCATATGAGATTGAATTGCCGGAATCATTGTCTGCCGTTCACAATGTATTTCACGTAAGTCAGCTAAAGAAATGCCATCCAGAGATGGAAGATACTTCTTTGAAGGATACTATACCTTTGGAAGAGCTCCAATTGGAAAGTGATCTCACCTATGAATAAAAGCCTTTCAAAATCCTTGAGACTGTAGAAATAGTTACTCGGACTAAGACTATCAAATTTTGCAAAGTTCAGTGGAACCATCATTCCGAGGAAGAAGCAACATAGGAAAGATAAGATGATCTTCGGAAAGACCATCCTCACCTATTTTCTAGCCAATCCGAATCTCGAGCGCGAGATTCACCTTAAGGGGGTTAGATTTGTAACATCACAAAAATCATGAATTATAAAGTTTGCATATCATTCATGCATTCATAGCATTTGGATTATTTTTCAAATAAGATTTCAAAACAGAAACAAATTGTTGCCTATTATTTTATGTAGGAAAGGCAATGGCTTTATTTTTCATTCTCAAATTATGACAATACTTTGCTTTAACCAGAGGGGTTTGAAAGTTGATTTCAAAGTTTGTTCAATGTTTTACAACAAGATTCAAGATTTAAAACCATTTATATGCCCTTTATAAATAATTAGTTAAGGCATTGTTTTACTTATATTCTTAATGAACCAAAGTGTTTATGATCAAACAGCAAGGTTTCATACTCAAATGTATACTTTTATTATTTTATAAAAATCCAGAATAAGTTTGAATTCAAACTCATTTGAAAAGAATTTGAAAAAGATTTTAGAAAATCAAAACAGAAATAGAAAAGGAATAAAGAAAAGGAAAAGGGCATGCGCCAACCTTCCCAGCAACAGAAGCAGCCCATCAAGCCCACCCGGGCCTTTCCTCTCTCTCTCTCTCTCTCTCTCTCTCTCTCTCTCTCTCTCTCTCTCTCTCTCTCTCTCTCTCTCTCTATCTCTCTCTCTCTCTCTCTCACGCGACGCAAGCCTATGCCGCGCTCACTGACCGGTGGACCCAAACGCCACGCAGTCATCGTCCCCAAATCCCGCACCCCCCAACCCCGTCGTCGTCGCCGTTACCACCATCACTGCCGCGATTGAAGCAGGCTTAATTGCCGATCAATGCCTCGTAATCCCCTCGCCCATCACCGGCTATTTAACCCCTCCCCTCTCTGCTCTTTTCCCTCACTTGGCGCTCCTTCTCTGCCACCAGGCTGCTCGCAATTCCATTTACACCACCGTAGTACCGAGCGTCTCCGGCGACGTATTCCGGTGAGCACAGTGCCCCTTTTTGCCTCTGGTTCATGCGAGTTTGTTCGCCTGGTTCCTGCGCATCATCTCATGCCATCAGTTTGATCTGTAATGCACCAGGACGTCACCTCCGTCGAGCCTAGTGAGCGACCGAAGCTTCGCTTGGCTCCGACGAGAAATCCTGGTAATCTTCGAGCGCCCCTGCCTTCTGCTTGCCCCTGTCACTACTAGGAAAACAACAGTTAGTGGCGCATGTGGTGCGCCACTAGGCTTGCGCTGCGGCTATCTCATAGCCGTGGCGCACTGCCTGGTGCGCCACGCATGTGCAGAGATAGGCGTGGAGCACATGCTAGTGCGCCACGGATACCTGTCCAGGTGCACTACAAGACTTATTTTCTGTGGCTCATCTATTAGTATGCCACTAGCCTGCGTAGGTGCGCTTTAGGCACTGTGTGTCACGGAAGCTGTGCCATGTGCGCCACGGGTGTCTTTTTTTTAATTTCAGGGCCAGATGATATACAATACAGATTATATACATATTATAGGCAGATATACACACAGATATAAGATATACAGTTATATATATAAATACAAAATTCGCAAAACAAGATTGAAACAAATACATATAGATAAGTCTCATACATGAATACATAAGTTATACATTGTTTCGATCAAGTTACACAGTAGTTTGTGACATGCCAATACATGTGTCGATCGAACAAGTTCGAGCTCGTTGCTCGCCTAGACATCTAAACTAGCTAGACACAAACGCGGGATAAACAACCAAAGAAGATAAGCATGATCACTACGACGAAGGTGTAGGTCTTCATCCGGTTCCTCGTCCTAACTCCCGCTAGATAGCGCGTATATCTAGCTTGCACCTCCGCCATAGTGTTGTACCCTTTGTAGCTATTGCCGCTGAAACGGTGCACCTGTCTCCAGCAGTCTTCTCAATCATCGTAGACTCCGGGAACCCGTCCCTTGTACACGACGGACCACGTCATCTACAAGTTGACAATAATAATTAACCGATGATTAAAAAAAACATATATAATTAAAGTCGCATATGAATATACACTTATAGAAAATACTCCTAAATCAAAAAGACCAAACTCAAAAAGCATGCCTCATATATAACTAGGTTGTTCGACATAGGAATATGCTACGATGGAACTGTCCACCAAGTAGGATGCACAACACCTGGACCTGTGCATAGCACAAGGCGGACAATCCCATCGCAGCACATTCACATATATAGTGTGCCATGACATTTCAATCATCGGCATTATTCTCGAAAAAGACCAAAGTAACTGGAAAAGAATGCCTCATATATAACTAGCTAGGTCGTTGGACACAGGAATAGGCTATGATGGAACTGTAAGCCAAGTAGGATGCACAACATCTGGACTTGTGCATAACACAAGGCTTACAATCCCATCATAGCACATTCACATATATAGTGTGCCACGACATATCAATCATCGGCATTATTCTCGAAAAAGACCAAAGTAAATCAAAAAGAATGCCTCATATATATATACATAGGTCGTTGGACACAGGAATATGCTACGATGGAACTGTGAGCCAAGTAGGGTGCACAACACCTGGACATATCACAAGGCTCACAATCCCGTCGTAGCACATTCACATATATATTGTTCCACGACATTTCAATCATCGGCATTATTCTCTAAAAAAGACTAATAAAGTAAGGAAAAAAAAGAAGGAACAAAATGAGCAAAGGACCAAAGAGTAAGCAAAAAAACCAAGCATTGATTGATATATAATAATAATAAGAAAAAGAAGTAAGCGATGATTCATAAACCTAATAAGATAAGTATAGTAGCATGTACACTTGTCCACATACACACAAAGGTCATCTATAGTTTGTAACTACAACTAGGCCAACATCAAGCCTTCTGGCTCGGCTTAGGGAACGGGAGGATGCCTTGTCTTGTCATGAACTTCCTATAGTCACCCTGCATCTCTAGGCGATATTCTATGTCACGGTTATTCGAGATATTTCGTCCGTAGAAGATCCCCCCGAAGTCATGACATCACGAAAGATGATTGCCCCAAACTATTGCTGGATGCGATACATCTCTTGTCTAATATCTGAATTAGTGATCTTGGCCTTTGCTTCGGCCCACTGTTTGAGATGGTCTGGCAGCGTAGAATTCTGCTGGTCAAGTAGGAACGCCCTCATGTGATGGAGTGTGTAGTAGGATTCCTTCTTACTGTTCTCCGGCTGCTTCACGCAGGGGAACTCCGTTACGTGGTTGAAAACGTGCCTGCCGAACTTGACCTTCATACGCACCAAGGTGGTGCCTTCCGTCGAGGCATATCCAGTGAGAGCATCATCCAGAACTTCCTTGATCTTGTCGTAGTTTTTCTTCTTTTCTAGACTCCCCGAGTCGAAATACGTGGCGTGGGAATGCTTCGGTGATAAGGAGATGAGCGTGCAGTGTTCATCTCTGCACAAAAAATTCAAATGGAATGTGTTGGAAAAAGAATGATGATAATCTAATAAAGCCAATCGACGGTGGAGAGTGAATAACGACTTACTCGGGAAAGTAAGGCACGATAATGTATTCCTTTGTCTTGTTCGCCACGAGGATTTTTATAGGTACAAGGCCACGATACGTCGTTCAGCGGGGGAACCCAAGCAGTCGTCACGCATGTAGTAGGGGTCCACTATGGCGATGCCCGGTGTGTTCTCTCTAATGATCTGCATGGCTAGGGTGAGAGAAAATAGGCGGACCATGGTACAGTGTAGCGGGTATAGGTGGAACATATTGAAGATGTCATCGAACCGCAGAAAGAACAGATCCGCAGGGGCATTTTCAACGAAGCCCGGGCCTGGTGGCACCTTAACCACGAATACCGGGTGCGAGGGATCTTTCTCCGATAGAAGGCGTCTCTCTATCATCAGCACGCCGTCATGCACACTCTGCTGTTCCGAACTGGCGAGCCTCCGCAAATTCTTAGGTAGCATGGGCTCACCCGCCACATGAATCCTCCACATAATACCCTCGGGTCTTGGTGGCCCGTCCAGAAACCTGATCGGATTCGCAATTGATGCCACCGGCTGGCTCGAGCTGCTAGATTTTCTTTTCCTGCCCTTTTTCCTAGTAGTGTGTCTATTCGTCGTATCATTGCGCATCTCCTGATACACCTGGTTTGTACTAGGGCGATCCAGAGCGTCGCCACCGTCTTCACCACCGTACACCTGATGCCTGCAAGCTTTCTGACGATCTCCTCCGGCCAACACAACACGCCCCCGTCCACACCAGCGAGACGTTGAGCATCATCGCGACCTCGCGAGTCTGGTAAGCGTCTCTGCCAACCCCATCCCCCTCCGTAGCCGCCGGAACCCCACTGGCAGTGCGCCGCCGCCGCGCCCCTGTCACTAGCTCCGCTAGGAAATGGTCGTGTGCTCAGCAGCCGTTGGATCTAGACCTAGCGCGCAGGATTAGATCACTTATCGAAGGGGTACGAGTAGATCTGGCCGTGCGATTTCATTTAAATCATGCGGCTCTCGTTGCTCGATCCGGCCGAACCGGTATGGGCCAATCAGACACACCCACGTGTCTGGAATTTTAATTTAAAATATGTTTTTGAATCTATTATTTATTCAAACTTATAAATTCAATAACTTTTGCTCTGTTTATTCAAAAAATACAAATAATATATCATTGGAATCACAATAATAAATCCTACACATCTATGGTCTTAGTTTTGTAATTTGTTTATGTTAAAATGGAAATTTATGCACAGATATTTGTAGGCCTATTTTGTGTATAAAAATTATTTGGAAAATGTTTTAAAAGCCAAATAAAGTTTATTTTGTGTATAAATGTTTAGTTTATTGTTCAGTACTATTTTACTTTCCTTGTTTGGTTTATAAAAATCATCACATGGCATTTGTAGGGATTCATATATTTTTTCTTGATTATTTGAAATATGAATTTGGTGCTATCATTTTTTGTGTAGATTTTGGTGCTAGTGGTGATTGTGACTGTGAGAATTGTTGTTACTCCCCCAACTACCAAGGCAAGTGGTGCTTTATTTTTGTTCCAATATTTTGAATATGCATTAGTGATATTTTGTATAGGGCTTGCATGATAATTTTTGCTAAGTATCTATATGCTATGCTTGGGAAATTCTAGTAGTTGTAGAATTGTTAGATTTTTCTCTAAGTTAAGATACTTGATATTGCCATGCTTAGCCTAGCTAGTAGCAACCAAAGGGTGGATTATATACATGCTATGGAAAATATTGCTAAGTCTTTGACATGGGTTTTGCTTAATAAAACAATATGTGAATGAAACACCTGGGTGGAATGGTTGCTTGGGTTATGTTGAGTGGTTACACAAGGACCATATCTATGGTCTAACTTGTTTATCACACTTGTGGAAAGCCACCCAGGAACAAAGGGATTTGAGATGCCATATGTTAAGAAGCTTCTAGTGCAGCCACATGTCAATATGGGCTCTGCCTTGATCATATGGGTTGCAATAACTTAGCCATTTGGACAGTTGGTGGTAGGGTGATAGGTTGGAACTCGTCCATTTGGTCTAAGGAAAGGCTTCTGGAAGGTCTCGTCTTGATGAATGTCAAGTCTTGTGGGGAAAGTGCACCACTTCTCGAGAAGGAAAAATCTAAGTACTTAGTCGTGTCCCCGGCAATGGACAATTTGAGCATCAAGACATGGAAGCTATCAAGAATCTCCTCATCCCAATTTCTAAGTTAAAAACTTGCGGTTGAACAAGGGTGAAGGTTCACCAATGTCTATTGGTGGTTCCTTGGGAGTTTTTGCTAAACAAAAACTTAGTGTTTTTCAACTGATAGGAAAAACCTATTTTGTGCAAAGCAAGCCTAAGCTACACTAAGCCAAATTCATGTAGAAGCTAGATACTATTATTCTACTAAGGTATCACTTGCCAATACTATTCCAATGTATTCACCCACTGTGGCTGTAACTTGTGATGTTGCGGGTTACTCTGATGAGGATTAGGGTTATGAGTCTACACTCAACATGCTTGCCTGTGGAACATGAAGATGAAGAATTTTATTTATATTGTTAAGTTAAACTCTTGTACTAGCCTATGACTATGGAGTTGTAAAAGCCTATGTTATCTCTGGAATGACGATGTAATAATGACCTTTGTTTCTGTGTACTTCATCTTAAACTGTGAATGCTAGCAATTGATCCAGGGACTAGCATTGCAATCACAGGGACCTTTACCTTTATAAAGGTGGAGTCTTACACCATCTGGGATCCAACATCAACAGGAGACCTGTCCCTTGGCGGCTTATGCTGGCTAGACTGGCAAAACATTGGGTCAGACTGAAGCCTCTGAGAGGTGGCCTTTTCCTGCTGTTTTACCGCCTTGGCCACTAGGTTATAGACCTGGTCCACCACCTCGGGCGATCTATCCTGCTCCAGAAGGGTCTTAGCGATGGCGAGGTTGAGGAGAGGAGTGGGCATCACCTGTCTGTCGTCACTGTCAATGTATGGCATGGCTTGGGCTGGCTTCGGGGAAGCCCATCCTAGGTTTCGCCGTACACCAGGATCGTTGATGACGCGAGCCGGAGCTTTCTTGGCCTTCTGATGCTACATCGAAGTCTTGTACTCGGCTTCCATTGCTCTAGCTCTCTCTATGGATTTCTGCGCATTGACCAGATCTCGATCTAACTTAGCGCCTTGTTCTGTGATGGCCTGTGCTTCCTCCAACAGCTGTTGCCTTCTTGTCAAGCTGTGTCGCGTTCCGGATATGAGCTACAGTTAGTGGCTCGACGAGGAGATTGTCGTACATCACTCTATCAGCTCGAGTAACTTGGTCAGCAGGAGACGTAGATGCCGGAGGCAGCAAGTTTGCGGTGTTGTTGTTGCTCGGGCCGGTGCTGAGTTCCTGCGGCCGTTGCACTGGGTTAGGCGGAGGGGGCATGAATTTTGCCTGATCAATGTCGTCAGCAACAGGTGGTCCCTTCCCTTTGTCCATAGCTGTAGGCGGAGCTCGTCCGGGTTGATCTTCATCCATCATTGTCACAATGGTGATGAACACCTCCCGAGACGTGATGGCGTCATTAGCTTGCATGGCGGAATCTAGCTCTTCTGGACTGAAGTCAATCTCCTCTGAATCTGCACTAAAATCGGTGTATAGCGCGTCAATCAAAGAGTCGATGGGTGCCAGGACTTCCTCGATGATGGGGGGTGGAGGTGCAACAGGTGCGACGTTGACTGGGTGGTGGCGCAACTGCGACGATGGCGGTGGAGGCGGTTGTTGAGGCGGCGGCGCTCCGCCAATGAGCGCGAGATCCGCCTAAGCTGCCCCTTCGGCCCCCAAGTAGCTGTTGACGGTGTTCACCATGCTTTCGAAGGTGAGACGCCCTGAAGCCTGCTGCCGCCTTAAAGAATGCCAGAGAAGCATTCCCTGGCCCATTCCTTCCACAAAGTGATACATAGCATCATCATTGGGGTAGTGGGCCAGATCGGCTCGTATACGGAGCCACCTGGCCAGGTAATCGCGGGGGTTTTCGCCCTCTCTGTGAACGCAACGCGCCAGATCGAAGATGGTAACCACGCTGACGAACTTAGATCTCTGCTGTCCAGACGCACGAACGAAGCCGGTGGACTTGCAGTGATCTTCCATTGTTATATTCTACACAGGGGCGATTTGGGTGGGCCTTGGATTTTTTCGCTCTTTGACGGCAAACTCCAAAGAGAGATCCGACGTTGATCGTTCTGTGATCGTATCCTGCCCATAGGCTGTCCATGCGGGTCTTGATTCTCCTCTGACTCCCAGGGAACTAGTGCCCGAGTCAGTTTCGCCAATGAAGAGGTGGATGTCTCCGATTGGAACGATCGAACACCGCGTAGGGTTCGTCTTCGCCGGGATCCAGAATTCGTCGGGAGGGACGATTGGAACGTTGCCGGAGAAGATAACGCGACCGATGGCCACGGTTTCGTCGATTACCGCGAAGATCTTGGTCCTCGCCCGCTGAAGAGCCTGAAGCGCCTCTTGCCCCATGGTGGGCGTCAACTGTCGTGGTATTGCCGACGAGTACGCCATGGAGGTGTCCTCACAGTGCATGTTTAGAGACATGGGGGAAGGAGGACGGTTGACGGGTACGAGGTAACACAGCTTACCCAGGTTCAGATCCCACGACGGTGGCAGAATCCTACTCCTGCTATAAATCACTATAAGGGCAATACGCCGAGTTACAGAGATAGGTTCGTTGTGCGAGGTTATCTGAGATTGTTCTGTGTTCGTGCCCTAAAGGCTCCCATAGGCCCGACTTATATAGTCGCCAGGTCCTAGGGTTACAGGGAAAAGTCCTAGACGGATAGGTTATAGAGTCCTACACCGTCTATGACTAGTCTTGCGTGTATTGTACTCCGAGGCTCTGGGTATGCTGGTGACTCCACCATGGCCTTCCTTTATCCGGCATGGGCCTCCCCTCTGGATCCATCTAACTGGGCCGCCTAGCAGGCCATGGGCCGTGCTACCAATTATGGGCCACCCGGGTTATCCGGATAAGAGACATTCTATAAGGATACCCATATAGCATATCTCCAACAGTGGATGCATCAGTCAACAATCTTCCGACGACCAATGCAAAGAAGAGAAGGTGTGGCAGAGTCACGGATGTAGATGCGAGACTCAAGGGGAGCACTCTTATCGTGATCTATTTGGTTCCATTAAATAACATCTGCCATAGCATGTGGTAGAGGAAATCCTTTATCGCCACTATTCAATAGCGACAATATCCAAAAGCTTTAAGGCTATACTATAAGTTACTAGCCATTCTGAGGTAATGTGTGAACATTAACTACAGGGGTCAACAATATGGATCTTTGATTAAAGTTCAACGTCATGTACAAGATTCACAACATCAGAATTTGGCACAATCGGGGATCTTAGGTTCAAGTCCAAGGGTTAAAATCCAAAGAAAGGAGTAACTACTACTTGAGTTCCAAAGTGTACACTACAAGATAGTAATCACGAGGTAGCTTCCAAAAGAAGATACAACTTCTTAAGTACCAAACAAATAAAAAGGAGGCACATGAGGCGAAAGGAAACTTCAAAGCCTAGAACAGAACACCGTGGAACCATCAACACAATGTTGTGGATCCTTAGGGTAGAGAGATCATGATAGAAAGAAATATCTCAGAAGAAACAGAACAAGGGAATCAAGAAACGCACACAACTGACTCTAGAGAACTCAACACTAGGTCAAATGGTTGAGAACCGGCATTCCTGAAAGAGGCACCTAACTTTGAAGAAAGAGACGAAATGGCAAAACTTTTCCAAATCAACACAAGGTAAGATAACCAAGAGTTAGAGTGAAACTTGATAAGAAGAAAAGAAGAATACTAGAGTTTTCGCACATAATTTTCATCTTTGAAAATAGTTTTTTACATGTACTACACACAACAGTGACCAATAGAAAGGTTTCCTATAGTCGGCACTACCTGGTACCAAAACCTGCGACACCCCCAGGAATAAGGCTAGACAAATCCCAGACCTTCGTCTGAACATAAGCATAACCTAATCTTGAAAGCGTACAGAGGGAGAATTGATAACACAACAGTGACCCTACGACACAAAAATTGTTACAGCAAGCTCATAACTGAGCGAAGAACCAAAATATTACAAGCATAGGTCATTAACCACAAACATCAAACAACGGAAGGCCAATTATGATATTAAGTATAGAAAACTTAACAAATGGCCTAGGAGGCCTGAAGCATAACGATGACGTCCAATCCATAGATCCCAGACTGCCAACTGGGAACTCCAAACTACTCGTCGATGTCGATGCCGTGAAGAACGCATCTTTTTATGGTAAGACTTACTCAGTTGCAGAAGTATCAACCAAGCAGGGTGAGTAGAGGGTGTACTCCACAAGACTGTTTGCTGGTAGAGTTATTTTGCATAAATCCATCTTTGTTTTGTAAAACAAGAGGGATAAGAATCTCGACTAATCATAATATTTTAAGAGAGCGATATCTCTAGCTTTGATCATCTCTTGATATCCACCAAATCATCATCAGCTGAACCTATCTAGGATCACCCCCTCGTACCCATGAGGAAGCATCCTTAAGCACACACTACTTAACTTGCCAAGTTTTACGATTAGGTTCAAGTTATCTATGATCTTCACGTCCGTTCCCAAGTTCGTCCATAACCGTGAACGTGGATTTTCGAAAATATTAATAACCCTGCAGGGGTGTACAATTTACCCACACGTACTAACCTTCTCTTAATGCCAGAATGTTAGCCCTCTTCCTTGGAAGGCCGACAGAGGGTGGTTAGACACGACCTTTACCTTGCTTTCGCCGAGACCATGAGTCACACACTAGGGATATGCCGCCGTAACTGGTCGAGTCCCGAAGCCAGTCCCTAATGATGTGTGCGGGGTTCAAGATTACGGATGCCGGGCATCTCTTGTTCCCGGCCATGCTTACCTACCTGTTATGAATGTACCTCCTTCACCTCCATTAAAGATCATCCAAGATGCGTATGTTGAATGGAAAGCCCGAACTATGTGACTCATGGAATATACTCGGCCAGTTAGTTGGTCGAGGGGGGTTTCCAGGCCCCCGTGTGGCTGTACGCTCGTCTTGGTTCAAGAGGCAAGAAAATCGGGTCCTAAGGGTGGCAAGTATGGGACTGCAAAAACCACAACCCTCATGGCCTCCCATACAAGCCTTAGCATGTTTAGCTTTCATCTCTGATCATACCACGTCATCCTGTCAACTAGGTTCATTCGCAGCTCTGATTCATCAAACTGATGGACCAGCGGTAACATCTAAGCAAGGGTAAGTGCAACATAGATAATAGCTCTAGTAGCGCTTCACAAGCCAAACCCTAGTTATGCTAGGAACAGTGGATCAGGGAATATAGGCTTCAAAGGTAACATGCATCAGATAGGATTACTCTATATATCGATAAAAGACTTTGGAATCGTATGCACATGGAAAGAATGTAAATACTTTGAAATCATAGGATTATATCATGTGTGGGGTTTCGCTTGCCTTTGCTAGTTGATATCCAGAAGGCAGAGTTCTGGACACCTGGTACTTGACTTGATTACAGTTGGTCAAGTATTGTTCGTCGATCTTCGACGGTGTTGATCTCGACCTTCGATGGTGTTGACCTTGATCTTCGATCTTGATCTCGTTATCGTATTCTACCGGAGAAGAACCAAATACCGGCAATAAAGGAAACACATGGCATCGATGCAATGCTCAAACAAGTATGATGATATGACAAGTTAAATTGTATTGAAAAAAAAAACCTAAGGCATGCTTGACAAATTAATCGGGTCCCGAGGGGTATAAAACCTAATTCGGTAAAACCTCGGAGGCATATGAGAGGGGTTGTTTTGTTGTTCTAATTAAACTTGTCATGAAAGTTGATTAACAATGCATGATTATATCTTAGATAGATAGATCTCATTTTTATGAACATTTTGATATATTATTTGTATTTTTCTGACTTATAAATAATTAATTATGATTTTTACAAGATTTAAACAATTTCTGGAATTATTTAATCAATTAAAAACCTTTACTGCGTCATTATGACATCAGCACAGGGGGTGGGGCGTTGCTTACTGGGGCTGGGTCTAGCCCTAGTCACAGACATGTGGGGTCAGGGACCACGTCACTGCCACACAGGCATGACTTGGTCAGCGCCCACGTTAGGCACACACATGCGCCACATCGTCGCCACGGTGGCGCCACATGCGCTCACCGGCAAGCGCGTCGGCGACGGCTAGCGATGGCGGAGGACGGCAACTGGGGCTGCGCGGTTATGTGCGTTCGAACCAGTGAAGCGAGGAAAACTCGATAGAGGCGGCGCCACCCGGATTTGGTCACGGGAGCAACGTCTTCGACGACGTTCGACGGCGGTGGCTGCAGGTACTCACGGCAAGGGTGCTACAGCTAGCAATCGACAAAACAAAGAGGTCCATCCGGACCAGAAGCTCAGTAGAAGCGCAGGAGGCTTGACGTTGGGGTGAGGCGAGGTCGAGGTCGACGACGAGTAGTGATGGACGGCGACGGACACGATGCTTCGATTCGGGGAATTGCGGGCTCGCGGGGCATGGTGACCTATCTAGGGCGAACCAGTAGAGCATGGCGAGCTTGGTGGTAGCCTCAGCTTGAGCTATGGTGGCCGAAAACGACGGGGACGGTGGCGATCTCCGGCTAGAGTTTTCGGGTCCTTTGCGTGCAAACGACACAAAGCAAGAGAAAAAGGGAAATAGGGATGAGAAGAGAAGGCACGACATGGCCATTCTTATCCTCATCTTAGGGGTCGGCGGCAGGCATCATGACGCGCATGAGATCGACGGCGGCGCACGGCACACGCAACTACTTCCCATCGTCGACGATGACGATGAGGAACAGAAGGCCGAAAGGTTACGCGCCATGGACGGGCTTCAGTTGGGCTAAGGTGGGCTGCGCGGGAGCACACTGAGCGGCAGGGAGGAGAGGTAGAATTGATGGCCGGCCTAGTTAGGGTTAGAGAATGTTTTTATTTTCTAAAACTCCTTTCTATTTCTGTTTTATATTTCCTCTTTTGTATTTTCATTTCCAAATCTATTTGAATAATTTTAAAATACGAGAGACTTTTATCGAATATGCAAAATACTTATGATCCCTTGTATTCAGTTTGGGCTACAAATATTTCGAGGTTTTCAAAGTTCAAAAGCCATTTTGAGTAGATTTCAGAGAGAGGGGAAATAGTGTTAGGGTTTTACTTTCTTCTTCATTGTCTTAATGCAAGATTTAACAAACCATTAGATGCATGCTAGTCTCATGGTGCACAATCAAACCCTAATTATTATCTGGTAGAACTAGGGTAGTTACATAAAACCCCTTTCTAGTATTCCATTTCACATGCAGAACCAGTTTCAGCAATTTCAACCGAAACGATTCCAGTGTCTAGTGAAATAAATTCCTGCTCTTTCCTTTTTCTTTCTCTGCCATATCATTTGCTCTAAATGGTGTCGGTATCCCTTAATTGTGTCACCCTACAGTTCACAAATAATGTAGACATGATCGAGACCCCTCTCCGATCAATAATCAGCAGCGGGACCTGGAGATCCGTACTGACTCTCACACATTAAATGATGACTTTTGTGATCGTGTGAACCTTATACACATATAACTAAATCCCTTTGTCTCACGATATATTACATGTCCGAGATTCGATCATCGGTATCCCCATACCTAGTTTGATCTCGTTACCGACATGTACTCTTTTCTTGTTCCTGTGATATAACATTCTAGTGATCAAATCACTTGCTTGCGAGCTAACTAATGTGATATCACCGAGAGGGCCCAGAGTATATCTATCCGTCATCGGGATGGACAAATTCCACTCTTGATCCATGAGCCTCAACATTACACCTTCGTATTACTGAACCTATCTTTATAATCACCCTGTTACGGTATGACGTTTGATGTTATCAAGATACTCTTCTGGTGTTAGTGATTAACATGATCTCATGGTCTAAGGACTAAGATTACTTCGTATCATGTTATAGCAGTATAAACAGAATGACCTTGATCGTAATGCTATACTTCGAATGAATTTTCATCACAGTATTCCAATAATATTGTGACCTCGTTATTAACAACATCCAATGTCCATGATCAGGAAACCTTTATCATCTTGTTAATCAACGAGCTAGTTTAGAAGAGAGGCTGTGATGATCTATTTGGTTCCATTAAAGAACATCTGCCATAGCATGTGCTAGAGGAAGTCCTTTATCGTCACTGTTCAATGGTGACAATACCCACAAGCTTGAAGGCTAGAATTGTAGTACCAGCCATCCTAAAGTAATGTATGAACATTAATGACAAGGGTAAAAAGAATGGATCTTGGGTTAAAGGTTAGCATCATGTACAAGATTCACAACACCGGAATCCAGCACAGTCGAGGATCTTCGGTTCAAGTACAAGGGTTAAAACCCGAGAAAGAAGTAACTACTACTTGAGTGACATAGTGTACAATGTAAGATAGTAATCACGAGGTAGCTTCCAAAAGAAGAAATGACTTCTGAAGTACCCAAACAAATCAAAAGGAGGCATTCGAGGCAAAAGGAAACCTCGAAACCTAGAGTAGAACACTGTGGAACCAACACTATAGTATTCTAGGTCCATAAGATAGAGAGATCATGATGGAAAGGGATCTCTCAGATGAACAAGAGCAAGGGGGAAAAAGAAATTCACATAACACACAACTCTACATAACTCGACACTAGGTCAACTGGCTTAGAAACGACATGCCTAGAAGGCACCTAAGTTTTGAAAGACTAGAGGAGATATCAAAAATTTTCCAAAATCAACACCAGATAAGATAACCCAGAGTTAGCGCGGAACTGGATAAGGAGAAAAAGAAGCATACTAGAGTTTTCACATATACTTTTTAACTTTAAAATAGTTTTCACAAACTCTAGACTCAACATCGACCAATAGCAAGGTTTTCCTACGTTCGGTACTTCTCTGATACCAAAAGTTGTGACACCCCCGAGATCGGGGCTAAACAAATCGTAGACCTCCGTCTGACATAAGCTTAACCTTGAGCTCGAGGATATCCATTGAAGAATCGGTAACACACCAGTGACCCTACGACACAACATTTATTACAGCAAGCTCATAACTGAGAAGAGAACCAAATTATTACAAGGAGAGGTCAAAAACCACAAACATCAAAGAATGGAAGGCAAATTATTCTATTAAGTAGAGCAAACTTAACAAATGGCCTTAACAAATGGCCTAAGAGGCCTGAAGCATAACGATGACGTCCCAGCCCATATATTCCAGGCTACCGGCCGAGAACCCTAAGCTACCCATCGTTGTCGATGTAGTACGGAACTCGTCTTCAGGGGAACACTTACTCTGCCAAAAGTATCAACAAAGCAAGGGTGAGTACAGGGTGTACTCCGCAAGACTTATGGCTGGTGGAGTTGTTTTGCATAAAGCCACTTTTGTTTATAAAACAAGAGGGAGGAGAAGCTTGTCTAGTCAGAGTATTTTAGAAGGGGATAAGAGAGCGACATCTCTGAAGTATTGATCATCATATTTGATATCCACCAAATCATCATCTGAACCCTAACTAGGATCACCCCTCGTACCGATGAGGAAGCATCCCTAAGAACACGTTGATATACCAAGTTTTAATATTAGGTTCATGTTCTCTATGATCATAGAATCTGGTCACCAAGCATTCATAACCGTGAACATGGCTTCTCGAAAAGATTTAACCCTGCAGGGGTGTATAAATTTACCCACACGTACCAACTGACTCTTAATGCCAACGTTTTAGCCCTCTTCCTTGGAAGGCCGATAGAGGGTGGTTGGCCACGACCTTTATGTTGCTTTTGCCAAGACCATGATTCACGCAATAAGGATGGTTCCGCCGTAACGGGTCAAATCCCGAAGTTGTTCCTTAAAGATGTGAGGCGAGGTTGGTTTACCAGTGGCGCTATCTAACCCAAGCAACCCGGTCCACGCTTCCCTACCTGTTATGAATGCACCTCCTTCACCGCCTTCGAGAATATCCAGAATGCATGTCGAATGTATGGCCCGAACTATGTGACTCATGGAATCTACTAGGCAAGTTAATCAGGCAAGGGGTTCCCAAGCCCCGTGTGGCTGTACGCTCATCTCGGTTCCAAAGGAAAGAACTCAGGTCCTAGTGGTGGCGAGCATGGGACTAGAAAAACCACATCCCACCGTGGCCTCCCATACAAGCCTTAGCATGTTTAATTTCATATCACTAATCTCATCTCATCACGATCTCCTGTCATACTAGATTCTGTGCATCTTATATATCGTCTAGATGGACTAGTACTGACAGCTATGCATGGCTAAGCAGACACAGAAATAATCTCTAGAAGTGCACAAAAGCCAAACCTAGTTATGCTAGGAGCAGTGGATCGGGTAATATAAGCTCAAAGGGATTAATGCAACATATAGCATACTCTATCTATCGATAAAATATCATATTTGAATCGTATGCGATATGGAAGAATTGATTTTTTTCGAAAACATAGGATTATATCATGGTGGGGCTATGCTTGCCTTTGCAAGTTGATAACCGAGAAGCAAATCTTCTGGAGCCTTCGGCTTGACTTGATTATAGTTGGTCAAGTATTAGTCTTCGAGCTTCTACGGTGTTGATCTCGGTCTTTGATCTCGATCTCAATATCATATTCTACCGGAGAAGAACCAAATACCGGAAAGAAAGGGAAACAATCAACACATGGCATCGATGCAATGCTCAAGCAAGGATGATGACATGACAAGTTAAATTGTATTGAAATGTAACCCTAAGGCATGCTCGACAATTTAATCGGGGTTTCGAGGGGTGCAAACCCTAACTCGGGGAGACTCTGGATTCATATGAGAGGGGTTGCTAGGTGGTTCTAATTAAACTTGTTATGAAAGTTGTTGAACAATGCATGATTATAGCTAGCTAGATATATCTGATTTTTATGAACATTTGATATATTATTTAAATTTTTATTAATTATAGATTAAAAGTTATTGCATTTACAATATTTATACCAGTTATGAAATTATTAAAAAGGTTTATTGCGTAATTATGACATCAGCGAGGGCGTTAAACCTTTTTACACCACTACTGGAGCTAGCCTGTGTAGCTGACTGAGGGGCTAGGGCCACGTCGTCAGCCATGGTGGTAGAGCTTGATCGACGCCACGTCATCTGGCCGTTGGCCGGCGGACGGTGGCAAGATCCGGCGATCAGGGACACGCTAGCACTTGGGACTGGGGGCAATCGAACGAGGGGAGCGAGGACAACCATCTAGTGGTGGCACCGCTGGTTTTAGGTCGCCGGAGAATCGGCTACGGTGGTGACTGACGGCGGCGTATGGCGGTGGTTGCCGCGAGGGCGAACTAGAGAGTGAGGTGGCCTACGGGGTGTCCAGGAGGACCGCAATCTTACCCTTGACGTGTGAATAACCTCGGCGAGGACATGGGAGCTCGGGAGCGGCGGTAATGGCGACGGAAAACGGCATCGGTGGTGAGGAAGAAGGGATCGATTCCTTCGATTAAGGGCATGCGCGCTTCCGTGGATTGGATAGGAAGGACTAGGAGGACGAGGCGGAGGTGTTGGCGTGCTCGGCTGGCCTTGGGGCGATGCGGAACGGGGACGACGACAACCTCCGGCTAGGGTTTCGGGAGATCTCTGCAGAGAGAGAGAGAGATAGATAGATAGAGAGAGAGAGAGAGAGAGAGATAGGAAGCGCGCGGGGAAGGAAGATAGGATAAGGGTGAACGAGGGTGTCGGCGCGGGGTCTTATCTCCTACAAAAGCGGCGGTGGTGAACGCGATGCGACGACGACATCGGGCAGCGCCAGCGGTGACACGCAACTTCTTGCTGTCCGCGAGGAAGACGACGAGGGGAGGATCAAACTGGTACTGAGCCGGGGATGGGCCAAGGTGGGCTGGCTGTGGGTGCACGTGGGCAGCAGGAAAGGGAGGGAAGAGAGATGGGCTGGTGGGCTGCAGCCTAGATTGCTCTGCTGTTCAATTTTTTCATTACCAAACCTTTTCCTTTTTCTGTTTTTGCTTTTCTCTTTGTGATTTTCATTTGAAATATGTTTTGTATATTTCAAAAATACCAGAAAGTTTTATAAACCTAGTAAAATATTTTGGGGCCCTCTTAGTCCATTTGGGATCCATGATTTTGGCACTTTTCAAAATACAAAACCTTTTTGAATTCATTTCAAAAAGAGAGGGGAGGATTAGGGTTTTAGGGTTTTTATATATTTATTCAATGAAAATTTAAAATATGATGCCCATGAATGCGCAAACAATACCCTAAATAGACATAAACTAAAACAAGGGTGTTACAGCTAGTCGGTGGTGGGTTTCCCACCAGGTATGTAGTGGCTGCCATGACCGCGGCCTACAGTGTTTTGGGCATGATGTTGCCCTGCGAGTCCATCGAAATGAAGGACAGGACGAGTGCCTTCGTGGCCTCGCGCCTAGAAGCGGGGTCCATGTGCTCCAGCCGGGAGCAATGCTTGTGGACGTTGTAGCCTTTCGAAGAGGATCCTCCAGCGAAGGAGAGCGCAGCTCTTCGCATGCTTGATTCGTCGTCCGCTCTCCTGCACTTTTCGATCTCCTTGTGCTTCTCGACTTGTGGATTGTGCTCTTTATCAGGACCCAGTTATAGCCCATCAGCATGTCCTGATAGGCGTCCATTGGTAAAGGATTGGTACCTTGCATGGCCTCCCGGACTCTTTCCCAATGAGCTCCATTGAGATGATCTCTTTACGATTGTGAGTTCCATCGTTGGCAGCCTCGTGTGGCCCTCTCCCATTGGGATTGGTCGGGGGTGGTCCGTTGACTCTGTTTCCAGCATTAGCAGCCTGCAAATTGAGAGGGGGAGCCGTTGGTTCGTCTTTGTTGTCAATGTTACCATCGTGGATGGCCGCGCACATGTAGCGGTGGGGGAGATTATTGCTCCCACAACTCTCAGATCCAGAACCGTAGGTTCCTTCCTCCGTTGGAGGGTCACAGAGGTCAGAGTTACAACTGTTGTTATCATACAAATCGCTTGTCAACGACGGTGCGCTCAGGACACCGATTTGTGGCACCCACGAAGCAGGCGCAATTGATGAAGGTACCACTCGCTCTGGGAGGCGGATGGTTCCGATCTTGCATACCTTGAAGCATGGGCTTCCAACCATCATGTCGACTCCATCTCCCACGGAATCGAAATCTTGGTGGGTTGCGAGCGAGTGGACGGCAAAGTCAATGGTGCCGAAGGGGAGGTGATTATCCGGAGTAGAGGCGTCGAAGATCGCGGTGGATGGGGCCTTCTTGATCGCACAATCAGCATCCCATGTTCTCACACACAACGCACTAAAAGGAATCTGGCTATATATGACCCTCTATTTTGGTCACAAAATCGTCACAATAGTCTGTTTATGACGATTTTGAGATCGTCGAAAGCTGAGCGTCGCAAATAAACTATAACGACGATTTTAGTGAAATAGTCATAATTGTCTATACGTCATGGGAAAACTGGCCTCATCAGGTCAGATCCTACGTGGCACACAATCAGCCCAGTCTATTTCAAAAATTATATGGGCCAAGCCAAACTAATTAGTCAATTAATATTTTCCTATTAATTATCGTTGCTACTTGGGCCAGGCCCAACATTTTGGCCTTTCTGTTTTTTGGGCCATTGCCTTTTATTTTTAGGGCATACCGTCTTAACTCTTTCTAATTTTAACGACTTTTTCCAGGAATTGTAAATTGCTCCTGTTTTTTAGGTAGTGGCTTTTTACATCCCAGGTAGCATTTCGATAAACACACTCGCATTACACAAATAATATTTTGATGAGCGCATCTCAAATCACATCCAATAATTGTAACATATATTATAATCAGACGTAATTCAGATAACCCAGGAATATAAAACTGCTACACAAGTGCTGTGTAGTATATTACAAACATCCCATAGTACAAAACACCCACGAACGCAAAAATATGAATATCAACGCTTTGATAAGTATGAAGCCTTCATTTCTTCCATGTTTAGCCCTGCACCTCATGTAAAAGAGTGCACATATGTTACAGTATGACACCTTATGAAAATGCATAGAAGGGGTATAGGAGGAGACTATTGGAAAGGTACACTACAAATGAGCATAACTGCAATCAGGATTAATTAAGGAGTTTTAATAATACACAACAATAGCAAAATCCTAGCAGCAATAGCATTAGCAGAACCTAAGGTGGAGAGGGTAGGACAAGCAGATACCTGGGTCCGTAGGAGGGGTCGGAAGCGATGAACTCGTCGACGTTGGCGCCGAAGCACTTGGCGAGGGGCTTGTCGCAGCCTAGACCAGCACGTGGAGCGCGTCGAGATCCCGCCCCGTTAGGTCGCGCTACACCACTAGCCCAGCCACCGCTGTCGGGAGTCAATGGTGAGCGGGAGGCGTAGGCTCCAACGCCGCATGCCCGCCTGTACCTCGCTTGTAGCTTGTTGCAGAAGGAGACGAGCCGCAACACGGCCTCATCATGTAGCTTGTATGCCCATAAAATTTACACAGATATCAGTATCGCTTACATCATAGAGAACAAACAGAAAGTAAGAAATGGTGACCATAAAATAAAATCATAGAGAAACAACTAGATCCTAATACAAATATATTCAGACCATATCTTCAACATCACAAAGGAACTCTACAAAATATGAGGACCACATGTGCAGAATCAGGGAGTAGAAATAGAGTTATTTCTAGTTTCGGTACATTGTATAATTTGATTATGCAATGGAACATAGATATTTCAGACTTGCTACTTTCCTCGAAACATTTCTAGCCTGATCTACCAAGAACAAGCTAAGCATATCAGCAAACAGGATAGCTACATGAAAAATACTCCAATTAGAAGTTCTAGAGCACCTCCATGTCGTTCCGACTATCAAATGAGGTGTCGTCCTTATAGTTAAGGAGCAATAGAATTGATAAGTTAAAGCCTTTATTTAAACAGTAAGTCTACTGAAACCATTATGAAGGTAAAATATGAAAAACAACAGCACCCAAATAGTAGCACAACATATGAGGGATAGAAAGGTAGATAAAGGTATCATGAGGTAAATAGACAAATAACACACAGTTATTTAATATATACTTCAACTGCAATGAGATATGTTAGTCGAATCACCACTTCAACAATGACAAATATGTATTGGAGTAAACCATTTGGCGAACTACTTCTAATATTATTCCCCAAGTAGACGCAGCAATAGCATCACTAAGTTCTACTCTTTATATTTCAGCAGCAGCACCACCGAGTATGGGACTGGAGTACCTTACCACTAAGCATGTCGATGCAGCAGTCGCCGATCTTGCCGCTGGAGAGGTGAACAAGGTGAAGGCAGAGGTGATCTTGGGAAAACTGATGTTCACTTAGTCCTCCATGATCTGCTCTTGTCCGCTGAACAGCAGGCTACCGGAGAAATCCTTGCTCCTCCATTATGATTACAACCTGAAAAACACAAGAGATGACATGACACATACAAGTCAAGTACTCAGTGGAGTAGACAAGTTTCAAAGTAGTGCGAGTAGACTGATTGGGTATCGAAAGCATTGAGGAAGTTTATTTTTCAACACTAATATTCATTTTCTCATATCATTTGATTGTACACAAAGATTAACTGCACTACAAATCAGAGAATAACTAATCCATGTGACTAATATAGTCCTCCTCCTACCCAGGTTTGTTTAGGATTACTTTATTCTAGGATTACTATTGTTCTGATACCTGCAGGTGCCAGGTTAAAATTACACATATCATGATTTGATAACTACAACTTCTATACTACTCCAATTAGTGCCAAATCAATAACATGCACGAGTACAAAGAATCGAGGGATCATATAGCCTAATGAAGGCAAAACTCCTAGGACGTTTATTATTCGCAAATGTAAAATGGAAGGAGGGTAACCCTAATTGTAAAGAGAAGTTTATAGAACAATACTAAAACAGTACATGATAAGTTCTTGAGTTTGATCCATATAATATACAACAATTAATCCCACAGAGGGCCCTCGCCAGCTGGACAGAACCACACAGTAATCCGGCAATTACATTTCCTTCTAATAGTCTATCACTTACTAGTAGTTTGGACAAAAAACACATCATGTGCAAAAACGATACATATCTATAATGGAAGGACGCATACGAAGGTAGTGTAGGAGCGAGGATACAACAAGGGACTTATATACGACCTTATGCGTTGGATGGACGTAGATGAAGGTAGTCCAGGAGCTCCTCCTCGTACACCTTGACCTCTAACTCCTCCGCTGTTGTCGATGTCATTACATCTCATAGCCACATCTAGGGGAGCCTGCAGAGAGAGACAGAGGGGGATTGTTATAGAGAAATCTAGCAATAGAGGGAGTGGGATGGAAAGAGAGAGAAGGGGTCGGACAAATCGTGATTGAGGGACACAAGGAGTATACCTTCATGTAGGCGCTCTCGCGGGCCACCTCCCAATCTCCAAGCACCTTCTCGCCGGTGTGTACCGCAGCCGGATCAACATGAAGCTCGCCGCCACTAACCCGGCTAGGGTCCTCGACGCCACACCTCTCCCTTCCCCCATTGCCATGCCGTATAGAACCCTAGAAGATGGGGTTTCCGTGTCTCTTCAACCGGTGATGGATCTTGTGTTGGTGGAGAAGGGAGGGAAGGACTAGTCCCAAATCTGGCTAGGTGGGTTGAGGGTGGCGCCGACAGAGGATTTGTTCTATCGGGGGCAGCCATGGGAGAGGCGATCTGAGGGGGAACGGAGGGTGTGGCGTGGCGTCGACGCCGCCATCCGAGGGGTTGCAGGTGGGGCGAGAGATCTGGGTGGGGACGGGGGGTGCTGCGCAGCGTCGACAGCGCAGGGAGAGGTGGATATGGATTTGGGTGCGGTGCGGCATCAACATCGACGATGGTAGGGACGACGAGCATGCGAGGAGAATCGACAGGGCACAAGATAGGGCAAGGAAAGGGGCGGCATGAGCGCACTCGACGCGATCTAGGTTTTTGTTTGACAGATGGAGTGGTGTTCTTTTTCGAGTAAGCTACTAGGCATTGGATCGACGCTGAACGGTCCGGATTAGGCACTTGAGGATGATCCATGGGAGACATCTTCCTCTGTTTTGATTGGTTGGTTCATAAAACACCTCGTTTTTTGTACTTGGAAAATAGAAAATGTCTTTTTTCCAAAAGAAATGAAAATTTCATGCGATGAAATTGTTCGGCATTCTCAAATGCATAGGTGTGCACAATTTTTTCATGTAATCTTGAAAAGGTATTCTCAAAAAACCTATTTTCCATTTTTCGAGCGCAAAAAATGGGGCGTTTTATGAAGCAACCACCAAATTAATGTTTCAAAATTCTACCACCACATTTTTCAAAAATAATAGGCCACCTTACATGGACAAATGTCCCAACTGGTTTATCTCAAACCTTTCCGTCCACCCTTGGCAAAAAAACAAATTCCTGCCCAATCGACACGAAGTGGGTCCGATTTGAACTACATGTAGTTCATCTGATGCCCATTATTTTTTGAAAAAATGATTTTTAGACTTAAAATATGCTATTTCTTCAGAGATCCAATGCAAGTTCTGTGAGGTCATCCCCTAGCTAAGAACCTTCATGCCCGTCGTTTTGACCATAGTTTAAAACGGGCATAAAAAATTAAAAAACGGTGTGACCAATGCAAATCCTTCGCGTGGTGTCTTATTATGTGACATAGTTGCAAGGAAAAATACCAAACTTGATATATTGCAAGTGTCTAAAAAAAACCTTCTCAGAAATGACATATCATGTTCGAGGTTTCATGGCTTTCGGGCCAAACGACCAAAGTTATAGCTAGAATCGCAACATAGTTTGTGATAATTTGCCCATATTGTGCACCCATATGTATCATGGGATGGCGAACAATGTTGTAGAAGGAATTTTTCCCTTTCGTCGCACAAAAAAACCATTTTTCCATTTTTTTTGAGCGTAAAAAACGGGGCATTTTCTGAAGCAACCACCAAATGAAAGTTTCAAAATTCTACCATCCCATTTTTCAAAAATAATAGGCCACCTTACATGGATAAATGTCCCAACCGGGTTCGATTCAAACTATAGTTACATGATCCGATGCCCATCATTTTCTGAAAAAATGATTTTTAGACTCGCATGCAATATGTTGATTCTTCAGAGATCCAATGCAAGTTTAGCGGCTCTCAGCCCCTAAACAACCTTCATGCCCATCATTTTGACCATAGTTTAAAACGGACATAAAAAATGAAAAAACGGTCCGATCAATGCAAATCCTTCGCGTGGTGTCTTATTATGTGTCATAGTTGTAAGGAAAAATACCAAACTTGGTATATTGAAAGTGTCTCGAAAAAACCTTCTTAGAAATGACCTATCATGTTTGAGGTTTCATGGCTTTTCAGCCAAATGACCAATGTTATGGCCAGAATCGCGACATTGTTTGTGATAATGCGCCCATATTGTGCACCCATGTGTATCATGATATGGCAAACAATGTTCCAGGAGGAAGTTTTTATTTTCTTCGCATGGAAAATCTATTTTCCATTTTCCGAGTGCAAAAAACGGGGTGTTTTGTGAAGCAACCACCAAATGACAGTTTTAGAATGCTACCACCACATTTTTCAAAAATAGTATACCACCTTACATGGACAGTGTCCCAACCGGGGTATCTCAAACCTTTTCATCCACCCATGGCAAAAAAGACAAATTCCTGCCGAATCGGTAGGAAGTGGGTCATATTTGAACTACAGGTACATTATCTGATGCTCATGGTTTTTTGAAAAAAAAATAGACTCGTGATATGCTATTTTTTTCAGAGATCCAATGCAAGTTTTGCGAGGCTCAGCCCCTAGCTAAGAACCTTCATGCCCGTCGTTTTGACCATAGTTTGAAACAGGCATAAAAAATAAAAAACGATCCGATCAATGCAAATCCTTCATGTGGCCTCTTATTATGTGACATAGTTTGAAGGAAAAATACCAAACTTGGTATATTGCAAATGTCTCAAAAAAACCTTCTCAGAAATGACCTATCGTGTTTGAGGTTTCATGGCTTTCGGGCCAAACGACCAATGTTATGGCTAGAATCATGACATAGTTTGTGATAATGTGCCCATGTTGTGCACCGATGTGTATCATGATATGGCGAACAATGTTCCAGGAGAAATTTTTTCTTTTTGTCGCACGAAAAATCCATTTTTCAAGCGCAAACAACGGGGCGTTTTGTGAAGCAACCACCAAATGACAGATTTAGAATGCTAACACCACATTTTTCAAAAATATTATACCACCTTACATGGACAATGTCCCAACCGGGGTATCTCAAACCTTTTCGTCCACCCATGGCAAAAAAGACAAATTCCTATCGAATCGGTAGGCAATGGGTCCGATTTGAACTACAGGTACATTATCTGATTCCCATGATTTTTCGAAAAAATCTTTTTTAGACTCGCAATATGCTATTTCTTCAGAGAACCAATTCAAGTTTTTCGAGTTTCTTCCCCTAGCTAAGAACCTTCGAACCCCTAGATTCAAAATCATATTTAGAATTATGATATTGTCCCTACTATGGAATAACATGGTATTAGTAGATCCACAATTTAAAGTAATCATACTATTCATAATTAACATCCTAGTATGATCTAATGAAATTTATAAAAATTTGGAGATAAAAATCAATTATTTTGGAGTTCTCATGAGAAAGATACACAAGAATTGTGAAAACACAAAAAGAAAAACGAAAAAAACCTAACCGGACCTAATCTACCGCGCCCAAGGGTAAAGGCCGCCCAAATACACCTTCCCAGCGAGGCCCATCAGGGGAAACCCAGCCACCAGGCCCAGTTTCGATCGCGGGTAATAGTCAAATGGCTTCATCGCATTTTTAGGACAACTAAATTATGTTGGTGTGGTGGTTAGGTGCCTTCTATCTATGGGGGAGGTCTCCGGTTCGAGCCCCCTGGCAGCCCATTTTTTCTTATTATTTCTGCGTGCGTGTGAGGTCAATTTGTGGGGTATATATAGATAGAGCTAGTTATTAACACATAGGTATGCCACATATGCAAAAACTAACACATAGACATGCCACATAGATGAATATGCTGGGGCAAATGCTTACTCATTTCAACTTTATTCTATTTTAGACCATATGAGCAATTTAAATCGTCGTAATCAGCTACAATAAATGTCTTAGGCTACATCCGCCATATTATGACGATTTTAGCTAGGGCAAATATGACGTTTTAGAGTCAAAACTTCTTAATTTTTCAAGGTTTTGACCCCTTCGAACGGCTTTTGACTATCTGGTGCAAAATTGTCATAGATCTAGGATGATTTTGTTCATGGTCACTATCAGAAGGTCATAGTGTGCCACGTTTCTTGTAGTGATGCCAATTTAAGAGGGTTCGACTCGCCAAGCCCATTGTTATGGACAGGGGTTTTGGAGAAGGAGGGGACACTGGAAATCGCGGAATGAATAACAAACTTGCAACACGGGGACACAAGGTTTACCCAGATTCAGGCCCCTGGAGGTAAAACCCTACTCCTTCTAGTTTGTTCTCGATTGATGGTAGTGAAGGGAATATGCCGAGAGGTAATAATAAAGTGGTTATTATCGTATTCCTTATTTATGATAAATGTTTATTTTGCATGCTATAATTGTATTAATACGGAAACATTAATACATGTGTGTTTAATAAACAAAAAGGAAGTTCCTAGTTATGCCTCTCTTATAAACTAGCTCGTTGATTAACAAGATGATCAAATTTTCCTGATCATGGACATTGGATGTTGTTAATAACGAGGTCACAACATTAGTGTAATGATGTGATGAACATTCATCCGAAATATAGCTATAACAACTTACGAAGTGATCCTAATCCTTAGAACATGAGATCATCTCAATCACTAACACCGGAAGAGTTTATCGATGACATCAAACATCACACCGTAACTGGGTGATTATAAAGATGGCTTCAGAACTACTAAAGTGTTATGTTGAGACCCATGGATCGAGAGTGGAATTTGTTCATCCCGATGACGGATAGATATGCTCTAGGCCCTCTCGATGATATCACATTGATTAGCTTGCAAGCAAGTGATTTGATCACTAGAATGTTATATCATGGGAACGAGAAAAGAGTGCATGTCAGTAACGAGATCAAACTAGGTATGGAGATACCGATGATCGAATATCGGACATGTAATATATCGTGAAACAAAGAAATTAAGATACTAACGTAAAAGGTTCACACGATCACAGAAGTCATCGTTGAATGTGTGGGAGTCAGTATGGACCTCCAGGTCCCGCTACTGATTATTGATCGGAGAAGGGTCTCGATCATGTCCGCATTATTCGCGAACCGTAGGGTGACACACTTAAGGGATACCGATACCATTCGGAGCAAATGATATTCTAGAAAAAGAAAAGGAAAGCGCAGGAATTTATTTCACTAGACACCGGAACTGTTTCGGTTGAAATTGCTAATACTGGTTGTGCATGTGAAATTGAAATGTTTTAAGGGGTTTTATGTGAATGTTTTTTAATTAAAGTAATTAACAAAATTCTGAATAAATAAATAAAAGAGTTTTATTTGAATGAGAGCTTGCATCAAATTTGGTGGAAATTTAATGCATGTGAGTGGATTTTTGAGTGGAGGCTTTTTAATGTGAGTGGAGGCTTTTCATTTTGAGTGGGAGCTCCACCCACATGAATGTGGAAGAGGTGGGGGCAGCCCCCATGTCTGATCTCCATGCCCCTTGGGTGCCCCCCTCTCCCCTATAAAAGCCCCCCCTCTCATCCTCTCAAAGCACACCTCCTCGCGAAGGATCTCTCTCCTCCCTTTAGAATTTCCCCATGGTCTCGGATCAGCGAGATACATGTTCCCGGTGGCTTTTTCTGGAAGGATTTGTTGCTTCCACTGCTTCGCTAGAGCGAAGGCGCGGAGGTTTTCGGGGTACCTGTATGTGTGTGCGATCACGGATGCACCACTGCTTTGAGGTGCTGGACTTCATCGTGCTGGACCGGCTAGACCAAATGGACTTCATCACGATCTTGAGATCGGCAAGCGTTCGTCTACATCATCCACGAGTAAAACCTCGTTAACGTTATTCGGTCTTCGAGGGTATGTATTCTATGGATGTATATCCACCCGTTGCTTGTATCTAGTAGATAGATCTTGGTACATAGATGTTCCCATCGTAGGAAATTTTTTTGTTTTCTATGCTGCGAACTCTACAGTGGTATCAGAGCCGGAGCTATGCGTAGATGCTTTGCATGGGTAGTACACATATGAGTATGTGGGCGATGATGATTATTTTATTGCTTCTTAGTTGTACTTTGGATATTGGTGGCATAGTGGGATGAAGCGTCCCGGACAAACTTTACATGTCCTCGCACATGAGACCTGTTCCACGCTTGACATGCAACTAGTTTTGCATAAGTGGCTAGCGGGTGTCTATCTCTCCTAATATAGTCAATATCTATTTTGCAACGAGTTGTCAACAATTTGGTTATCCTCGTTGTGGTTCATGTTCGTAGGTAAGAACGGTTCTATCTTCGAAAGCCCTAAGCCACGTAAAACTTGTAATGGATAAATTAGAGGCGTCTAGTTTAGATTGTTGCTGGGCTAGTGTTATGATATGGTGATGTTGTAAGTAGGAGTATGAGATGATACTCTTACAACATACTTAACGTGTAAACTCCATAGACCTTGGATTTACACATAAAGGTATGATAGTGATCATACCACGATGCACATGATAGAGATCATATGCGGGAAGCATATCATTCCACTAATAAACATGTGATGTTTGATAGCATCTTATATTGCTTGTTTGGAGTTTTATTAGCATAATAAGATGATCCCTCATTTTAAATATCAAGATAAGAATGTGTTCTTCCTTAAGTATGCACCGACAATGTTTTGTCGCTTCAAGGCATCACGTGATGATCGGGTGTACTTGAATCCACGAGCATATCTCGGGTGTAAGACAGTTACACACGCGAATACTAAGGTTCTTACTTGGCGAGCCTAGCATGTACAGACATGGCCTCGGAACACGGACCGAAAAGTTAAGCATGAGTCATATAGTAGATATGATGCCCATTTGATGCTCGCCTTTGAAGCTACACCGACTCACGTGATGATCGGACTTGGTGTAGTGGATTTGATTCATGTAATCACCAAAAAGACACGAGGGATGTCGTTTTTGAGTGGGAGTTCATTTCTAATTTGGATTAGTAGAACTCAATTTATCATAAATTAAATCAAAGTGAATTTGCATAATTTTTTGTAGTCATTGGCATTCGTTCACCACCTTATGCATAGTTGTAATTGAGATAATAGAACTATAGAATTCTGGATATATACTTTACGAACTGGTATCGTATTGTGTTGAGTGTCAATCTAAAGTTTAAAGTCCTGTTGCAAACTTTCAGCAAAATTCTATTTACTCCGTGAAATTAAATAATTGGTATTAAATCGAGAGTAACAATTCCAGTGTTAGTATCTTAAGTATCATGTTTGCCTACATGATTCTTGATTGTTTTAATATCAAGTTTATCTAGGAACTGAAAGAATTGTTTCAGAAACCATCATGTGTGGCAGATATAACAATATCTGAAACAATGTTTTGGTTTCAATATGATAGAGTATAATATGTCTTCTCATATAGGATGAGAATTTACAAATGTTGGAGATGCTAGACATCCTAATCATCCAAAAAGGGTTTTGGAAAGTAATATTATACTCACGATTCGCCTTTATAAGCTACAGTAGTTTGATCATGAAAGTCGTCATGATAAGGGTGAATAGAAGATGTATGTAAAGTGTTTACTACACTAAAAGATTACTAAAGAATGGATTTTGAAAGAATACGATCATTTTGATGATGGTGATCTACTTCAAAGTGCAAGTCCAAAGGTATTATTATTTGAATATACACGCTTTGGACTATGTGTCATGTATATGGCGCCACTTTTGATGTTGATAGATTCTTTTAAAAAGGAAAAGGAAATGCTGAAAGAGAATCTATAAAATATATTTGGCAGAAAAGAAAAGATTGGAAATATCCAATCTAGGTATATAGATGATATACATGTTATGGTTGTATTCTTTGCTTGTTAAACAATGTGGTTCTTGGGTATTGGATACCGAATTGGTTGATATGAAATTTCATACGGAACGACGCAATTCATGAACCACAATGGCCTAAGTAACTAGCAAGAGAATATGTGATGATGTTCATCGAAAACAAACAAACCGTTGTTTGTATTTCTCGTTGACATCAAAGCTAGACTTCAAGATTTGTTTTAATAATTGTTATTTAAAGCAGGTATTATGAGAACAAAGGTTGTTCAAATAATTACCATATTCAATATTAGATGGATGATTTACAAATCTAATTAGAGAGATCACATCCATAAAACCTAATGCTAAAATGTCGCAAGACAAATGATTGAAAGATCACTTACGAAGTGACATCGCCGTTTAAATTATATTGGAAATAAAACATGAAGAATCTCCATATTCATGGATTTTTGGAGTCTTTGATTTGATCAAGTGACGCTTGTGAGACTTTCCACGTGATTATTAAAACTTCGTTCAAAGGCCAAAGAAGAACGAATGTCTAAATTGTTGGAATTTATACATATCGATGTATGTAGTCCATTATGTGGAGTCGTAAGCGATGGGTTTCAACTTCATTTGCTTTCTCCGGAAATTTGAGTGAATATTCACTTAATAAGAATGAAGTATGAAATATTTGAAAATGTTTCAAAGACATTCAAGATGAAGTGGAAAATCATTGTAACAAGAAAATAAATGGTTTATGATTTTATCATAAGGGATTTGATTGAGTTACAAGTGTAACAAGAAAATAAATGAATTATGATTTTATCATAAAGGGATTTATTTGAGTTGCAAGTTTAGCAAAACACCTAGATTTACATCTCCCTAAACACCATAGGAGTACGGAGTGTTTGATATTTGTAATGAAACCTTGTTTGACATGGTTGGATCAAAGGTGTTATTTATAAAACTGCCATTATGTTTTAAAAGATTAAAGCTTTAGAGACTACCGCTTTTACACTGAAAAGAGCTCCATCTTGATCCGTTGAAATGACACCATGGAAGTTATGGTTTGGGGTCAAAACCCAAGTTGTCATTTCTTAAATTTTGGTATGCTAAACATAAGTAAAATGTTTACAACCGAAGTCGGATGAGCATGTCTTTGTAGGTGATTTAGAATAATAATTGGTTATTCCTTCATAACACCAAGGACAAAAGGGTTTGTCGCTTGAAACGTGAAGTTTCTTGAAGAAGGAATTTTTCGTAAAAGTTAAGTGGGAGGACAATAGAACTTTGATAAGGTTAGCGAAACTTAGCTATATGTGCTGAGTTGCTCAGAGCCGGAAATCGTTCTGAAGGCTGCCATAATTCTCATAGCTTATGTGCCTCAAAGGTTGTGGTCACGGAGATCTAAGTTCCTATTGAACCAAGTAGGTCGGTTAAACAATCAAATGCTGAGATTTGAGAGTAAATCATTATTGTTTGATAATGATGAACCGAATACATACAAAGAAGCGATGATGGGCCCTGACTCCGTCAAATGGCTTGAAGCCATTAAATCCGTGATAAGTCCATACACGATAAATCAAGTTTTGAACTTGGAAGACCCTCCGGACAGGTGTAAAAACCTATTTGTCGTATTTGGGTCTATAAAGAAACAAACATGGATGTTTCACATCTATGAAATAGTCGACATGTCGTAAAGTATTTTATGACAATGTTCAAGGAGTTGACTATGAGAAGATTTGATCTTTCATAGCGATATTTAGTCTGGACGGATTAAAGTAGCAACCACTACATATAATTTGGTGTATGGTAGATGAATAAACAAAACAAAGTTCTTCTAATAGAATGGTTACCTAGGACGTGTGCATGACACGGTCCAAAGGGTTTTGTTAAATTCAAAGGATGCTAAAAGGGCATGCAAACTTCAATGGTTGAAGTAAGCATCGCGGAGTTGGAATCTTCACCGTAATGAAAAGGTGTTTTCATCAGGAAACGATGAAGATGCTTGCATTTGCAAGAAATTAAGTGGGAGCGCTAAGACATATTTCTAATACATTATGTGGAGGACATCTTGTTGATTAGAAATGATGTATATTTTATTGACAAAGGTTAAGAATTTCATTTCGATGAAAGACTTAGGCAAAACCCGAATATTTAGCATAAATGTCTATAGTGGATAGACTGTGACGCTAATATGGTTGTGCCAAACATACATATATGAGATATTGAAGGAGTTCAATATAGAAACGACAAGAAAAGGTTCTTGTCGCATGGAAAAGGAATTGAATCAAGATTCAAGTGTATCAACACTTGATAAGTGAAACAAGATTCAAGTGCTTTGACACTTGATGAGTGAAATCACGAGATATGTCCTATGATCAATCATACCATGATATGTACACATCCAGATATGTCCTATGATCTAAGTGTTACGAGCATATACCAGAATGAATCATAAAATGATCATTGGACTATAGTAAGGATATTCTTATGATCTTTTGGAAGAACTAAGAATATATTTGTCTAGAGGTGACAAACAATTACAAATAGTTCATTGTAAAGCGTTACATTGAAACTAGTTTTGTCACAAGATACAAATTAAATTTATCTCAATTTAAACTATGAGTGTCACAATGAAATGGAAAGAAAGTTTCCATGATGGATTTGGATGAAATCCATAGTTAAGACATTATGACGAATACTACAACAAAAGGGCTAAGTATATGACTGCTATAGTAGCAGCAAGGAGGGAATTTGTTTCAAGTAGTTTGTTATCAAACTAAAGTGTGGTTCGCAACGGGCTAACACTAAAGATATATTTTATGACAATAGTATCGACGTGTTTTAACCCCGAGGAACTAAAGGTCTCACCAAAAGACCAAATTTATACAATGCCATCTCATTGGAGAATGAGTGATGTGTGAAGACGCAAAGACATGCAAATACACACGGACCTGAAAGTGTCAGATCCGTAGATTATGTTAACCACTTGAAATTTCATATTTGGAACACCAGAAAGCCATAGGTGTTCAATACACAAAGTTTTCAAACTAGATTATTGTCTCTAGTGCAAGTGGGAGACTGAAGGGAATATGGCCGAGAGGTAATAATAAAGTGGTTATTATCGTATTCCTTATTCATGATAAATGTTTATTTTGCATGCTATAATTGTATCAATACGGAAACGTTAATACATGTGTGTTTAATAAACAAAAAGGAAGTTCCTAGTTATGCCTCTCTTATAAACTAGCTCGTTGATTAACAAGATGACCAAAGTTTCCTGATCATGGACATTGGATGTTGTTAATAACGAGGTCACAACATTAGTGTAATGATGTAATGAACATTCATCCGAAGTATAGCATTACGATCAAAGTCATTGAGTTTATATTGCTATAACAAGTTACGAAGTGATCCTAATCCTTAGACCATGAGATCAAGTCAATAACTAACACCGGAAGAGTTTCTCGATGACATCAAACGTCACACCATAACTGGGTGATTATAAAGATGGCTTCAGAACTAGTAAAGTGTTATGTTGAGACCCATGGATCGAGAGTGGAATTTTTTCATCCCGATGACGGATAGATATGCTCTGGGCCCTCTCGGTGATATCACATTGATTAGCTTGCAAGCAAGTGATTTGATCACTAGAATGTTATATCACGGGAACGAGAAAAGAGTGCATGTCGGTAACGAGATCAAACTAGGTATGGAGATACCGATGATCGAATCTCGGACATGTAATATATCGTGAAACAAAGGGATCAAGATACTAACATAAAAGGTTCACACGATCACAGAAGTCATCGTTGAATGTGTGGGAGTCAGTATGGATCTCCAGGTCCCGCTACTGATTATTGATCGGAGAAGGGTATCGATCATGTCCGCATTATTCGCGAACCGTAGGGTGACACACTTAAGGGATACCGACACCATTCAGAGCAAATGGTATGCCAGAAAAAGAAAAGGAAAGCGCAGGAATTTATTTCACTAGACACCGGAACTATTTCGGTTGAAATTGTTGAAACTGGTTCTGCATGTGGAATTGAAATGTTGTAAGGGGTTTTATGTGAATGTTTGTTAATTAAAGTAATTAACAAAATTCTGAATAAATAAATAAAAGAGTTTTATTTAAATGAGAGCTTGCATTAAATTTGGTGGAAATTTAATGCATGTGAGTGGATTTTTGAGTGGAGGCTTTTTAATGTGAGTGGAGGCTTTTCATTTTGAGTGGGAGCTCCACCCACATGAATGTGGAAGAGGTGGGGGCAGCCCCCATGGCTGGGCGCCATGCCCCTTGGGTGCCCCCCCTCTCCCCTATAAAAGGCCCCCCCACTCATCCTCTCAAAGCACACCTCCTCGCGAAGGATCTCTCTCCTCCCTTTAGAATTTCCCCATGGTCTCAGATCAGTGAGATACATGTTCCCGGTGGTTTTTTCTGGAAGGATTTGTTGCTTCCGCTGCTTCGCTAGAGCGAGGGCGCGGAGGTTGTCGGGGTACCCGTACGTGTGTGCGATCACGGATGCACCACTACTTTGAGGTGCCGCACTTGATCGTGCTGGACCGGGTGGACCAGATGGACTTCATCACGATCTTGAGATCGGCAAGCGTTTGTCTACATCATCCACGAGTACAACCTCATTAACGCTATTCGGTCTTCGATGGTATGCATTCTATGGATGTATATCCACCCGTTGCTTGTATCTAGTAGATAGATCTTGGTACATAGATGTTCCCATCGTAGGAATTTTTTTTGTTTTCTATGCTGCGAACTCTACAGGTAGAACCAAAGATTACAAGGGTGAGCAGATTGGATCTGGCATGGAGTATGCTAGGTATATTAGAGTTTAGATCCTCCTCTTCGTTCCCTCCTGACCTTTATATGGGGCGGCCAGGTTTCGCGGTAGGTAGAGTTGGTTAAAGATTAGGGTTGGACCCTTTGTATGAAATTTTGTATATAGCTATCCGTGTTCTCCAAGAAGTCGCATTCCTACGGGCCTTTGTGATCACCTGAATCCTTCCTGGGCTTTGCCATTCGTATTGGGTAATTTTGTGGGCCTCTACCAAGCTGACACAGGGTAGGATAACATTAGCCATCCGTATGACATACCAATGTCACCTTGTCAGCATCTTTAGGATCGACAAAACTCTTGGGTTAACCATATATACAACTATTCCTCAATGCCACCATTAAGGAACACCGTTTTGACATCCATCTGCCAAATCTCATAATTGAAAAATGCAGGGATTGCTAACAAAATCCTCACAGACTATAGCTACGCTACTGGTGAGAAGGCCTCATCATATACAACTCCTTGAATTTTTCGGAACCCTTTAGCGACAAGTCGAGCTTTATATATAGTAACATTTCCATCAGTATCTGTTTTTCCTTTTGAAAATCCATTTGTTCTCGACAGCCTTGCGGCCATCACAGCTTCTTGCCATTTGTTGGAATCAGGGCTCATCATTTCTTCTTCATATGTCGCAGGGTCGTCAGTGTTCTCCGCCAACATGACATTCAAGACAGATTCATACTAATCAGGAGTGGTACGAACCCTCATCAACCTGCGAGGTTCACCAGAAACTTCGTTCGAAGTTTCATGATTATCATTATTAGCTTCTTCTCTTATTGGGTCAGGCGGCATAGAAACATCGTCTGGTGTTGTGCTACTCTAAAATTTGAGATAAGGTTCAACAACCTGCTCGGCTTCTCCTTTCCTTGCAGTCACATCTTTCATGAGAAACTCCTTTTCAAGAAAGGATCCATTCTTGGCAATGAAAACTTTGCCTTCGGATGTATGATAGAAGGTATACCCAATTGTTTCTTTTGGATATCCTATGAAGATGCATATTTACGTTCTGGTTTCAAGCTTGTCAGGTTGTAACTTCTTTACATAAGTTTCGCAGCCCCAAACTTTAAGGAATGACCTACGTTTCTTACCAAACCACAATTCATACGTGTCATTTCAATTGATTTAGATGGTGCCCTAATTAAAGTGAATGTCGCTGTCTCTAATGCATAACCCCAAAATGATAATGGGAAATATGTAAGAGACATCATAGACCGAACCATATCTAAGAGACTTTGATTACGAAGTTCAGACACACCATTATGTTGTGGTGTTCCCGGCGGTGTCAACTGTTGTCAGGGGGATAACCCCCGGTAGGGTCACGAGTGGTGAAACGTAGCATAGCTAGGCAGGCTCCGAGTGAAGAAGGAACCAGGCCGAGTAAGGACGGCCGGGAAAGAGAAGCGTGTGCGGCCGACATATGAACTATGTCGGACCACATAAGACAAAGTTGTTATTTTTGCAGGAACCAACGAGCTGAGTCTACCGAGGAAGGGCCGAGTCGAATAGGACGCGTAGGACCTTTACGAGTAAGGTTCAGGAGGAACCATGGCAAAGGATGGTCAAAAGAGAAGGGCGACACCGGGTGACACAAAAGGAGCCGAGTGACGCCCAAAGCCTACGCTGACGTACAAAGTTACAGTGTGACTCCAAAAGAAACAGGAGGCGACGTACCAGAAGACCGTTAGCTGTCAAGCTTTATGGACTGGGCCATTGGGCTTAGGGTAAGCCCATGACCCGACCCACATTGTAGGGACCAAGATCCAAACAGTAAACCCTAGAACCCAAAGGGGTATAAGCTATCTAGCGCTGCCTATATAAGGAAGGGCATAGCTAGAGTAGGAGAAGGTTGGACCAAGTAGGGAACTAGTGCACTGAACTCTAGTTCATACAACTCAAGGAGCACTTGTAATCCTCGGGTATCAATCAAATCGCCATGTGTGGATAGTTCTTCTTGTTCTTGGTGCATGGCTTGACCGTGCACTCCATCCCCTGTGACCACAAGCACCCATTCGGCCCCCAACTTAAGCCTACCTATGGCATCTGCCGTGCCACCACCACGACAGTTGGCACCCACCGTGGGAAAGAAGAAGGTGCTTGATGGAGTCTTCATCTGGAAGCGCAACATCATCGCCAATACTGGCGAGCGCGTCTACTCCGGCCTCGTCCAGAGGTTTGGAGAGCTCAACTTCGTCAGCGACAACGCAGGCTGCTTTGGGAACAAGCCGTTCCCTAGGGGCGGTCGCTTCATCAAGTTCGGCGAGCACCAGGTCTATGTCGCAGTGCGCATGGAGCGCGCATATCCGGAGCGCGTCGTCCTGGCACCGGATCCGTCAGCGATTCCTATCGCTGGGAAGCTTCACCAACTCGTCTCCGTGGAGGCAATGATGATAGCCCCAAACCCCGTGGCTCCGCCGATAGTTCCAGTAGTGAATGAGAATGTTGAGGGAGGAAATCATGGGGAAACACCAAGGGCTGCAAGAACAGCAAAGGCACCACTGGAAAAAAAAGAAAAGATAGCTAGGATTATGTAGGAAGCAATAGACATGTTGGCAGAGCCAGTAGCACATGCAACTAACTCGGCACGTGCGCAAGCCGAGTTGGAGGAAGCCAGGATAAAGGTTTTGGAGAAAGCCAAGGAATTAGCGCAGTTACAGCAAGATGTGGATATCACTATCCGAGAGCTCAACTCGGCAAATCGAGTCAAGGGCGCGAAGAACCGGCTGGATGCGACGAGATTGAGAGGAAGAAATCTCAATGAAGAGCTAGAAGATGCAACGTCAAAAGTACCGCCAGAGAACAACAACAAAACAGCTATGCGGCCAATGTATAATACAACAACAGCTAATCTGCGAGCAGTAGAAGCAGCAATGGCATAATTACCACATTTGGAGGGAGAAGCAAAGAAAAGACAACAAGAACGAGTCAATGAACTAGGAAGAGCAGCTAGCATGCTGAATGAAGCATATTATAGAGCAAATCCGGGTATAGCAGGAAGGTCACAATTGGTTCACTCAGCGACTCCTGTACCAGAAAGATCGGCAGGGCACACGGCATCCTCACCCGGAGCGGCGCCAAGACTGAGAAAGGAAAAAAGTGTGGATTCTGGAAGAAACAAGCAGATGGTCACCTATGATCCGACGATGGCTCAAGGAAACCCGGAACATCCAGCATGGCACACGACATCCTCACCCGGAGGGGGAAAGAAGGAATAATGTCCAAGGAAATGAAAACCAGGAGAATGCAGGCCGAGAAAGGCAAGAAGGGAAAAGAAACGACAACGGAGGGCAAAATTTTGCGCCTAAAGCTAGGCGTGGAACTCACTCGACAGTAGGAGGAAATCCAGCGCCAAATAATGCACCAGTTCAACCCAAAAGAAGACAGCAAACCACGGTAAAGGCAACTCAACAGCCTGTTGACCCGTACGCCACTAAGTAAAATGATGGTTACTCGGCTATGGTGAACGACATATATGAATTGCCGGATCACGCATATCGAGCAATGGGAGCTAGACTCGGAGGTAGGAACCTTCAGCCGGATGATGCAAGGCTGAAGCTTGACCGAATAAAGATGGCAGAGCTGATCGAATCGCAAGGTCCGCAGGGTCCACCATGCTTTGGCCCAAGGATCATGAAGGAGCCACCATTACCAAATTTCCAGCTAGCTAGAGGGACAAAAACGTATGATGGAAGTACAAAGCTAGAGGACTGTCTCATAGATTACGGAACTGCTGTGAAGATCGCGCAGGGAAATTTGAGATGGGCAGTACGTTATGTACCGCAAATGCTAAAAGGACCGGCTTGGGTCTGGCTGGACAATTTGCCACCCCGAAGCATTAACAGTTGGATCAATTTTCAAGACGCTTTTTTGAGCAATTTCACGAGCACTTGGCAATTTTCAAGAGGCCGAATCATCCAAAGCAACTGGCGATGTGCAAGCAAAGACCGAGTGAAATAGACAGATAATTCCTCACAAGGTGGTGTACGATGCACAATTCCTGTGAAGGGGTAATCGAGTTAGAGGCAATTGCTTGGTTTGCACAAGGATGCAGACATGGAAGTGTCCTGTGGCAAAGGTTACAGAGGGTAGAGCTGGAGCACCTTAGGAAAACATTGATCATGCCTTCACCAGAATCCGACTCGATCAGGGTCATCCCGGCGAATCAGGAGTCAGACGTGGTACAAATGGATATCGACTCAGGGGCAGGTTCGACTCCCTCGTGGATTGACCCGCTCACTTCAGGGGCTGCCGAATCACACTCGGAGACTCCTCAAGTCATGTCGGCAGAGCATATGTCGACGAAGCCAATGGAAATTGATGCTGAAGTAGACCTGGAACCACTGATACCAACATGGGCAGATCCAATATTCGATTACTTAAAATATGGGACCTTGCCGAATGAGAAACATTGGCAAGGCAAACAGCAAGAACAGCAAAAGCGTACACTATAATCAACAAGGAACTATACAAGCGAAGTGTGACGAGCGTACTGCAGCGTTGTATCAGCTCAGAGAAAGGCCAGGAGATCTTGTTGGATATTCATCAAGGAGAATGTGGGCACCATGTGTCATCAAGAGCGTTGGTGGCCAAGGCATTCCGACATGGATTTTATTGGCCAAGCGCATTGGCATAGGCGCAAGAGTTAGTCGGAAAATGCAGTGCTTGTCAAAACTATGCATCCAAGTCACATGTACCAGCGTTTTAATTGAAGACTATACCAATCACTTGGACTTTTGCGGTATGGTGCCTAGATATGGTAGGACCATTCAAACCAGCAAGGGGAGGCATGACTCATATTTTGGTGATGATTGATAAGTTCACCAAATAGATAGAAGTGAAACCAATCAAAAAATTGGATGGTAAAATAGCTGTCACATTCTTAAAGGATATAATCCTAAGATACGGTTACCCACATAGTGTAATCACTGATAATGGCAGGAACTTTGCTGAAGGAGCTTTTGCTCGTTTCTGCGGGAAACACCGAATAAGACTCTATGTAGCATCAGTCGCCCATCTAGAATAAAATGGACAAGTTATTACAAAGAGTCCACTATAAATTCATATGCATGGTGTGTTACACCATTCCAAGTATATTCTTGTTTTATCTATCTTCCAAATGAAACTTATTATGTGAAAATTAGTGATTAAAGCTCTCACAAACTTGATGGCAGACTTTATTTTTCTTGCCCCTAATAAACTTGAACCATTGTGTCATCTATGTTGTATATGCTTTCATTATAAGTTGGGAATTAGCAGAAATGTGCTGTCACGGGGAACGCTTTCAACACCTATAAATATCTACCCAGTTGATATCATGCTCTTTTGTTTATGGATGTCGGCGGTGTGAAATAAAAGGGGAGCTTGTAAGTCCATGGAGTTATGTGTATGTGTTAGAGAAATGCATGGGCCGTTAGCCTAAGCCATGCCTAATCATGGTGGAAACTTGCAGCATCACCATAGTGAGCAATCTATGAAGCCTTCTTCTTATAAAAAAAGAAGAGAGAGATAGAAAATAGGAAAGAAGAGAAAAAAGCACCATTTTCCCATGGTAAATAAGAAGATTGGTGAGATGCTCATTATCTGTTTCCTTGTCATTTTGATATGGGATAGCTCATGTATCATGGGGAAGGTGGTACTGACATGGATATACCCTACGGGTGCACGACATTGGTATACCTGGTCCAGCCCGAGGAAGGCCCACGTAAGGACATGCAGCCCATGAAGATTTTGGGTGGCCCAAGCCCATGGCGAATTCAACTACTTAGAGGACAAGTTTAGATTAGATAGAATTTCAAAGGGTATCAACCCTAATTTGTAACCGACTCGACCTATCCCGAGACCTAGCCTATCTATATAAAGGATAGGAGGGTACGACAAGAAAGGATCCTCAACTCACCTCATACACACCGCCACACCAGATTGCATCTGTGTACCCCTGTAACCTTTGGTTCCGCCGTTATCAAGAGCAGACAAGCAGGAGTAGGGTTTTCCCTCCGCGGGCCTGAACCTGGGTAAATCTCGTGTCCTTGTGTTTCTTGTCTATTAACCGTTCCGCGACTTACATCATCCCCATCTTATCCAAAAACCTAGTTCATAACAATGGGATTTGACGAGATGAACCCTCTTCAGGTACCCCGATGGCGGTTCTCTATGATACACATATACTTACAATGACAAGAACTTACCGGTAACTAAAGTTGAGTAGCATGAGGAACGGCCCTCGTACTCAAGGGACATGAGATTGCCAACTTATACTTTGTCAAGCATATACTCCATATTTTGTTCACTCTAACCTTAATCACTTCAAGATGCTTATGATAGGGGCAATGAGAGTTGAAAGCTAACAAGTACCATAATTTTTGGAAGCTCTTTTTGAAACTTGGAATCCCTGCTTCCCTTTGAAGGGCCTTTGTGACACCCCCGGGATCAGGGCTAAACAAATCCCAGACCTCTGTCTGACATAAGCTTAACCTTGAGCTCGAGAATATCCAGTGAAGGATCGGTAACACAACAGTGACCCTACGACACACAATTTAATAAAGCAAGCTCATATCTGAGCAGAGAACCAAATTATTACAAGCAAAGGTCACTGATCACAAACACCAAACAACGGAAGGCAAATTATGCTATTAAGTATATCAAACTTAACAAATGGCCTAAGAGGCCTAAAGCATAACGATGACGTCCCAGCCCATAGATTCCCGGCTGCCGGCCGGGAACCCCAAGCTAGTCGTCGGTGTCGATGTAGTACCAAACTGATCTTCATGTGAACACTTACTCTGCCAAAAGTATCAACAAAGAAAGGGTGAGTACAGGGTGCACTCCGCAAGACTTATGGCTGGTGGAGTTGTTTTGCATAAAGCCACTTTTGTTTATAAAACAAGAGGGAGAAGAAGCTCGTCTAGTTAGAGTATTTTAAAAGGGGATAAGAGAGCGACATCTCCGAAATATTGATCATCATCTTTTGATATCCACCAAATCATCATCATCTGAACCCTATCTAGGATCACCCCCTCGTACCCATGAGGAAGCATCCTTAACAAACATTGGTTGCCAAGTTTTACCATTAGGTTATAGTTCCTATGATCTTATAATCGGGTCACCAAGCGTTCATAACCGTGAACACGGCTTTTCGAAAAGACTTAACCCTGCAGGGGTGTACAACTTTACCCACACGTACGAACCGACTCTTAATGCCAGTACATTAGCCCTCTTCCTTGGAAGGACGCCAGAGGGTGGTTGGCCACGATCTTTACCTTGCTTTTGCCGAGACCATGAGTCACGCAATAACTATGGTTCCGCCGTAACGGGTCAAATCCCGAAGTCGGTACTTAAAGATGTGAGGCGGGGTTGGTTCACCAGGGGCTCCATCGACCCCAAGCAACCCGGTACACGCTTCCCTACCTGTTATGATGCACCAACTTCACCCGGCAAATCTTTGAAAAGGTTTTCTATGCATATGTCAAATGGAACGCCCGAACTATGTGACTCATGGAATCTACTAGGCAAGTTAATCAGGCGAGGGGTTCCCAAGCCCCGTGTGGCTGTACGCTCATCTCAGTTCCAAAGGAAAGAACTCAGGTCCTAGTGGTGGCAAGCATGGGACTATAAAAACCACATCCCACCGTGGCCTCCCATACAAGACTTAGCATGTTTAACTCATATCACTGATCTCATCTCATCACGTTCTCCTGTCATACTAGATTCTCTGCATCTGATACATCATCTGGATGGACCAGAACTGACAGCTATGCATGGCTAAGTAGACACATTTAAAAGCTCTAGCAATGCACACAAGACAAACCTAGTTATGCTAGGATCAGTGGATCAGGTAATATAAGCTCAAAGGGTGTATGCAATAGATAGGATAATCTATCTATCGATAAAAGACCACAGTAGAATCGTATGCATCATGGCAATAATTGAGTTGCTTTAGAAATCATAGGATTATATTATGGTGGGGCTATGCTTGCCTTTGCCCGTTGATAGCAGATAAATAGATCTTTGAAAGCCTTGAACTTGACTTGGTTAGAGTTGTTCAAGTATTGTTCGTCGATCTTTGGTCTTCGATCTTTGATGGTGTTGTCCTCGGGCTTCGATCTCGATCTCGATCTTGATATCGTATTATATCAAAGAAGAATGAAACACCGGAAAGAAAGGGAAACAATCAACGCATGGCATCGATGCAATGCTCAAACAAGGATGATGATATGACAAGTTAAATTGTATTGAAAAGTAACCCTAAAGCATGCTCGACAAATTAAACGGGGTTAGGGCTGAAAACCCTACCTCGGGGAAACTCCGGAACATATGAGAGGGGTGCATTTGTTCTTCTAATTATACTTGTCATTTCAGTTGTTGAACAATGCATTATTATAGCTTAGATAGCTAGGTTTCATTTTTCTGAACATTTTGATATATTATTTGTATTTTTCTGATTTAGAATTAAAAAGATATTGAATTTGCAATAATCAAAATAATTTCTGCAATAATAAAAAGATAGCTAGGTTTAATTTTTCTTAATTTAAATAAAACTGAAAAACTTTTTACACCGAGGGCTGGGCTAGCCACAGTGACTGACCGATGGGCCCGTGGCCACCTCAGCAGCCACACATGCGACACGGGCTCAGGGGCATTTGTTACCGGGGCAGAGCCTAGCCCTAGACTCTGACTCGAGGGACTAGGGCCACGCAGGCACCACGTGGACGCCACACGGGCACCACGTCGGCTCGCCGGCCAACGGGCCAGACGGCGGAGGGGAACGGCACAGGAGGCGAGCGGGAACGTGTGCGCGTGTGTGTTTGATCCAGGGCATCGAGACGAGCGAGCTGGAGGCGGCGCCGCCCTCGAATGGTCGCCGGAACAGTGTTCCTGACGAACATCTGCGGCGGTGCTCGGTAGCGCACGGCGGGAGGACAAACCAGGAAGCAAGAGGAGCAAAGGAAGGTGCTGGCGTGATCAGCGGCTCACGACGGTCGCGATGGAGGGGTTGGGGAGGCGAGACGAAGCCGGACGGAGGCGAATCGGTGGCGGCAAGCTTTGCCGGTGAGGAAGAAGACGACGTCGTGAAGCTCGACTCAGAGCACCCCAGCTCGATTCCTTCGGGGAGTGTATTCAGTGCGTCGAGGCAGAGACGGTGGCGATCTCAGCTGGTCAAGGGGATCTTGGGAATAGCGGGGCTCATCGGCGGACAGAGCTAGGGTTTCGGGTGCACTAGAGACAGAGCAAGGGAGAGGGGAAAGTGAGGGCCTAGGGTTCTCCAGCGGCGGCCAAGGGGTCTTGTTGGGTCCGGGGGCGGCGGCGGGCATCGCGGCGCACGCGCGCGTCCTGGCTACGGCGGACGGCATCGGTGGCGACACGGAGGAGCTTGTCTACGGGAGGAAGACGACGAAACATGGGCTAAGGGGTACCGCGCCGCGGGTGGGATCCGCATGGGCCAAGCTAGGCCGCGGCTGGCTATGATTGTTGCACGTGAGCGGCAGGAAGAGGGGAGAGAAGAGAGAGGGCAAGCTGGGCTCGGCCCAGAGAGTGCTGGCTGCTATTTTTATTTCCAGAATCTGTTTTTCTATTTCTCTTTTGCTTTCCTCTTTGTAATTTCAAATCCTTTTCATTTTTAAACAGTTTGAAAATACCAAAGAGTTTTGAAATCATTGTAAATATTCAGGGGCCCTTTATACCAATTTGGGCTCCAATAAACTTTGATACTTTTCAAAACATGAAAACCATTTGAATGCATTTCAAAGAGAGGGGGAAAACTAGGGTTTAGAGTTTTGATTTGTTTTCTCCAATGCACAATTTAAATGATGATGATCATGATGCACAAAACTAACCATAATATTGATTAAGTAAAACTGGGGTGTTACAGCTCTATCCCCCTTACGAGAATCTTGACCCGAGATTCCAAAGGTAGGAAGAGAGACGGAGAGAGAAAGAAACAGGTTCACTCTAAGGGTAAGAGGGAAATACACTAAACGACACATAGAGTATCTCATGGCCAACTCATGGATGGAGTGTTCAAAGACAACTCCGAGATGGCAAACATGAAACACGTCAAGGTAGCGGAGTAAACAAGAGGAGATGGTTTCAAGTTGTTAGATATATGGTCTTCATAAGGATAGAGACCATGGAACTTACAGGAGGTTTTGAAGCTTCTAAAAAAGAAAACTTCCAATAGGAAGAACATGACCACTGACTTCGATAGGGATCCTCTACTAAACAGCTTAAGTAGAGATTTTAGGTTGCAGAGATATGGATCAACAAAACCAAGTTGTTGAACTACTTTTGACACAGAAGGGTCACCTTTTCATTCAATAGAAGGCTAAGACAGAAAGGTGTTTTGGTGGAGAGGACTCATAAAAGTCACAAGAAACATGTAACAAGAGAAAATACAGATTACCAAAATCATAGTCATTCTTAAAACATTATTGATAAGAGGAAGGAAACTCTTTATTCATCTAGATTTATAAAAATGTTTGCCAAGATCATGATATTACTTTACACCACTAGGATGAATAGTTAAGAAGATTCCTGATGACACGAGAAGAAAGAAAATTGATTCTCAGACTTCAATTAGTTGGCACAACAAAATGCTTGCCATCATAAAATTCTGGAGGATCAACCGAGAGACATTTAGCAACACTAATTTAAATGTTCTCCTCGATGTTTGAGATACGAGACATTGAGTAAAGGTCAGACTTCGGATACAAATAAAACCATAAGCACAACTCGTAAAATTATTTATAGAAGAAGCCTCATGAAGAGTGGTTTGTTATTGCTTCCTTCAAGGAAGTAGGACAATAGGTCTTTCCGGCTAAGTGTGTCAACCATTACATCATTTTTGCCAGACTTGCAATGAGACCTATGTCAAAACCTTGAGGAACACTAACCATCGTATCTTCTTGAGATTCAGATTTGGTTAGGTGGTATGATGCTTTAGACTCAGCATGTCCGAATAGAAAGTTTGCAACATTTACCGTGAAGGTAGAGTTACTAGATTCTCAAGATAGGAACTACAGTGTCAAGCTCCAAAAGACGAGCTAGATTGCTAGACCCATGTATTTAGCGACTTATCGAGAGATAACTGCATACATATAAAGTTCTAACAAAACACACACGTGTCCTTAAAAAAAGGGAGATAACTCTTCTCGAATCCACAGCGACATCTTCCAACGTTTGCACGTGAACTAGAGAATGTCACTTCTAACATCCATAACACATACTTCGAGATGACTCGAAGATGGTTCTCGAATTTTTCCAACATTAGTGCCCAATGTTCCATATGAATTCAACCTAATCATGGAGAAGATAAGGATGTCATTGATGGGATCAACAACAAACTTATCTACACACTCCAAGAAGATGGGCTCATATGTTACATGAACAAGACAAAATACTGGTCAGACCAAAGGAAATGAAAATGTATCCCAGTGAAACATCACAAGAAGAAACATTATCAAGGTAGTCCTTGGAACTGAGTTTGATTTGACGATAACCCAAATCAAATCAAAGATGGTGGAGATAACATATCCATAAAGGAGATACTATCTTTCTTCAACACGAACGAAACTAGACATCCCATTATGAAGGAAATGGGTCGGCTAACACTTTTGTCTTGCAACTCTCCAAGTTGATGTTTAAGATCAACCAACTAGTCCAGGGGTATCCAGTACAGATCCTTGGAGAGAAGAGCTATTTAGAGAACTTACTTGCTCAAGAACTTGACATCACGGTCATGTGGCAACATGGCGATACTTCTAGTTGACATCTAGAATATCTCGAACCATCGATATGTCACTTAGTTCAAGAGGAAACTTGCTTTGTAAGGCAAGGGGACATAGTCTTAGAGCTTCGGCACAAACGTAACTCTTTGACCGAAGAGAGTGCCAGAATAACAGACTTGGCAGCACAGTCAAACTTTGCTTAGTGATAAGGTTAACCAGTCACGCTAAGAATGACTCAAATGTCCTTAGAGTTCAAAACAATACTAATTGCTAAGAATCTCACATGGCCACATTATTACGCACACGCATCACTTACGCGCGCGAAAGCTCGAGGAAGGGTGGGTAATTATGTGTAAGAGCATCACTTCATTAAGGGGTCATGAAACTCAGCACGACCTCATAATATAAAAGGGTGTTGTACTTTAAGATAGAACAGATGGGAGACAATCAATGCCTCTTAATCTGCGGATTACAACACTTTGACCTGGTCTTAGAAATGAAGAGGTACTGGAGTTTGTTTCTCCTGGCATCCCGAAATGGTTTGTCATGACGGACCACAAGATTATCTTGCATCGGAAGACACCAATGCACATTTACTACTTGGCTACCAACTGGTAAACAAAGGTCGGAACAGAACATGCTTAGGATGGAATCCCAAGATGTGGATGCATAGATTAACAATCTTCCGAAAACCGATGCAAGAAAAGGGGAAAGGTGTGGCAGAGTCACGAGTATAGATGCAAGACTCTTGAGGAGTACTCTTGTCGTGATCTATTTGGTTCCATTAAAGAACATCTGCCATGGCATGTGGTAGGGAAAGTCCTCAGTTGTCACAATTCAATCGCGACAAAGACCGCAAGCTTGAAGGCTAGAATTGTAGTACCAGCCATCCTGAGGTAATGTGTAAACATTAACAACAGGGGTCAAAGGAATGGATCTTGGATTAAAGTCCAGGTTCATGTACAAGATTCACAACACCAAAATCCAGCACAATCAGGGATCTTAAGTTCAAGTCCAAGGGTTAAAACCCAAAGAAAAGAGTAACTACTACTTGAGTGACATAGCGTACACTACAAGATAGTGATCACGAGGTAGCTTCCAAAAGAATACATAAATTTTGACATACCCAAACAAACAAAAAGGAGGCACACGAGGCGAAAGGAAACCTCGAAGCCTAGATCAGAACACTGTGGAACCAACAATATAATATTGTGGATCCGAAGGATAGAGAGATCATGATAGAAAGGAATCTCTCAGATGAACAAGAGCAAAGGGAACAAGGAATTCACAACACACACAACTCTAAAGAATTCAACACTAGGTCAACTGGCTTAGAAATGACATGCCAGGAAGGCACCTAAGCTTTGAAGGACTAGAAGAGATATCAAAAGTTTTCCAAAAGTCAACACCAGATAAGATGACCCAGAGTTAGAGCGAAACTGGATAAGGAGAAAAAGAAGCATACTAGAGTTTTCGCAAATACTTTTCAGCTTTGAAATAGTTTTCACAAACACTAGACTCAACATCGACCAATAGCAAGGTTTTCCTAGAGTCGGTACTGCTCTGATACGAAGAACTGTGACACCCCCGGGATCAGGGCTAAACAAATCCCAGACCTCCGTTTTACATAAGCTTAACCTTGAGCTCGAGAATATCTAGTGAAGGATCGGTAACACAACAGTGACCCTACGACACAAAATTTATTACAGCAAGCTCATATCTGAGTAGAGAACCAAATTATTACAAGCAGAGGTCACTGATCACAAACACCAAACAACGGAAGGCAAATTATGCTATTAAGTATAGCAAACTTGACAAATGGCCTAAGAGGCCTGAAGCATAACGATGACGTCCTAGCCCATAGATTCCCGGCTGCCGGCCGGGAACCCCAAGCTACTCGTCGATGTCGATGTAGTACCAAACTTATATTCAGGTGAACACTTACTCTGCCAAAAGTATCAACAAAGCAAGGGTGAGTACAGGGTGTACTCCGCAAGACTTATGGATGGTTGAGTTTTTTGCATAAAGCCACTTTTGTTTATAAAACAAGAGGGAGAAGAAGCTCGTCTAGTCAGAGTATTTTAAAAGGGGATAAGAGAGCGACATCTCCGAAATATTGATCATCATCTTTTGATATCCACCAACTCATCATCATCTGAACCCCATCTAGGATCACCCCCTCGTACCCATGGGGAAGCATCCTTATAAAACATTGGTTGCCAAGTTTTACCATTAGGTTATAGTTCTCTATGATCTTAGAATCTGGTCACCAAGCGTTCATAACCGTGAACACGGCTTTTCGAAAAGATTTAACCCTGCAGGGGTGTACAACTTTACCCACACGTACCAACCGACTCTTCATTCCAGTACATTAGCCCTCTTCCTTGGAAGGCCGGCAGAGGGTGGTTGGCCACGACCTTTACTTTGCTTTCGCCGAGACCATGAGTCATGCAATAAGTATGGTTCCGCCGTAACACGTCAAATCCCGAAGTCGGTACTTAAAGATGTGAGGCGAGGTTGGTTCACCAGGGGCTCAATCGACCCCAAGCAACCCGGTCCACGCTTCCCTACCTGTTATGATGCACCAACTTCACCCGGCAAATCTTTCAAAAGGTTTTCTATGCATATGTCAAATGGAACGCCCGAACTATGTGACTCATGGAATCTACTAGGCAATTTAATCAGGCGAGGGGTTCCCAAGCCCCGTGTGGCTGTACGCTCATCTCAGTTCCAAAGGCAAGAACTCAGGTCCTAGTGGTGGCGAGCATGGGACTATAAAAACCACATCCCACAGTGGGCTCCCATACAAGCCTTAGCATGTTTAACGCATATCACTGATCTCATCTCATCACGTTCTCCTGTCATACTAGATTCTCTGCATTTGATACATCATCTGGATGGACCAGAACTGACAGCTATGCATGGCTAAGCAGACACATTTAAAAGCTCTAGCAATGTACACAAGCCAAACCTAGTTTTTCCATGAGCAGTGGATCAGGTAATATAAGCTCAAAGGGAGTATGCAATAGATAGGATACTCTATCTATCGATAAAAGACCACAGTAGAATCGTATGCATCATGGCAAGAATTGAATTGCTTTCGAAATCATAGGATTATATTATGGTGGGGCTATGCTTGCCTTTGCCCGTTGATAGCAGATAAATAGATCTTCGTAAGCCTTGAACTTGACTTGGTTATAGTTGTTCAAGTATTGTTCGTCGATCTTTGGTCTTCGATCTTTGATGGTGTTGTCCTCGGGCTTCGATCTTGATCTCGATCTTGATATCATATTCTATCGAAGAAGAACAAAACACCGGAAAGAAAGGGAAACAATCAACACATGGCATCGATGCAATGCTCAAACAAGTATGATGATATGACAAGTTAAATTGTATTGAAAAGTAACCCTAAAGCATGCTCGACAAATTAAACGGGGTTTCGAGGGGTGAAAACCCTAACTCGGGGAAACTCCAGAACATATGAGAGGGGTGCATTTGTTCTTCTAATTATACTTGTCATTTAAGTTGTTTGACAATGCATGATTATAGCTTAGATAGCTAGGTTTCATTTTTCTGAACATTTTGATATATTATTTGTATTTTTATGATTTATAATTAAAAAGATATTGAATTTACAATAATCAAAACAATTTCTGAAATTATTAAACCATTTTCTTAATTTAAATAAAACTGAAAACCTTTTTACACCGAGGGCTGGACTAGCCACAGTAACTGACCAATGGGCCCGTGGCCACCTCAGCAGCCACACATGCGAAATGGGCTCAGAGGCATTTGTTACTGGGGCAGAGCCTAGCCCTAGACGCTGACTGGTGGGACCAGGGCCACGTAGGCACCACATGGACACCACATGGGCGCCACGTCGGCTCGCCGGCCAACGGGCCAGACGACAGCGGGGAACGGCACAGGAGGCAAGCGACAACGTGTGCGTGCGTGCGTTGATCCGGGGCATCGAGATGAGCGAGCTGGAGGCGGTGTGGCCCTCGAATGGTCGCCAGAACAGTGTTCTCGACGAGCATCTGCGTTGGCGCTCAGTGGCGCATGGCGGGAGGCCAAACCAGGAAGCACGAGGAGCAAAGGAAGGTGCTGGCGTGATCAGTGGCTCACCACGGTCGTGATGGAGTGGTTGGGGAGGCGAGACAAGGCCGGACGGAGGCGAATCGGTGGCGACGAGCTCCGTCGGTGAGGAAGAAGACGACGTCGTGGAGCTCGACTCAGAGCACCCCCAGCTCGATTCCCTCGGGGAGTGGATTCAGTGTGTCGAGGCGGAGCCGGTGGCGATATCAGCTGGTCAAGGGGAGCTTGGGAACAGCGGGGCTCGTCGGCGGTCAGAGCTAGGGTTTCGGGTGCACTCGAGACAGAGAAAGGGAGAGGGGAAAGTGAGGGCCTAGGGTTCTCCAGCGGAAGCCAATGGGTCTTGTAGGGTCCGGGGGCGGCGGCGGGCATCGCGGCGCACGCGCGCATCCTGGCGACGGCGGACGGCGTCGGCGGCGACACAGAGGAGCTTGTCTCTTCTAGGAAGACGATGAAACATGGGCGAAGGGGTATCGGTCCGCGGGTGGGTTGCGCATGGGCTAAGCTGGGTCGTGGCTAGCTACGAGTGTTGCACGCGAGAGGCAGGAAGAGGGGAGAGAAGAGAGAGGGCAAGCTGGGCTCGGCCAAGAGAGTGCTGGCTGCTATTTTTATTTCCAGAATCTGTTTTTCTATTTCTCTTTTGCTTTCCTCTTTGTAATTTCAAATCCTTTTCGGTTTTAAACAGTTTGAAAATACCAAAGAGTTTTGAAATCATTGTAAATATTCAGGGCCCTTTATAGCAATTTGGGCTCCAATAAACTTTGATACTTTTCAAAACATGAAAACCATTTCAATGCATTTCAAAGAGAGGGGGAAAACTAGGGTTTAGAGTTTTGATTTGTTTTCTCCAATGCACAATTTAAATGATGATGCTCATGATGCACAAAACTAACCCTAATATTGATTAAGTAAAACTGGGGTGTTATAGCCTTTCTTCCACTTTTATATTGAGTCTCCACCTTCTATCCTTCGGCACCAATTAAGAGAGCATGGTTGTCATTCTTAGTTCTATGTGCATTGTCCCAAAACTTATTGATTGATTCATAATGTATATATTGCTTGTTCTTGAACTATTTGTATCTAGTCACCCTTATTGTCGTGATGGTGGCACGGTAGATGCCATGGGTAGGCTAAAGTATGGGGCCAATGGGTGCTAGTGGGATCTGGGGAGGGAAGATGTAGTGATTTCTACACACAAATGACTAGAACATGGATCTTTATTTCTCCTCAATCAAGTTACAAGTGCTCCTAGAAATGTATCAGAGAGAAGAGGAAAAAGACTACTACCGGAGCCCTTCAATCCCAAATAAATTGATCCCCCCTCCAGGAACCTGTAACCCTCCTTATAAAGAGGTCCCTTGGTTCCTCCTAGGGCTGACGTGTCAAGCATATTCTTGGAATATGCTTGTCCCAAAGTGGTAACTTGGCGGACTCCTTTCCATGTCCCCCACATGTGATCGTCGGGCATCCCCACTATACCTCCATGACGCTTGTCTGCCCCTCTGCGGCTCTGCTCTTTTTCCTTAGCGCTTGGCCCTGTGTAGATTCCTCCTAACCACCAGCTAGGGTTTGACTCTGGGATACTTCTGAAAGAACATTTCATAATCCCTAGTGTTTTGTGTGTTAGATAACAATATCAAGGATTATTTAATGTGTGTTGATGTGTTGCAGTTCTCTCTAATAAAAGAAGGAAAAGGAATCTGCCTTTGGGGGGCAGATAATCCGCCCCACCCTTTTCCCAGATAGGCGCAAGCCCCAGAAGGGGGGCGGAGTTTCGGCTGGATTTTCCGGCCCTGCCAGATAATCCGCCCCTCATGCTCACTGCCAAGGCGCAAGCCCCAGATGGGGGGTGGAGTTTCGGCCAGACTTTCCGGCCACGCCGGATAACCGCCAAAGAGAAGTATGGGTTCGAAGGTAGATGGGAGTGATTCTCCGGAGGTAGTCACCATGAACGATCTCAAGACGTTGGAAACAACCTTGGTGAGTTCAATGGAGGCTAAGATGGAAGAGATGCGTCAATTGATAATGCGTCTCTCCACATCCGCAGCATCACCTCCATCTAACTCTGAGGCTACCACTCCGCAATCCAAGGAAATGGGTAAAACCGATTCCAAAGATAACGAAGTGGTTGGTTATGACACTAGAAAGAGCTCCTCCTCGAAAAAGGATAGTGGTAAGGATGGATACAATGAGGTTTCTCATGTGTATTCTCCTGATCCACCTATCCCTCACCCACATATACATAATAGGGGTGATCCACCCAAACTTTTAGCATCTACTTTTACTCAATTGCAATTTTTGATGAAGTCTCATGTGTGCAGTTCATCCATTGAGTTGTGGAAAATCATCGAAAATGGTCTTCATGTTGGAAATCCCAACAATCTCACAAGAAGAGAAGTTGTCGATAGTCAACTCAACGTTACAGCTCTACACATGATACAGCTTGGTGTGGGTGACAAATATATGCCACACATTCAGCATCTTAGTACAGCTAAGGAAGCTTGAGAAGAGAAGTATGTCAGTGCTCTTATGCCATTTGAGCCCACAGATTTGAAAAGTCTCCAAGGTAGGCATAACTACCACCTTATGACATCCAATGAGGTAATGCAAGAAATGGCCGCTTTCAAAGTGGCTGACAAGAATGCCGAAGATGCTCGTGCACGAGCTATGGGGATGCAAAAGGGAGTCAACATGGCCTTGAAGACTAGTGTGATTGATCATGATGAATATGCCATAGAAGGTATGCACTGTACCGAGGATATAAAAAGGAACGACGGACAATACCTGGCTCTTTATGCTAGAAACTTTTGGAAAGACCCGGCCAAGGCCAAAGCTGAACTAGAACGCAAGAGTGGAGCCTATGGAAGAAAGGAAAATGGTCCCAAGCTAAGAACATGTTTCAACTGTGGAGACCGGCTACACTTTGTAATTGAGTGTCCATATCAAAGTACGGAAGATAATGGGGAAGAATTATTTTCAAAGACAAGTCAAAGGCCCCACGAAAAAAACAGTTTGTAAAGAAGAATGCTCCTTTCAAGAAGCAACCAAAGATTGTTCTAGTGGCTCAAGAAGAATATTCTTCGGGAAGTGAGATGAGGACGAGGATGATAGCTCTCAAGAGGTGGCTGCTATAGTCACCACATCTACATCAACATCTCTCTTCGACTCTCCGAACGAAAACATCATCAACAAGAATGCTACTTGTCTCATGGCAAGAAGCTTCGAGGTAACTTCTACTAACTCTTCTTTTCCTAAGGCTATGATTGACATGGATGATCCTACTAGTCTTAAGGTTAAAGAAGAGATTATTACTTTGGACTATTTCTTCATTAACGTGCAAGGTGAGCACAAAATACGTTTTGAAGCTCTTATGGACCATCTTGCCCAAAATGAAGCTCTCCTCCAAGAAAAGGGCAAAATTGAAAGGGAGGATGCAATGGAAATTACATCCTTAAAAAATTCTCTTGAAGAAGAATAAGAGGCTCGGGTCTCTCTTGAAGAGAGGCTTGAGTCCATTGAGGAGTCACATGAATAAATAGTGTCCAAACTTGTTAAGAAACGTGACAATGCAGTCACCAAAGAAAAGAAGTTAAAGAAGGAAAAGATTGACTTTGGGGCTGCTCATGATAGACTCTCCGTGGAATTGGAGAAACTTGACAATGCTTAGAAGGCGTTGAAAAGCGATTTATCCATTCTCCATGAGTCACATGATCATCTCCAAATTCGATTGGCAAAGTATGATGTTCCTAGCACATCCAATTCAACATATATTCACAAGGAAAATGCTAGTGTGGAAGAAGAATTGGTCAAGGACATCAATCCCAAGGATAAGGGTGTTCTTGATGAAGTTCTTGGCAACCAAAGGCCAAATCATGGTAAAGAGGGACTTGGGTATATCACCAACTCCAAGAAAAAGAAAAACAAGAAGAACAAGACCAAGAATGTACAATCAAAGACATGCACCGCTGAGAAGAGTGTCACAAAAGACAAAACTAACAATATTGGTTTTGTAGGGTCTCACAATCCAAATTATGAACTCTTTTGTGATGATTATGGCGATGTTTATGCTTATTATGTCAGTCCCTTTGATAAATATATTGCTTGGTCTATTTGGGTTCCAAAGACCCTTGTTACTAACATGAAAGGACCCATTAAAAAATGGGTCCCTAAAACCAAGAAGTAATTCTCTTGCAGGGCTATGCATCCGGTGGGTCGAAATGGGTGTTGGATAGTGGATGCACTAGTAATATGACCAGAAGCAAGGAGATCATCATGGAGATGCGTCCCAATCATGATAATAGTACAGTCTCCTACAGTGATAAGTCTAAATCTCAGGTATTGGGTCTTGGCAAGGTTGTGGTTGCCCATGATCTCTCTCTCATGGACGTCATGCTTGTTAAGACCCTCGGTTACAACCTTCTTTCTGTTCGTGCCCTTGGCAAGATGGGTTTTGCTGTTTTTATCGATGATGATTTGGTGGTACTCTTGTGGAGCAAGTCTCTCAAGGTCGCTTTCATTGGATACGTCGAAAATGACCTGTATGTGGTGGAATTTTCGGGGAAAACCACTTCGGGTCCGATGTGCCTATTCGGAAAGGCCGACGTGGGCTTGTTATGGCATCACCGTTTAGCCCATGTCAACATGAGAACTTTGCAAAGTCTCCACAAGGGTGGCCACATCCTTCGACTAAAAGACAATGTCTCCTTTGCCAAAGATCGTGTTTGTAGGGCTTGTGTTGAAGGCAAAATGCATGACTCTCCCCACAAGAGGAAGACTATTGTGTCTTCAAAGAGGATCTTAGAATTACTTCATGTGGATTTATTTGGTCCTCCATCTCATGCCAGTCTTGGTGGGAAGAAATATTGCTTGGTCATTGTCGATGATTACTCAAGATATACATCGGTATATTTCTTCAAGCTAAAGAGTGAGACTCAACAAACGGTCATTCACTTTGCAAATGAAGTTCAATGTCAACACAATGTTCCTATCTTGGCAATAATAAGTGACAAAGGCTCCGAATTCAAGAACTACACCTTGAATGAGTTTTTAAGCGAAGAGGGGATAAGACATCAATATTCCGCTACATACACCCCTCAACAAAATGGTGTAGCCTAGAGGAAGAACCAGACTTTGATGGACATGTCAAGATCAATGTTGGCTGAATTCAAGTCTCCTTACAACTTTTGGGCTGAAGCCATATCCACTGCTTGTCATTCGTCCAACCGACTCTACCTCCGAAAGATTTTGGACAAGACTCCATATGAAATACTTACCGGTAACAAGCCCAACATCTCATACTTCAGGGTATTCAGTTGTAAGTGTTTATTTCTTATTAAAGGTGTCCGCTTGTCTAAATTTGAGTCCAAGGCTTTAGAAGCTCACCGGGACTGTTGTAGAATCTTGTAGTGTGGAGTTCGATGAAAATAACGGCTCCTATGTAGGGCAAGTTGATGTTTGTGATGCATATGTTGAAATACCCCAGGATGCCATAAGAAGAATGGGCGTGGGATTTTTCGCCCCATTGAGGAACCCCTTGTGGCGGATCAGGAAGTAAAATTCTCCACTCAAGTGGAGCCCTCATCTTCACAAGATCAACAAGCTCCTACTGCTGAAGAAAACTCTGCACCAACACCACAACTCGCTGAAGCTCATCTGTCTCCTGGACAAAATGGAAGTCCCAGGCTGGATTATCCGCCAACTCCTAGGGGCGGACAGTCCGCCCCTGGCACTCCAACTCGTTCCAGGGGCCGAAGAAGAAGAGAACAACCAAGATGACTCCAGGCCGGATTCTCCGGCCCCCGAGGGCGGATTATCCGGCACTGGATATCCCAGGTCTGTCAGGAATTCTCAGGAAGAGGAAGTTGTTGCCACACCTCCTAGGCCGGATAGTCCGGCCCCACCAAGGGGCAAATTATCAGGCCCTGAAGAAAATATTCAGCAGCAAGCTCCTGTTGTAAACTCAGAACATGATCAAGGGCAAGAACAAGGTCAAGGGCAAGGTAGTGGTCAAGACAAGGATACCAATGTTGAATCAACTCCCCCTAGAAACAATAAGGATATTGAGACTCGTCGCAAGGCTCGTGCTGATCGGAACCTTGAGCTTAGAGGACACACTCTTAACAAGGTTGTCAGTGATCTTCGAAGAAGGGTGTCTACAAGAAGAGAACTTGCAAGCTTCTGTGATCATCAAGCTCACATTTCTATGGTTGAACCGAAGAAGGTCTTTTATGCTCTTGAATATCCCGATTCGGTTTTTGAAATGCATGAAGAATAAAATAACTTCGACCGCAACAAAGTTTGGAAGCTCGTAGAAAAACCCAAGGATTGCCGCAATGTTATCGGCACCAAGTGGATTTTCAAGAACAAACAAGATGAAAATGGCATTGTTGTGAGGAATAAAGCAACACTCGTGGCTCAAGGATTCTCTCAAGTGGAAGGAATTGATTTTGGCGAGACTTATGCTCCTATGGCTCGTCTTGAGTCCATCTGTATCCTTCTTGCCTATGCCGCTCATCATAATTTTAAATTACAGCAAATGGATGTTAAGAGTGCATTTCTTAATGGCCCACTACATGAGTTGGTATACGTCAAGCAGCACCCGGGTTTTGAGGACCCCAAATTTCCGAACCATGTCTACAAAATCGATAAGGCGATCTATAGCCTTAAACAAGCCCCACATGTGTGGTATGAGCACCTTAAAGAGCTTTTGTTAGACCGTGGATTCGAAATTGGGAAAATCGATCCCACTCTTTTTACTAAGAAGGTTAATGGGGAGCTTTTTGTATGCAAACTCTATGTAGATGACATTATTTTTGGCTCTTCTAACCAAGCTTTTAACGATGAATTTTCAAAGCTTATGACTGACAGGTTTGAGATGTCGATGATGGCTGAATTGAGGTTCTTTCTTGGATTCGAGATCAAACAACTTAGAGAGGGAACTTTTATTAATCAAGCTAAGTACATCCAAGACATGCTCAAGAGGTTCAAGATGACAGATCTCAATGGCCTTGGGACTCTAATGCAAACAAAGTGTCATCTTGAGCTCAATCCCAAGGGTAAAGATGCAAACAAAGTGTCATCTTGACCAAAAGGTACCATGTATTTGGTTTAGATGCGGGCATAGACATAGGGGGAGTGTGGTCCTAATTGATTGGGCTAACCCCCCCCCCCTCCCATAATGCCGAAAGCAAGAAAAATCATTTCCCTTAATATCATTTAGTGATATGTGGGTTCTTGATGAGCATTGGTTTTGAACTTAAGATACATCTTCGCGGTGTCATGCCATGCGCTCCAACATGGTGGCTTCGGCCACTGCCCTCTTCCTTGAGAAGAGTTGGTTTCTAATGGCTCTCTTTGGATTTTCCTACATATTTCTTGTTCTCATGGAAAACACACTCAACTTTGGTTTTTGTTTGATTTGATTCTTGCAAATTTGGGTGTGTAGTACCATCTAAGTTTGTTGCTATGACCCATGCCTTCTTTCCCTCCTTGAACCATCTATTCTTGCACACAAGCCCTCTATACACCTTCGAGGGGTTTTGCAAGGGTCCTCCGGCCTAAATCTGTACGAAACAGAAAATTTAGAGGGGGGCGGACTATCCGCCCCGGGAGAATTCTGCCTCTTAAGGGCTGGGTCGGGGAGGCCAGGCTCAAACAAAGCAGCCAGCCCTCCCCCAACCCTAGATCTGCCCCCGGCCGCCGCCGGAGCTTCCGCCCCTCCCCGGAGTCGATTTGACCACCGGATTCTCCGGGTCCTTCCCGGATCTTCTTCACTTTGCCTCCGGGTATCTTCTCCTCCACGATTTTCCTCCAATGAGTGAGGGTAACTCCCTCATCTTTCTCTCCTTTTGTATGTGATTCATTTTTTTGGTGGAAATCTCGTTGTAGAAGATCCTTGGTGTTTTCCTTGCTTCTACAATCAGTACTATTGCAACCCTGGTGCCCGATCTGTTTTGCCATGGTAAATCTGGGTCGTTCCAGAATTTTTCTGCGGGGGGCGGATTATCCGCCCCTGCCAAGGCCGGATAATCTGGCCTGGAGATTAACATCTGGTCTGGTTTGGTCCTGATTTCTGCAATGCACATCATTGGCTTATGGATTGCTTTTCTACTATTTCTACCTTTTCTCCTGGACTTGTGTGTGCTTATCTCCATGATATCCCTCTCATGCTTTTCACAGTTGGTTCCAAGGCTACTAAGACCTTCTCTCGTCGTCCCCATGCCCGTTATCTCAAGCCCACTTCAGAAGGGACATTCATTGATGAAACAGAAGTTAGCAGAGCAGCAAGAGAGGTTGAATGGATGGCAGAGGCAGGAAAGAAAACAAAGAGGACTACATCTTGCAAGGGCGAACAGTCTCGGCCCAACTACAAGGCTATGGAAAGTATTCAGGATGCCTCCATTCTCCAGACTGATTACTATGATGAGGCTGACAGTGATGGTCCCCCAGAGGACTCTATGTTTTGGAATGCCCACTTTCGGGCTATTTATGATAATGTGTATGCCACTATCAAGCTTCGCCCTATGCACCCCATCAATATGACTGAGGCCCAATCCAAGGCAAGGCTCCTTGAGGCATTGGATGTGACCAACAAGATGGGGATTCACCACCTTATGACTCTCCAATGCAACTATGATTCCTCCGTGGTAAGGCAGTTTTTCTCGACACTTGTGATTTGCGGTGATGAGCGTCGTACCATGAAGTGGATGACCGGGACAACAATGATTCAGTCGGACTTCTCCATTTTTGGGCAGGTTCTTGGGTATTCTTTACATGGCCGTGACACCCCTTCTGGTCACTGCATCATTTCTCCACTGAAGCCATCCAAGGACACTGCGCTCGCTCCTTGCATTTCTCTTGATGGTATTGCTGGTACTTTCGCTGGACTCTCTCCCTTGTTGGCATATTTAGGGAAAGCATAGCTCCGAGTGGGGGAAACAAATGACAAGATCCGTGGCCACCTGGTTCCTCTCCTTTCATTATGATGCTCATCAAGCATATGTTGCCTCTTGAGGACTTTGGCACTGATTTGGATGGTGTTCGCAAGCCCAAGAAAATCTACAACAAGGCTCAGAAGACCCATCACCCTTCCACTTCTCCTGAGTCCTTCATGCGTGATGCACGGGCTAGTGGTCGTCGTTCCGCGGTGTCCCCAATGGCACGCGAGGTTAACCATCTCACTTGGTTCCAGCGGCACATCCTTTGTATGGGCATTGACACTCACAAGGGCCAGTATGAGGCGTACCAGAGGAGCCATGAGAGGGACCACACTCAGCAACTTATTCTTCACCATGTCTTAGGTGCCACTTGGAAATACACCTCCTCCCACTGCTCCGGAACCATATGCTCAGTGGAACACTTCAGGGATCAACTATGATGAGCTCGAGAGTTGCCTGTTTCCTCCACCTCCGAGGGCACCCACTCCTCTAGCTGATGACGATGATGATGAGTATGATGAAGAGGAAGGGGACGGGGATGACTATGACGAGGATGAGGAGGCGTGATCTTCTAAGGCGTTAGCATCGCTCTTCTTCCTTTTTGGCATTTCGATGCCAAAGGGGGAGAAGTAGTTCTATTAGGTCTCGTGGATTGGCAGGGGTCGGGTGCAAGCACTGGTCTTTCAGTCGTTTATTTGCTTGCTTGTGCCCCTTTTAGCGTGAACTTATTTGTTATTTGTGCGTGGTTTATGTAAGACTATGTCATGCTTGACTCTGTTTGGTCTTCTAGAATTCTGGACTTATATTGTGGGTCTACTCTCATGGAATTCTGGATTTATCTATGGAGTCTATTTGATGGCATATGGAATCATGGGATTATCTAATGTATGCATCAATATTGTGGGATGTGCTTGGAGCCTGACAATCTCATTATTTTCCTTGGCTATAATCACATCTAGGTGGTATGATCTTGTTTCCTAACACACCTTGTTTCAATTATCGTTGCTATGAAAGTTGCGTTCTCTCTAGTGTGTGTATTTATATTCAAATGCAAATTGTAAATATGCACACATCTAGGGGAGCCTATTTCATTTTTTTAAGGTGGCGTTAGCCGGCTTCATTGCAAATCCTAGTATTGTCATCTAACACCAAAAAGGGGGAGATTGAAAGAATATTTCATAATCCCTAGTGTTTTGTGTGTTAGATAACAATATCAAGGATTATTTAATGTGTGTTGAAGTGTTGTAGTTCTCTCTAAGAAAAGAAGGAAAAGGAATCTGCCTTTGGGGGGCGGATAATCCGCCCCAACCTTTTCCCAGATAGGCGCAAGCCCTAGAAGCGGGGCGGAGTTTTGGCCGGATTTTCCGGCCCCGCTGGATAATCCGCCCCTCATGCTCACTTCCAAGGGGCAAGCCCTAGAGGGGGGCGGAGTTTCGGCCGGACTTTTCGGCCACTCCGGATAATTCGCCCCCAAGGTATTCATCAAGTTCTGCAGGCGCCACACCTAGAGAGGGGGCGGATTTTATCCCCGGAATATCCGCCCTGGGGGCGTAGTTTTCCCGGGGGCGGATAGTCCGCCCCTAGTGGGCGCAGATAATCCGCCCCCAAACTTGTTCAACGGCCAGATCTATGCAGGGGGTATTTAAGCCAGCCTTCCCCCTCCTGCCAGATCTCTTGGTTCATTCGAAAAAGTCAAGATCTGCTCTATAACCTTCATCCAAGAGAGCTCCACCTAGATCCACCCAACGGCCTCGTCCCTTTGGGAATAGAAGGAGGAGAACTCGATCTTCGTCAACTGCAATCAAGCGCTTCATCTCCTCTCCATTCATTTGGAGAATCACCGATCTAGTATTTCTTGAAAATACCTAGATCCTTGTTTTGTTTATATTGATAAACCTTGTTCTTGTGACAGCTTGTTGTCATCTCGGGAGCCCCCAATTCAGTTGTGGGTGTGTTCCCCGGTAGCTTTGTAAAGGCACTGGTTCCCGCCTCGAAGGGTTCCAATAGTGGAGAAGGTGGATCAGGCCTTTCGTGGCGAGATCCATCGTAGAATAGGGCGAGGCCTATTGTGGCATGGTGGTCATAGAACCGTCCACCCCTCTAACACAGATGTACTTCCCTTAACAAGGAAGGAACTGCGGTAAAACAAATCCCTATGTCTACGCGTGCTCCACTATTATTCCCTCGCTCCTCTCTTTACGCGCTTAGTTGCTAGGTTTGCATATAGGAAAATTCTCGTAGTTACATATCTGGAGAATTTACTTTGTGTCAAGCCTAAAATTGAAAAAGAACTAAAAATTGGGTAGCACCTATTCACCCCCCCCCCCCCTCTAGGTTCCCATACGATCCATTTCAACTTCTCCTTCTCCTGCAAGTTTCCTATTACTCGGCCTCGTCTCCCATAACTCGGCTTGGCCTCCACCAGCATACGAGATGATCAATCTTATTCGGCCGACTTAGATCACACGTCGGTCGAGTAAGGTGTTAATCACTCGAATCTTGCCACGCCATGGCTCATTCGGCCGAGCCTCGGAAGACTCGGCCGACATAGCTTATAATTCGGCCTATGGTAAGAAAGGTTCCTCCCTTCTTTCCGCTATCTTCACCCTACCTTGGGTCACCCCCCCAACATTAGTACCTGAAGCAGGTGCGGTCCTGCCGGGAACTTCGGTCGGGCCACATCAGTTTCCAGGCATTCATTCCTTCTAATTTCTTGTCTGAGGTATTTCTTTGATGATGCTCTTTTTTAGCCATTCTCCTTCTCTTTATCCTCTCTTACCGAGGTATGAATTGTGTTCCGAGTTATTCTCTTTTTTCCGGAGCATCTACTTGGCTTCTAGAGTAAGCCTCGTCTTACGTGTACTAATCATCACTGCTGCCTAGTTTTTTGTTCCGCCACAGTGCTTGCTGACATGCTACAGTGATTATTGTGCCTGTCGCGTCGGCGCAGTGACACTTCGATAAACGCAACAGTCAGATAGCCTGATCTCCTCTCGCACCGTGTGTCCCTCGCTGTGGCTCCACTCTCTGTCCGCGGTTGGCTGATACATGCGATTATGCAGTTACCGCGGCACAGCCACGATCCCACTACCGCTCACCGTGTGCGGTTATAAGGAGGGAAGTGGGGGTGGGTCAATTCACATTTCCCCTCCCCACTCCCTTCGTCTTGCTCCCCGCGCCGTCACTACCGTTCGTGCTCTAGTAACTACGCTACCGCAGTTTCTCCTCGACGGACACGCCGCAGCTCTTTAGCTCTCGCGACCTCGCCGCTGCGCCCCCGTTTTCGTTCTTTCGCCCGTGTGCTACTCTACAGCGTTTCCGCTAGGTTTCTGCATTTGGTGTTCTTCTTGTTTTCTTCGATTTCCTGCGGTGGTTCTTTCTCTGTTCCGTCGCCGCGTCCGTTGCCGTCGTGATGGGGCCCTGCACTTCTAGGCCTCTCCCTGCCGCCAGCTATTCTTCCGTCGATTCATCTGACGAGCCCATGTCTAGCTCCGCCAGCGGCGCTCTCGTCGGGGAAGATCTTACGGCGGGTCCAGAACGGGGTTCCTGGCAAGGCCCTGCGGTTACTCGCCACGATATTGAGTGGCTGATCAAGACTCGCTGAATCCCCGCCAAGGTAAGGTGTCGCTTACCCGGCAATGAATCCTCCCACGTACATGATGAGGGTGATTTCGTAGTTTTCATGTCCCATTTCGCTCGTGGATTCGGCCTCCCTCTTAGTGATTTCGCCAGGAGCTTCTTAGATTACTTTGGCCTTCAGCTGCATCACCTGCCGGCTAATGTTGTAGCTTCTCTGTCGGCTTTTATTTCGTCTTCGGAGGGGTACTTCAGCCTTTGGCCTTCTGTAGATGTATGGTCCAAATTCTTTCAAATCCGAGCTAACATGGTGCCGGATAAATCTCTCCATCCCTCTGTGAAATCTCTCACCCAATGCGGGGCTGCCTCCATTACACCTCACAAAAACTCTGTGTTCCCCCGTGTTGTTGGCCTTTAGTCTTCTAAGAAGTGGCATAGATCGTTTTTCTATGTCAAGAATATCGGAGCAGAAGATAAGATTCGGCTCCCCGCTTTCTCCATCGGTCCTCCTTCAAAGAAGAACTGGCTCTATAATCCGAGGAAAACCCACCCTCTTGCCGAGGCATTCGAGCTCCGACTTAAGGAGTTGATTCGTGCTGGGCTCCGGGGTGAATATTTGATGAATGCGTTTGTTAGCAGCCGAATCTTCCCCTTCCAGCTTCGCTCCCACAAGATCTTCTACACAAGCGGTCCTTTGGATCCCAACCGAGTTTCTACGGTTGAGCTTGACGATTACCAGATTTATAAACGTGTCCGGGATATTTTCAAGACTGAGATGCCCGGGGAATGGAATGAGGGCATTTTCTAGAGCGAATCCTCCTCCTCGGGTAAATTAAACATAGGTAGTTTCTTCCGAGTTATTCTTCCATTATTCTTTTGCTAACTCTCGTCCGCTTTTCTCGCAGAGGTTTGCGGAGTAGACCATAGAAGACACCGAGGTTTTGGCTCTTCCTCGGACCTCTGACCGCAATACCCCGGACAACGGAGAGCCTGATCCGGAGGAGTTCATTCATAAGCCGGAAGATGCTCCTGTTCGCTCCCGGAGCAAGACCTCGGCCCGTGCTGATGAAGGTGATTCGGACGATGTCCAAATTCTCGAGGTAGTTGCCGCGGTGCCTATCACTTACACATTTCCGGCTCCTTCTTTCCCAGCTAATCAAGCTAGCCAGGTGCACGAGGTCGAGCCTCTCGCTTTCGAAGCTCCTGTCGCTTCGAAGAAGCGCACTTCTTCAACGGATCCTTCTGATGTTGCCCCCAGGAAGCGAAACCAAGAAATCTTCTCAGCACATTCCGTTGCGTAAGACCATGCCTGGAGTTACTGGGTAAGTTTCCCTTTAAATTTTCATTTGTATTTCTTGTTTCTCTCTTTCTATTTCTGAATCAACTTCTACTTTCTTGCAGATCTCCACTTTCTGCAAAGCCAAGCGGTCCGAGTATGACATCTCATACTACTCGGTCGCCTTCTCCCTCACCTCCGAAGGATGTTTGGGTTCCCAGTCCTCCTCGTGTTGATTCTCCTCCAGAGCCGACTAACGCATCTCCTCGCCGAGATGAGCCCATTGCTCCCCGCGTTGTCTCTGAAGATACCCCAATGTCGGATCAGCCGGCCGACTCTGCTGTCCCCCTCAAGACTCCCGAGGTTTCCCCCGATGATCCTTCGACCACCGCGGTTCCAGCACCTGCTCCAACTTCCACCGAGGTTACCACTAACTCGACCCCTTTGGAGACTGTTGTTCCTCCTGCCGCCAAGGATGTGGCCCCCAGTGCTGAAGTTGTTGTTCCTGTCGATGTCGAGGTAACCTCCGCAGAGGCTCAAACAACCTCGGAGCCTCCTGTTCCTAAGGATGCACCTTCTAGAGAAGCCGAGGCAATCCCGACTGTGTCCGATATACCCAGTCAGAAACTCCTGGTGCTACTACTGTTCCTCCCATAGGTGATTCGGCTACTGCCGATGTTTAGGTTCAACAACTCTTATTTGTTTAAGTCCCCGGTATGCCGGGTGTATGTTGTCTTAAAACAGTTATCCGCCTTTTGGTACAATGTGAACTGTTCTGCCATTGCTCTCTTATGTTGTAGTAATTTTTGTTACTCTATCTAGTTGAGTTTGTGTGATTCGTATATTTGCTTTGCCAAATTTTAACTTCGTAAATCCGAATCATATTTTTCACATGTCTGATTTCCGTTTGGCATCCATCTTGTGTTTTCATCTATTCTTAGTTGTAACACTTTTGGTTTTGCAATTTCCTCTCGAGGACTATGAGTCCGAAACCCATATATCTTTTAAAGTGATGGACTTACTACCTTTTCCGAGATACCTGTCGGTAAAACAATATAAATAGGTTACTTTCCTCATTATATCTTGAATTGCTGATGTTATCATTCGTGTGACTATGATAGTACGAATTGTTGGTCGTTTCCTCCGAGTTATTTCTCCGGTTACCAAAGCAATTTTATATCGCATCTATGATTGATGATAGATTAGTCGGGGTAGTCCCCGAGTCATTGCTTGGGCTCCCGAGGTTCCATCTATAACCAAGTTGACAAACAGTACGGGGTAGTCCCCGAGTTTCTGCTTGAGTCACCGAATTTTCATACATACGCAAAAAATGACAAACAACATGAGGCAGTCCCCGAGTTACTGCTCGGGTTGCCGAAGTTTCATACATAGTTAAAAATGACGAATAACATGGGGTAGTCCCCGAGTCACTGCTGATACATGTCTGATACATCAATTTGGTACATCATGTCACTAGATGCAAGACAGGTCTTCTAAGTGTAAAACGGACGAAGTAAGGCCACGTTCCACGGTCTTTTTGACTCATCTCCGTACTTGCTTGCCTTGTTCTTTTCTGGTGTCTGAGCATCGATCAAGTAGTATGCATCATTGTGTAATACTTTACTCACGATAAACGGGCCTTCCCATGGGGGTGAGAGCTTATGCATGTCGGCTGTGCGTTGCACTAGCCGAAGAACTAGATCTCCTTCTTTAAAAATTCTTGGACTGACCTTCTTTCTATGATATCGTCTGAGCTCTTGCTGATAAATAGCTGATCTTGAGAGTACCAATTCTCTTTCTTCTTCTAGCAAGTCCACATCATCTTGCTGTGATATTTCGTTTACTTCGGCACTTGTGTATTGGGCTACTCTTGGCGAGTCACGCATTATGCCGGCTGTAAGTACAGCTTCTGCCCCATATACGAGAAGAACGGGGTATACCCCGTCAATCTATTTGGGGTGGTCTTGAGGCTCCAGAGTACTGCTGGAAGTTCCTCAATCCAGCATCCTGCCGACCTCTGCAGCGGTTCGATCAGCCGAGGATTTGTCCCGGACAATACTAGTCCATTTGATCTTTCTAATTGTCCATTCGAGGCCGGGTGAGCTACCGAGGCAACGTCGAGTCTTATGTGCTTCTCTTGGCAGAACCTAGCAAAGGCTCCTTCAGCGAAGTTTGCGCCATTATCTGTGATGATACTATGTGGGTATCCATATCTCAAGATAATATCTTTGAGGAAATTCACCGTTGTGGGCCCACCATATTTTCTTATTGGCTTTACTTCTATCCACTTTGTGAATTTGTCCACCATGACAAGAATATGAGTCATTCCGCCGTGAGCTGGCTTAAATGGACCGCCAAGTGATTGGTATTGTCTTTGGCTCGGATGAAGGCAGATGTATTTTGCTGGCATATCTCTAGCAACCATTACACTTAGTTGCCAATTCTTTTGCTTCTTTCAGTGCAGTTGGCAAATAGAAAACATGACTAAAGGCTTTGTCCACTAGATCCCTAGATGAGGCATGATGTCCACATTATCCTTGGTGTATATCCAAAAGGATTTCCTGCCCTTCTGCCGAGTCAACGCATCGTTGTTGTACATTCGTCACACTTCTCTTATAAAGCTCATTATTTATGATTGTCTAGGCTTTTGCTCTTCTCACTATCTGCCTGGCCGTAACCTCATCATCCGGCAAGATCTCTTCTTTGAGGAATGAGAATATGGGTTGTGCCCATGTTGGTGCGACTTTTTCTAGGAAAATTATGTTGTCAATTTCCATTATTTCCACCGACATAACATCTGTGAGCTTTTCCCAATCCATCTATGGATTAGCCGAATTAATCCACGAGTAATTCGGGTTATGCTCTTTGTCAATTTCCATTGGGACACAGCCTCCTATCTGCTCTACCGAGATACGAATCGACTCGGATTCTGGCGAAGGCTTTATTGATGGTTTTCTCAGGTGTTCCAGAGCTATACCAGGGGGAATTGATTGCCTGGTTGATCCGAGCTTTGAGAGTGTATCCGCATCATCGTTTTCTGCCCGAGGTATGTGATGGAATTCACACCCATCAAAGTAACCACTGATTTTCTGCACATGAAACCTATACAGGGCCATATTCGCATCTAGTGCGTCCCAATTACCCGATACTTGCTGTATTACAAGATCTGAATCCCCGTAACACAGGATCCTACGTATACCGATCTCTTTTGCCATTTTCAGGCCATGGACGAGCACTTCATATTTGGCTACATTGTTTGATGCAGCAAAATGAATTTGCAACTCATATTTCAGTTGATCTTTTTTCGGTGAGGTTAGCACTATTCTGCTCCTAGCCAATTTCTTAACTTGGACCCGTCAAAGTGAATCGTCCAATACTTCGGATCTGGCAATGGGGCTCATACTGTACCTCGGCCTAGTCTACGAAAAAGTTGGCCACTGCTTGACACTTCATTGCATCTCGCCTATCAAATTGCGGAGTATAAGGTGATAATTCTATTGCCCATTTTGTTATTCGGCCACTCGCATCTTTGTTGCTTAGTATCTCGGCTATGGGTACCTCACAAATCACCTTTACTGGGTGTTCTTTGAAATAGTGTTTGAGTTTCTTCGCCGACATGTATACTCCGTAAGCCATTTTCTGGTAGTGTGGGTAGTTTTGCTTAGATGCCGATAATACCTCACTTAGGTAATATACCGACCTTTGTACCGACTTACCCTTTTCATTCCGTTACACAACAACTACCGCACTTACGACTCTGTTTGTGGCCACCACATAGAGTAGCATAGGCTCTTTTGACAATGGAGAATCCAAGATTGGTGTCGTGACCAGCATCTTTTTCAACTCATGAAAAGCACTATCGGCTTGAGGTGTCCAGGTCAACTTGTCGGATTTTTTTTGATCAATTGATACAAAGGTACTTCCTTTTCCCCTAGACAACTCACGAACCGACTCAAGGAGGCAAGGCACCCTGTAAAATTTTGTACATCATTTAGGAATTTTGGCAGTTCCATTGTTTCAACTGCTCGGATCTTAGTCGGATTTTCCTCTATACCTCGGCTGGATACAAGGAAACCGAGTAATTTCCCAGCCAGCACACCAAAGGTACATTTTTCTGGGTTAAGTTTCATTCGGAACCTTCACAGGTTCGCGAATGTCTACCGAATATCCTCTAGGAGCGTGTTGCTCTCCTTAGTTTTTATGACCACATCATCAACATATACTTGCACATTTTTTCCAATTTGGTCATGTAGACATTTCTGCATGCATATTTGGTACGTGGCTCCTGCATTACGCAGGCCGAATGGCATGGTGTGATAGAAATAAGCTCAATACGGGGTGATAAACGCATTCTTTATTTGATCAGACGGGTTTAATGGTATTTGGTGGAAACCAGAGTACGCGTCTACAAATGATAACAGCTCGCAGCCTGCGGTCGAATCAATGACTTGGTCTATCCTAGGTAGAAGAAAAGGATCTTTGGTACACACCTTGTTAAGGTTCGTGTAATCGATGCACATTCTCCATACGACGGCTACATTTGGGTCATCCTTTTTCTTATCTACCAACAACGGATTTGATAACCAATCCGGATGAAGTACTTCCATGATAAACCGGCTGCAAGAAGCCGAGCTATCTCATCCCCTATTATCTTTCTCCTGTCTTCGGCGAAGCGACGGAGAGGTTGCTGCACCGGCCTTGCTCCTGGCCTTACATGCAAAGAGTGCTCAGCCAACTCCCTTGGTACACCTTGCAGGTCTTGTGTTGACCACGCAAATATATCCTGATTCTCAGGAAGGAAGTTGGTGAGCTCGCTTTCCTATTTGTCATTTAGGCCAGCACCAATTGTGATGGTGCGCTTTGGGAATTGATCATCGATCTGGATCTTTTTCGTCTCCTTAGTCGGCTGGAAAGATACACTTCCATGCGGGTTGGCTAGCGCCGGCATATTAAGCTGTGTCGACTGAGCCAGAACTGCCACCTCCTAAATTCTTCTTTTATCTCTTGCAATTACCAATGATTCGGCTAGATTTGACCCGGCTGAAGCTCATTCCATTGATTTTCTATAATCTCCAGCCACTGTTATTACCCCCTGAGGTCCTGGCATCTTCATTTTCAAGTAACTAATGTGACAGCTGCTCATAAATTTAGCCAATGCTGGCTGTCGGAGTAAAGCATGATAGCAACTTTCTAGATCCACCACTTCGAACTCCAGATTCTCCGCTCTACAATTCTCTCTTGTGCCGAATAATACATCTATTCGGACTTTCCCAATGGGTTCGCACGAGAGCCCCGGAACTATCACATGGAATGTAGTCCTTGTTGGCTGCGGCATATTCGGAGTTATTCCGAGTTTGTGCATTGTGTCTTTGTACATGATGTTGATGCTACTCCCATTATCTATGAGTACCTTTGAGAACTTCACATTGATGCTAGGTCCGACATGTCAACACCCGGATTTTTCAATCCTAGATGCCTGTTATGCCATACATCGCAATCCCAGGATTACCATTTTTGCGAGACATAACAGAATTGGATACCATAGTACATCATCCATTACAAACGATACATAAGTTCTTACACGAATAGGGATCTCATGATCCAGTTCTTAATACAACTTCAAGCAGCAGAATACGTAATAATAACGGTAGCGTAGGCGAAGCTCCACCTTCGGGGTCACAGGCAATGCTGACGATGGGAGATGATCCTAGTTGTCGTAACCTTCCTAGGGTCCATCTTCCAGGTACTCCTCTTCATAGTCTGGCCATGGGAATAGCCAGTGACAAAGCCATGAGTACTCTTTAAGTACTCGCAAACTAATACTAACAGGTAAAGGGGTTTTTGGATAATAGGACACTAGGCTCTAGGGTTGTTTTGCAAAATCCAGATTTATCTCTACTAGGTTCCAAAGCTAGTCACAATTTTATAACTCCTAAGTGGGAACTTGTATTCCATATCAAAACTCTGTTGTGGTCAAGTCAAATTCTCAATTCAGTTCACAGGTCATTTTGAAAAGTCTGACAGGGGAACAGTATGGCCACTCCAACTGTCCATAACCGCGGACGCGGCTATTCGAATAGTTTGACACTCTGCAGAGATTGTACACTTTCACCACAACATTTGATACATCCGTCAGGAACAAATCCTGAATTCACCATACTCAGTATTCGGATAATCAATCCTAACCTTTCAATTACACGCCCTAGTATAAGCACCTCTCATGTAAGTTTGGCCTCCCAACCATGACCAACTGTCATCTTGGGTACTTCACAGGTGGACAATCTTCACAAGGTAGCCTCAGCTCAGACCTTGGCCGTGAGAGAACTAATACTAAGGTATATAAGTTTCCAGTCAAGCCCTACCCAATATTCGGGTATTGTGGTTGTACGATAAAATTGGAATGGTATCGCATCCAGACAACCATCAGTTTTATAAAGGGCTAAGGCACATGCCTCAACATTTTTATCACCAAAATCATCAAGTGTTTGGAAACACATGTCCAAAACATTTCAATAGAATGAGCCATCATTCCAAGGTTTTCATAACCATTTTTCCACCAAGTATTCCCATCTAAAGTTGATCAAGTTTTATGCTTAGCACTAGCATCTACAGGTGGGGGTAAGCAATAATGAGGGATGGTCAACTAGTGGGGTTTCAACTAAGTACAACCTTATATCTTAGGCTGATATCAAGGTTTCTAACTTAGGCCAAATTTTATGCTCTTTATGCAACCTTCAATATCTTTCTAGTCTCTGTAAGTCACTTAAGTAAACTCTAAGTAAGCTTTGATAAAGAAACAAAGTAAGAAGCTTGCAAATAAAACTAGGATTTGTTTATCAAGTGGGTGTGATCACATATGCTTAAGGAATATAGTAGGCATAGTAACAAGTAGGGGTTTGTTGCATCCGTAGGGTATCGTGCAAGTGTTAGCTTGCATAAATGTCAATATAAGCTTGCATAGGTATAGCATCAGCTTGCATAGGTAAAGTATCTTGCAAGTGTTATCTTGCACTTTCACTAGTAGTATTAGGCTTGCCTTGTGCAGAGCAGTGGTTGAAGTTCTCCTCGGCTTCTTCTTCGTAGTATCCTCCTTCCTCCTTGTATCCTTGGTCGGTACTAGCGTCTATGAATAAATACGAGGTACACAATCACCAAACAATACTTAACTACTTGCAATCATCACACACAAGGGTCCTATAGATGATCTAGCATCATCTCTAACATTACAAGGTTAGGGCTTGGTTTAATTCCTTTTCTTTTTAGAAAAGTAATTTCTACTCATTGAAGAACTACTTAAGATTTAATATTCTCCAAACCAAACATGGGATCATGTTGACACATGTCATCACCACATATTGTAGTCCATGGGAATGTGATTTAAAGTGGTGGCACAATTTAATAAGGTTTTACCCTTTTATTTTAATTAATTAAAGTGGCTAGTAATGCCTATGGGGCATTCTTTTATTACTTGAATATTATTTCTACAAGTAAACCTATATATTTTTATATGGTTAAATGTGATTTTTGAGAGTTGGAATCAACTCAAAAGCTATTATGGTTTAAATTTGAAAAATGTTTGAATGCAGAAAACTTCTGCCTTGTTATTTTTACCATGGGTGATCTATAGATCGTAATGAACTGAATCCAACGGGCTTGGATTCAGCATTCATAGACCTTTCCAACAAAATTGGTTTCATTCAATTTGGTGTAATGAATCGATCTGGGTTGATTTTTGAAGTTGGGTACAGACGTGTGTTTGAATTGAAATGGAAAAAGTTTAATTTGAATAACTGGGCTGCGCGGGAAAAGTTAATGGGCCGGCCTGCTAAGCGCAGTGGGTGTTCCCACTCGTGAGTGACACGGGGCTGGGCGAAGCGGTATGGGGCAACGTGGATCGTTCGATCTAGTTCTAATCCAAGGCTGGGAGTCATCGTGACGCGAGACAACGCCGGCGAGAACGAAACCTAGCGCGGCCAGTGAGGGGTGTTGGGGGCTCACCAGGGTACGGGCGAGGGTCGGCGAGGCGGGCGAACGACGAAGTCGACGACGGCGAACTCCTGGGTGGTCGCGGCAGCTCCTGGGGTGGACGAAATTGATGGCTCCCTTCTTCTCCAGAGGCGGCGGGCTCCGGTGAAATTCCGGCGGGGTGGTGCTCGCCTTGCTCTGAGAACGGTGTGGCACGATCAGTAAGGAGAGGGGAGTGAGATGGTGTGAAGAAATCGAGCGGGGGTGGCCTCTATTTATAGTCGAGCGAGGGGACCATCGGGCGCACGGTGAGCTCGTCGAGGGCGATGTTACAGGCGGCTAATGGCATGGCAAGGGTAGGGGACGGTGTTGTGTCTCCTGGCGATGCTCAACGACATGGTTTTGAGGCATGGGGCGGTGTGGCTTGGTCTGGAACGGGCGATGCTCTGCGCGGCAGAGGCGGCGTCTTCGACGGCGGGCGGTGGCTGTGCGGCATGGGGCGGCAAACGGGGATGTCTGGCGGTCTCCTGGGTCGGTGGTGATCGTGTGTTCACGCGGTGAGGGCGGCGCGCGGTCTGTGGGTGCCGGTCGAGGGTGGTGCTCTGGCGCACGCTCGGCATGGTCTCTGGCGGTCTGGGCGCGGTTCGTGCGCGTGGTCCAGGGCTTGGCAACGCTCGCGACTGGGACAGTGAGTGGCGGTGGATGGTGGGCTGCCGCCCAGACATGCTGGCTAGGCTTGCTGCTGCTCCTAGCTTGCTGTCGACTATGGGGTGGCAAGGGTGTGCTCGGCTGTTCACCATTGATGGCAATGGCAAGCTCACAGTGGTGCTAGTGCTTGGCTAATCTTCCTAGATGATCTACTGAGCTGGTTGTGAGCTAACTAGGGAACAAGTTAGGCAAGAATTACTGCTCACAATATTGTTTGATGTTTGTTTGATTTGTGTCTGCAACCTGTTTGATGAAATGGCCGCATGAAATCAAGTTTTGAATTTTGAAAAGATTTTTGGTGGGTTTGCTATATTGGTTCTGGTGAGTTTGCAGATGCTTGGGTTTTGAAAGTTGAGCTTGTTTGAGTGGTTTTTGAAAAAGTGGGATCTTCCCATATTTTTTTTGAGGGTAAAACAGTAGGGCAAAAAAACCCCACTGCAATTTTTATATATCAATTAGAGTTACAAAAAATTTACAAACATATTCCACCTCATAAAGAGGGATAACATTCTAATTAGCTATCTCCTGTCTAAGTTGGCTTCAATCCAATCCTTAAGGCCCTGATAGTACTTCATCTTAATTCTATATAGGACCCATCTTAATTCCTGAGCTGCACCGACGCATGTTGATTGTTGAAAATTTCATTGTTTCTGCAAATCCAGATGCTCCAAGTTCCAAGTATCAGAATTTCCATTGCAAAAGGGACCTTCAGATATTTTTTAATACTAGCTAGAACTTCAAAGATGCTTTGATCAGCCATATTGACCTGTGAGATTTCAGCCCAACAGGCTCTTGCAAATGGGCATTCCCAAAACAAATGTAAACTAGTTTCTTCACTATGGAATCCTTGGAAGACACAATCATAAGATGCCAGAGAAAAACATTTCCTTTTCAGAAGATTTCTTGTGTTGAGTCTATCAAGTAGAAGGAGCCAGAAGAAGAATTTGTGCTTTTGTTGACAAGAAGATTTCCAAATCCAAGAGAAATGTGGCTGAACCGGTTGGTAACCAACTAATGAACAGTAAGCCTTTTTGACCGAAAAATTATTGCCCCGGATGTAAGACCAACAATCAGATTCCCCTTCCCTGCCAGAATTGAGAATTTGTTCAAGACTTTGATATTCCTGAAACGCTTGTTGGGACAAAGGAAGGTAAAAGAGTTCCTAAGTATTTGCAGTATGCAGGAACTCAGTGACAGAAATGTGAGGGTTTTTTGCATATGAAAGTAGGTGAGGAAGCTTATGTTGAAGACAACTGTCATTCCACATATCAGTCCAGAATAGTGTAGATTCCCCATTTCCAACCAAGCACTTTGCAAGTCCTTTAAAAATGTCAATCAGTTTTAGATGAGCTTTCCACAAAAAGGATCCCTCAACACTTCTTCCAGGCAGCTTACCATTACTATAGTAAGTATTCCAAACCAAATGAAGATCTTCCCATATGATCAAGATTCAATTTTGAATTGTCAATTAAGCTATGCATTTGAAAGTTTCTGGATGATCACAAAGTGGTCCTTGATACTTTGTTATGAGTACATTCAAGGGGTGCAAAGATCCAGAAAAGTTTCTGTTAGGTTCTGAAAGTTTGAGACAGCCAAAGTAGGCATGGGAGTTAAATTGGTCAAAGTGACCATTCATTTAATATATGTGTTTTGATTTACTTGTATTTAGGAAAAGTGTGGGAAATGTTTTAGATGATGTTTATTTCACCTAAGAAACATTTTACAAGCAATGAAACAAACAAACAAGGTGGTTTTAAAAGAATTCAAAATCAATGCCTACACATATGCATGCATTCATAAATTTATTTAGAAAAGTTTTTGTTAACCCTAAGTTTGATGATTAGAGTTTGATGATCCAAGCTTAGTATTTTTGGGATGTTACACGACAAATCTCGGATCCAGTACTAAGGCATATGATCCTGGGTTCGGCATTATCTTTGGATGATCCCTTATGCTCCAGGTTATCTCTTGATCGGACCATGGCACATATCTCGGCACTGCCGGCATAACCGCATTCACTTCCATATGCCGGCGTTGTACGCTCTGTCTATCTTGTTGTTCTTTTGTGAACACACAGTATGATTGGTTATGCTCCCTGTAATCATTGAGTCCATTGTTCCCGGGGTTTCCCCTTCCATCTTGGTTCTGATTTATCACTTGGTGCATCGCATCCCTCCGATCCGGGTTCTCATACCTCGCAGGGGGTGGTGGTAACATTAGCTGATGTGCATTCCCCCAGTTAACTGTGGCTGCTGCTGGTGATGCGCTAGATGCGGTGGTGCTTGTATGGCCGTCGGGTTTCCCATTGCACTTTTCATCCAGGCGCATTGGCGAGTTCTGTGATTGGCTGGCTTGGCCGGTTTTGGCGTGTGGAATTTACATGGTTGATATAACATGGATTCAAACGTGTACTTCGGCCTTTCTTGCCATTGTTTCTTATGTTCGGGTGTCCACTGCTTCTTCCCCTCGTTCCTCGGCGTCCACTGTTGAGGACCATTCTTCTGTCGTTGAGTGTTCCCATGACTCGGCTGATCCTGCACAACCGCTGCCACTTGATTAGAACTGTATCTGTAATCCGGCCTCTCATCCCTTCTTCTTCCTCGGTAATCATTGCGTCGCGATGATCCGGCACCATCCCGAGCATAATGATCCTGTTGGTCGCGATGTTTTGCCGACATTAGCTCTAGTTGAGTCGGATCACCCAAGGCGTATGAATCTGCTACTCTGATTGTTTCCGCCAATGTGGTTGGCATATCTCTCTGCAACCTCTGCCACAATACACTTTAGTATCTGCACCCCTAAGCGAACCAGGCAATTGCTTGAGATTAGATAACCCCCTCGCATGAGTTTCTAAGGTTGCACCACCGATTCAGGAACTCTCTATCCGTCTCATTTGGCTTCTGCTTGCACATAGCGAGCTTTAGTGGCCTGTTTTGCCTCTTATATGTGCTGGTGAAATTACTGACAAACATTTCCTCAAAATCTAGCCAACAGTTGATACTTCCTGTTGGCAAATTATTCAGCCAGACTCTGTCCGGTCCTTCCAACATCTGTGGCACGTATCTTACAGCCCATCTTAAATTTCCTCCTACTATTTTTATGGTTGTGGCATAATCAATTAGCCAATCTTGCGGCCTCGTACTCCCATTGTACGTTTTTGTGCCCCTTGCCAGCTGAAAGTTCGGCATGGGCGGTTCACCCATGATCCGAGGTCCGAAACACGCGGGGCTAGGCGGACCCTGTTCTTCCAACAGCTCGGACCTGTACAACCTGTCCAGCTTTAATCTTGCGTCAGTCGACGGCAAGTTTCTATAAATAGCTCTCTCGTGCACCCCATAGTGGTTTTGCCCACCATGCTCTGCATATTCCATCTCCGAGTAACCATCATTGTATCTGTCATTTGCATGATTATGTGGAGCTGGTCTTGCTTCTCGTTCTTGCCGAGGTTCGTGCCTCGGCTGATGATCCTGGGGAGGGTACCTCCTTCCTTCCTCCGGGTCATTGTTCTCATGGTTTCCCCTTCCGAGGTTTCCGTGCTCTCTGTTTATCTTCCTGGCCATCGCCGGGTCATACGGAAAAATTTTCTTGTTTCTCTTTCCCGAAGTTACTGCTTTGTCTTTTTGCGCATTATTTCCGGGTGAGGATGCCGCTGCCGCAAATAATGCGGGGGCAGCTCCTGTCGAATGAACCATGCGAGAAGCTCCTGGCTTCGCTGGGTTAGCCCTAAGCATTTCTTCATTCTGCTGGTTCGCAGTGCGTACCAGCTCATTTACTCTTTCTTGCTGCTTTTGTCGGGCTTCCCCGCTTAATCCCTCCAATTCCAGGGCTGCTACATTTGCCGCCCTGAGGTTCTTTGCCGGGGTACTATACCTCGGCAAACCTGGGTCAACCGAATCATTTGGTCGAGCTTCATGCTCTTTGTTGATATCATTCATGAGGTTCTTTCCTCTCAACCTCAGATCATCTACTCGATCTGTGGCCGTATCTAGCTTGTTTGCTCTAGCATATTCTTTCAAGGTCATGTTAAAGGACTCCTACAAATCCGACACCTTTTTAGCCTCCTCCAACACTTTTAGTCTAGTTTCTTCTAACTCCGGTTGTGCGTTTTCCGGGTCAACTATCGGCGCTGCAGGGGTAGTCAAGTTATCTATAGTTGCTTGGAGGATATTCTCCGGCCTATCCAGAGGTGGACACCTTACCCTTGCCGCTTTTGGAGTTACCTCCTGTTCCTCGGCAGCTCTGGTCACCTGAGGATCTACAGCGGCTGTCTTTGGAGCTTCTTGCTTCGTCGTTACCTGGCCTCCTACAGCCGGGTCCTTTCTTGCTCCTGCGCCTGCTCCTGCTGCTGGTGCTAGAGCCGTCATCATCACCTCGACGCTACCTGCGGGGCGAATGCCACGCTGACCGTTGGCAGCGCTGAGGGGAGGATCTCCTTCATGGATGACTCGGTGCGGGTAGACGCAGGAGGTGTCTATGCCGACGTAGATCTTGTGAGCACCCAGGTTGATGAAGATGCCGGTGCGCGGGGCGCTCTGCTCCTGAAACTGCCAGCGTTGTCACTGACATAGTCCCAGATATCAAATCTCTAGACTAGGCCATAAACAACCCGCTCACCAGTGTGGATGAAGTTTCCCGTCCGGATCTTGACTCCAGCTACCACCGCTGCTGGCCCCATGGTGCGTGCCAACTGTCGTGTTGGTGGCACGACAGATGCCATGGGTAGGCTAAAGTATGAGGCCACTGGGTGCTAGTGGGATCTGGGGAGGGAAGATGTAGTGATTTCTACACACAACTATCTAGAACATGGATCTTTATTTCTCCTCAATAAAGTTACAAGTGCTCCTAGAGTTGTATCACAGAGAAGAGGAAAAAAGACTACTACCGGATCCCTTCAATCCCAAATGAATCGATCACCCCTCCAGGAACTCGTACACCTCCTTAGAATGAGATCCCTTGGTTCCTCCTAGGGCTGACGTGTCAAGCATATTCTTGGAATATGCTTATCCGAAATTGGTAACTCGGCGGACTCCTTTCCGTGTCCCCCTTCTATCGGTGACAAAGATCCAGAGACCCCCACATGTGATCCTCGGGCATCCCCACTGTCACCTCCGTGACGCTTCTCTGCCCCTCTGCGGCTCTGCTCTTTGTCCTTAGCACTTGGCCCTGTGTAGATTCTTCCTAACCAGCAGCTAGGGTTTGACTCTAGGATACTTCTCCTTCTCCTGCAAGTTTCCCGTTACTCGGCCTCGACTCGCATAACTCGGCTCGGCCTCCACCAGCATACGGGCTGATCAATCTTATTCGGCCGACTTAGCTCACACATCGGCCGAGCCTCGGTAGACTCGGCCGACTTAGCTTATAATTCAGCCTATGGTAAGAAAGGTTCCTCCCTTCTTTCCGCTATCTTGACCCTTCCTAGGGTCATCCCCCCAACACTTATGAACTTTGAAGGTGTCCTATGCATTTATGTTTAGCTACTCCATGAGGGACAAGTTGAATGCCACTATGCTATGTTTTCTATATGTGAAACAAACAAACGTCACTCAATGCATTGTTATTCATGATCTTTGTTTGTATCCCTTCATGTTGCAGCTTAGTTACTATGTCTTATTATGAGAACTTCATCTTTCATGCTCATTTTTAGAGTACTTTGATCCCAGCTTTCAATGCTTGCAAATGGTTGGATCATGATTGTGATGGTGCATGTCACCTCAAAAATTATTCTTTTTATCACTTACCTACTCGAGGACGAGTAGGAGCTAAGCTTGGGGATGCTTGATACGTCGTAAACGTATCAATAATTTTTGATGTTCCATGCTTGTTTAGTATCAACTTTGTTATGCTTTGCCTACACTTTGAGGTATTTTTATACATTTTCTAGGACTAACCTATTAACAAGATGCCACAGTGACAGTTGCATGTTTTCTGTTGTTTTTGGTTTTAGAAAAGCTAGTACGGAAATATTCTTGGAATTGGATGGGACAAAATCCAAAGTCAATATTTCACCGAGGAGAAAACAGAGACCGAAGGGCAACCGGAGGAGGGCCACGAGGCCGCCACACCCTTGGGTGCGCCGCCACCAGGTGTGGTTGACTCGGGTGCCTCCCTGCCTCGCCTCTTTGCCTATATAAACCCCCCGATGACAAGGCTCTAAGTAACCAATCAGATCTCCATGAAACAGTCTGTATCTACCACCACCATCATCCCTAGATCGGGGGGGTCCGAAGATCTTATCGGCACCCTGCCGGAGGGAAGAGATAATCCCGGAGGCCTTCTTCATCACCATGCTAGCCTCTAGTATGATGCGTGAGTAGTTTACCCTTGGACTATGGGTCCATACACAAGCTAGATGGTTCTTTCTCATCCTTTGTGCTATCATGTTTAGATCTTGTTAGCTCCGTTCATGATCAAGGTCATCTATTTGTAATCATGCATGTTGTGTTTGCGGGGATCCGATGGATATAGATTACTATGTCATTGATTATTGATTCTATCATGTCTTATGATTATTGATTTTATCATGTCGGTGATGTTTGAGATCTTGCATGCTCTCCATTTCTAGTAGCTATCTTGGCCAAGTAGATGCTAGTGACTCCAAGAGGGAGTATTTATGCTCGATAGTGGGTTCATGCCTCTATTGAATCTGGGAAGTGACAGAAATCTCTAATTAAAGTTGTAGATGTGATGTTTCTACTAGGGATAAAACAACAATCTCTTGTTCATGGAACAATTGTATTGTTTACTTTACACACATTGCTTAAAGCAGTTATCCGTTACTTGCAACTTAATACTGGAGGGGGTTCAGATGATAACCTGAAGGTGGATTACTAGTCATAGATGTAGTTGGATGGCGGTCTATGTATGTTGTTGTAATGCCCAATCAAATCTCATAGGAACATGAATGTCTAGTATTGCATTGTTATGCCTTGCTCAGTCCTATCAATTGCCCCGCTGTAATTTGTTTACCCAGCATGTTATGTTATTTATCTTAAGGAGAACACCTCTAGTGAACTATGGACCCCAGTCCAATCTTTACCATTTTTACATCATCTATTGTTACTATTTACTTTCTACAAGCAATCATTACCTTCCACACCATACATTTAATCCTTTGTTTTCGGCAAACTGGTGAGATTGACAACCTCACTGTACATTGGGACAAAGTCTTGAGTTTGTGTTGTGCAGGTTCCAAGTTGTTAGGAACACCTTGGAGTCGTTTCCTTCCTCTTACTGGTTCGATAACCATGGTTTCATAACTAAGGGAATACTTACTGCTGTGCTCATCATACCTTCCTCTTGGGGTTTCCCAACAAATCTCTATAGTGATCTGAGCCGCGTCATCTTGTTCGCCACAAAGATGCATTTTAGGTACGAGGCCACGAATCGTCGTTCAACGGCGCTTCTTAAGCATCCATCACGCATGTAGTAGGGGTCCACTACCGTGATTCCCGTTGTGTTCTCTCTAATGAACTACATGGCCAGGCTAAGAGAAAACAGGTGGACCATGGTATAGTGCAGCGAGTACAGGTGGAACATACTGAATATGTCGTCAAACCTTTGGAAGAACAGATCCGCGGGGACATTTTCGACGAAGCACAAGCCTGGTGGCACCTTAACCACGAATACAGGGTGTGAGGGATCTTTCTCCGCCAGAAGGCATCTCTCTACCGTCAGCACACCGTCATGCACACTCTTCATTTCCGAACTAGCGAGCCTCCGCAAATTCTTAGTTAGCATGGGCTCACCCGCCACATGCATCCTCCACATAGTACCCTCGGGTCTTGGTGGCCCGTCCCAAAACCTGATCGGAGTCGCAGTTGACGCCACCGACTGGCTCGAGCTGCTAGATTTTATTTTCCCAGCCTTTTTGCCTTTTGGAGAGCGGGCAGGCACCGCAATCTGAGCAGCCGCCGCCCTATGTAGTGTGTCAGGGCTTAGAATAAAGGGTCGGTTGGTTGTATCAGTTGGCTTGGTCAAGGCGCAAGCTGGAGGCGTCTCGTGAGAATCATACAGACGCTTGGTGATAGTTGGTTTCTCTGTGGGGCCACTAGCTGGGTCATTGTTTGGGCCATCATTGCAAAACTGAGTGTTGAAGAACTAATCAAAGTCTTCGCCGTCCTCGTTCGGATCCTGCGCCATATGCATATCATCAACATGATCATCCGACCCACCGCGTGGAGGTGACGATAGGTGCAGTAAGGGGGCCTTGGCATGGCTTGTCGCTGGCACGACATGTGGTGATGTTGCCTGTGGGGTGATGGCCCCCGCCGTACCCAAACGAATCATGCTCTTTGGCGATTGCAAGAATAAGCCGAAGAAACTTCTAAGGACAGCCGACTCTTCTTCATCTACTCCTGGGAGTTGAATGGGACGTTCCAGGTCATCCCAGCCCCTTAGCACCCGACTAATTTTAACCTTGTGCACGCTATCTGGCATCGTCCTTGAGTGGAACATGTGCTGCAAGGGTTGAACGATGGTAACCTTGGCAACATCCCTCAGCTCGTTGTTCACGTATCATAAGAGAGTGAAAGGAACATCCATTTGCAGAAAACATGTACGGCGTCAGAGACATGCCATAGGAGTAATAGATGGCAAGGCAGTTAAGTAATTTTTATCGTGATGGCGTCGAGATCGGCTAATGTCAAGGCACCTCAAACAACGATGGGCGTGCAAGAGACGGAGGGGCTGATTGATGGCACGGTGCCGGCCGGCGGTGTATTCTCCTTACCGGGTGTATCGAGCTCCGATGCTGCTGCGACGATGGCAGGGGGAGTCACCAACATGTCCGGCGCCGTGGTTCTAGCGAGCGGAGTCATGAACACACAATTTGCATGGTTCGTTGGCGCCGAGTTGTTCGAGTGGCTACTGACCATTCTTGGTATCGGGAATGGCCCTTGTCGACCACCAGCACTCCTGTTCGCTATTGACTCCACCAAGGTAGGCAGGATGAACATGAGGGTGGTTGCCAGGTTTTCTTGGACAATCTGCGGGATCCGTGCCAATTGTTCCTTAAGTTCTTAAACCTCGTGGTTTTCCTCCTCGATCGTTCCATCCACACGCGTCATCGGCGGTCGACCAAAATGATCCACCTAATTCATATTCCCGAAGCCGGCCAGACGGCCAGCCGACGACGGCTTCTTCATAACCGGCGTGATTTTCTTGGCCCGGTTCATCGCCCTGTTAAAAGGGTTATCCCACCGGGTGGCCTCCATCGACCCCTAGGATGAGGAACCCTGGGATCCATGACTAGCAATTTCCTCCTCCTAAATAAGAAGAAATAGTGAACCATTTAGAAATTCAACTTCATCGATTAGAATGCAATCGAGTTGATCCGCGGTAATTAAATTACTTACCACAATAACCTCGAAGTCCTTCAACGCAGGATCCGCGGTGAGTTTTTTGGTTTTTGGGACCACATGGTAACGGTCCCTGATGAAGTTTCGAAGCTGCCTGTTTTCGAATTTCGCAAAGGGGTTATCTATCCCCTTAGCTCTATAGTTGTCGTCCTACTTATACCATTTGGCCTCCACGGTTCTATATCCACCAGATCTGAGATGGTGGTGACCTATATTCATCGCCTGCAGCACGTTTCCCCGCTTACTCGAGGCCAGGGCTCTTTCCAATTCGCACCTCTCCTTGAACTCCCAGTACTGGTGTTCGGTGATTTGCGGGTCAATCTTCTTGATCTCCTCGAGACTTTTGCCTTCTTTATAGATCTTATTTATCCGGGTTCTCCATCTCGCCAGGGCGGTGCTCATCTTTGTGAGGGCGGATTTGTTTACTTCATTCCCATGATAATTTGTGTTCCGATACTCAGTCGGGAACTTGTATCTTGCGTGCAGCTTCTCAAAGAGGAGTGTACGCAAATGTCCATTATATTTATGCCGGAGATTCTCGGTGTTGATCGAGATGGTGGTCCGGGTGATAGCCGCCACTTTCCCACCGTACCCTCTAACGACAAGGTCGTGCACCAAAGGAACCCCTGTTGGGCTCACTTCGGTAATTTCCTCTCTTACGGTGTCGACCGTGTTCGGGCGCCGTTCCTTCGGCTTCTTCTTCTTCTTAGGAGGATTACTACCACTTGTTGTGCCCTCGCCGCCATCAGTGGTTTCATCATTCATCGTTCCTTCGGCTTCTTCTTCCTCCGAGTCTTACATACCATCGTCGTTTCTCTCCGAAGGATGGTATTCTTCATCTTCCTCTAGCCGCTGGTCCTCCTCCCAGAATGGCAATTTTTTATTCGGAGGTCTGACTTCTCCTTCAGCGTTGATGCGCTTAGAACAGCCAGCCTCGTCGTTTTCACACATGTTTGAACTAATAAAAAGCAAATAATGGTTAGTAATAAAGTGCCCGGAAAAATCCGGCATGACCTTTGCTAATTTTCATAGACTAGGAGTGCCCGATTTCTGCCGAAATGGAAGTTAATCAACATTCCAGCAAAAATCGGGACTCATTTCATACAAGAACCTACATACACAACATAAGAAAGTGCTTCATACAAGAACAAGCACAATTTCAAGTGCTACAATAATAACAAAAATGAGAATACACCATAACCAAGTGCTTCTGATCATAACCAATTGCTTCCAAACAACTATCTCAGAACTTAACTAATGCTTGATGACATCAAGCAAATGACAGCATGCAAATGATGACAGCAAGCAAACAATAGATCTTGTGGGCTTACAAATGATAAAAGCAAGCAAACCAAAGATCAATGTTACACCATAGGTTGTTATTTGGATAATAGAACTAAATACAACATTATTATAAGCTGATAATAGAACTAAAATGTACAAACTGTCATGCTACAACTCTGAACCTGATGCATATTTACAAGGATATGAGGGAGCAAAACTGAACCATTTACCTACCCTAAACAAGACTACAATGGATCCTCATTCTACAACTCTGAACCTGATGCAAATATGAGAAGTATAGCAAGGTTACCACTTAACATGTTATCTCTTCAAACACAATATCAAGTAATCCTTGCATTAAAAACAGAATGTATGATGTGGCTTCTACTATGCGTAGTGTATCTTTCCACTGCTAGCACCCGTACTATATCTTGCCACTACACCAGTACTATATCTTTCCACTGCCAGCATAAAAAATCAATATAATTTTCTATTTTAAGAATTTTACTAACAGTTGAAGTGTTGAAAGGAGTGTACTTCTATTGAAAGAATTTGTACTGACAATTTCCTTTGCAAGATAGACTAACCTACTACAGCAACTACTACTACTGCTACATTTCTTACTAACCTACTTCTAACCTACTACTACTAACCTACTATAGCAACTACAATCTAACCTACTGCTAACTACAAGCTACTACTAACTACAAGCTAACCTACTACCAGGTATATTGCAAGCTACGTCTAACTACAATCTACTGCTAACTGCAAGCTACTGCTAACTACAAGAAGAACAAATAAAACCTACAAGCTAACCTAATGCAGCCTAAACAAATCAACTACAATGAATTTAGCAGCATGTTCTACAATGAATCTAACCAATTAATATGCACAAGTAAAATTCAGACAAACTAGTTGTTCCCAGTGTATGATGAAAGTAACATCTGCAAATGTTCTACAAGCACTAGAGAGTCTCTGTTTTCATCGATTCATCTGTGCCATCAAAGGAAGAAAGGGGAGAGGGGAAGCTCTCAAAAGGCCTTCCTAACTAAACTTCTAAAGCCAGTGTAACTTGTTTATAGAGAGTTTGCCTAACTAAATTTCATGCATTTCGTCCGTCCTTGGAGAAAATAGATATTACACGAGCTAGCATATGCATACTGAAACCTAGCTTCTTGTACACTAATCTGAACCCTTGCTTCTTGTCGCCTGCAGAAAGAGGGGAGTTTGGAGAGAGGGGAGGGCAATGCTAGCTCACCTCTGAGATGAGGACGACGACGAGCGGACGACGACGGGCGGACGACGGTGGGCGGACGACGACGACCTCATCCTCCTCGGATGCATGCAGGCCTCCTCCTCCTGGGACGCGCGCGGGCCTCCTCCTCCATGTCCTCCTCCTCCTCCTTCACGGCCTCCTTCTCGAGAAGCGGCTGCTGGCGGGGCTGGCGAGGTGGCAGATCAAGAGCAGTGACGGCGGCGGGGCTTGGGCTCGGGCTGAGAAGGGGATGAGATGGGGATGAGAGAGGGACGTGCTCGTGCACACGTGTGGATAAAGCCAAGATAGGCATAGCACACTCAGGAATAGTGCGCTATGGATATCTGTAGCGCACTCTGGGCTAGTGCGCTCCCTATCGGTTCTAGCAACTATAAGATTAATGCAGCCCCACTCTCTAATAGATACACTAACCTATCCAACTGGTTCCACCCACTTCTCAATTTCAACTTGTGAGCACCCAGGTTCGAATCCTGGTGCCCACTTTTTTTGTTTTTATTTCAAAACTACTATTAAATGTTTCAAAAATGCCCAAAAGTGGTGATATATGCCATAAAAGTTTTGTTTTTATTTTAAAAATATTTTTAAATATTCCAAAAATTCCCAAAAGTGATAATATATGTCATAAAAGAGGTACAAATATGATTCAAAGTATAACTAAATTAAATAATAATTTTTCCATGAATATTACAATCTTTTTTGACCACATGTTTTACAATATTTTTTGAGCTAGCGTTTTACAATATTTTTTCCCTTTTTTTGTCACGGTTGAATAATTTAGCCCCAACACTTTAATGTTTCTTCTTTCGAACGGGCTACATTTTTTGGGTAGGGTTGTCCTTTTTATTCTTTTGATGTATGTTGCTACATCGTATTCGTTGTCATCTTCAATCTTTGGATCGCCGTACTGGTCGAAGTCTTGCTCCTTGGCGACTCCAACCATTCCAATGATGTATCTTTTTGCTCTCCTCACGACAAGACGGCTAGGCTTTGTCAGGTCGGTAATAAAAAAACATTGGTCCACTTTGCTAGCCAGTACCCATGGTTCATTTTTCGTGGCCACGTTCGCACCGGCGGCCTTGGATTTGGCTGCTTCGGGTTAACCATGGTTATGAAATACCGGTCTTCTATTTTGACGCTCCTGGCCCATCTGACACGGAACATTGGGACCTTTTCTCCATAGTAGTCAAGCTCCCAAATATCCTCGATCCTGCTGTAGAATCTTTCCTTCATGTTGTCATCGGTGTAGAATTCCGAGAGTAATAGTGGTTTGCAGAAAGTAAACAGTAACAGTGGAAGATGTATCAATGGTAAAGATTGGACCGGGGTCCATAGTTCACTAGAGGTGTTCTCCTTAAGATAAACAAACATGGCATGCTGGGTAAACAAATTACAGCAGGGCAATTGACAGGACTGAGCAAGGCATAACAATGCAATACTAGACACTCATAGATTCGATTGGGCAATACAACAAGATTCATAGACCTCCATCCAAGTGCATCTATGACTAGTAATCCACCTTCAGGTTATCATCCGAACCCCCTACAGTATTAGGTTACAAGCAACGGATAACTGCTTTAAGCAAAGTGTGTAAGATAAACAATCCACTTGCTCCATGAACAAGAGACCATTGTTTTCTCCCTAGTAGGAACAGCACATCTACAATCTTAGAGATTTCTGTCGCTTCCCTTAGATTAAAGAGAGGCATGAACCCACTATCGAGCATAAATACCCCCTCTTGGAGTCACTAGCATCTACTTGGCCAAGATAGCTACTAGAAACAGAGAGCATGCGAGATATCAAACAACATAGACATGATAGAATCAATAAGACAAAACCATTAATCAATCTGACATACTAATCTCAATATCCATCGGATCCCCACAAACACAACATGCATGATTACATATAGATGATCTTGATCATGAACGGAGCTCACAATATCTAAACATGGTAGCACAAATGAGGACATACAACCATCTAGCTACTACATGGACCCATAGTCCAAGGTGGAACTACTCACACTTCATACCGGAGGCTGCATGATGAAGAAGAAGGCCTCCAGGATGATCTCCCCCCTCTCGGTAGGGTGCCGGGAAGAGCTTCAGATCCCCCCGATCTAGGGACGATGGTGGCGGCGGCTACAAACAGTTTCATGGAATATTGCTCGGGTACTTAGGGTTTCTGTATCGGGGGCTCTTTATAAGCGAAGAGGCGAGGCAGGGGGGCAGCCAGGGCAGCCGCACCCCTCAGGCACGGGCTAGGGCTAGCCGCGCGGCCAGGGGTGTTTTCCCCTGGTGGCTCCCCTACGTCTCGTATTCAGGCTACGTGTTCCCCACGGTAAAATATTGACTTTGGCTTTTGTCCCGTCCAATTTCGAGAATATTGATTTTCTGCCTTTTTTGGAACCAAAAACAGAAGAAAACAGGCAACTAGCACTGTGGCATCTTGTTAATAGGTTAGTCCAGAAAAACATATAAAAACACCTCAAAGCGTAGACTAAGCAAAGTAGATTAGATACTAAACAAGCATGGAACATAAAAAATTATAGATATGTTTCTGACGTATCAAGCATCCCCAAGCTTTACTCCTGCTCGTCCTCGAGTAGGTAAGTGATGAAAATAACAATTTTTGAGGTGACATGCACCCTCAAAATCAAGGTCAAACCATTTGCAAGCATTGAAAGCTGGGATCGAAGAACTCTAAACATGAGCATGAAAGATGGAGTTCTAACAGTAAGACAAAGTAACTATGCATGCAACATGAAAGGTTACAAACAAAGATCATGAATAACATGCATTGAAAAACATTTGTTTGTTTCACATATAGAAAACATAGCATAGTGGCATTCATCTTGTCCCTCATGGAGTAGCAAATAGATGCATAGTACACCTTCAAAGTTCATAAGAGTGACTAGATACAAATATCACAAAAACAAGTAATATGAACAATATGCATCAATCAATAAGTTTTGGGACAATGCACATAGAACTAAGAATGGCAACTATGATCTCTTAATTGGTGCCTAAGGATAGAAGGTGAAGACTCAATATAATGGTGGAAGAAAGGCCCTTCATAAAGGGAAGCAGGGACTTCAAGTCTCAAAAAGAGCTTCCAAAGATTATGCTACTTGTTAGCTTTCAGCCCTCATTGTGAAGTGATTAAGGTTAAAGTGAACAAGCTATGGAGTATATGCTTGACAAAGTATAAGTTGGCAATCTCATGTCCCTTGAATATGAGGGCCGCTCCTCATGCTACTCAACTTTAGTCACCTGTAAGTTCTTGTCATAGTAAGTACATGTGTATCATAGAGAACCGCCAACGGGGTACCCCTTGCACATGATACAGGAGCTATCCCATAATCAAATTGACAAGACAAGCAGACAATGAGCATATCAGCAATCTTCTTATTTTCTATGGGAAAATGGTGCTTTTTTATCTCTTTCCTCTTTTCAATATGTATCTTTTTTTATAAGAAGAAAGCTTCATAGATTGCTCACTATGGTGATGCGGCAAGTTTCCACCATGATTTGGCATGGCTTAGGCTAGCAGCCCAGGCGTTTCTCTAACACACATACATAACTCCTTGGACTTACAAGATCCCCTTTCATTTCACACCAACGACATCCGTAAACAAAAGAGCATGATATCAACTGTGTACAAAGTACAAGTGCAATGTTGAAAGCGTTCCCCGTGACAGCACGGTTCTACTAATTCCAACGTATAAGTGCAAGCATATACAACATAGATGACACAATGGTTCAAGTTTATTAGGGGCAAGAAAAATAAAGTGTGCCATCAAGTTTGTGAGAGCTTTAATCACTAAGTTTTCACATAACAAAATACTTTTTAATTGGAAGATAGATGAAAACAAGAATATACTTGGAATGGTGTAACACACCATGCATAGGAATTTATAGTGGACACTTTGGAATAACTTGGATTCTTGGGAGTTGGATGCATGAGTAGAGCTTACTCATACAAGTGGAGGCTAGCAAAAGACTGGGAGCGACCAACTAAGAGAGCAATAATGGCCATAATCATGCAGAGCAACAAAATATTACTAATCAAAGCATAAAGTGGTACTACAAGTAAAGGACTAAATGATCATAGAGACTATGGTGACTTGTTCATAGTCATAACATGGTGTGAGCATGTGCCAAGTCAACCCAAACAAAGCATCAAAGGAGAATACCATAATACTATGCTTTTGAATGCTAAAACAACGCATGATTCCTTCAAGGCACACTAAGAAATCCCAATTGTTTGGAACAAGTCATGCTACAACAATAATCACTAAGCATAAAGTAAAAAAACAACATCTAGCATGGCATGATAAAGTCTAAGTCACAGTCAAAGCAAGCTCCTCTTGTACTATTCAAGCAAGAACTTTCTACTCCTCTCTAACACCAATCAACTTATTTGAAACAACACAGCGAGAACGGGGTCCAAACTAATTTATTCAAGCAAACTAAGCAAACTAAACGAAAACTAAGATGCTCTAGGAACAACACAACAGTGCATGAAATAATAAAAACAAAGTGTCTAGAAAGAACTGAGATTTTTATTGATGAAGAAGGGGATGCCTTGGGCATCCCCAAGCTTTGACGCTTGTACCTCTTGAATATTTCTTGGGGTGACATGGGGTGGCATCCCCAAGCTTGAGCTTTTGTCCATTCTTCATCTCATTACATCATTCTTTCTCTACACCTGAAAATTTTCCTTCATACAAAACTTCACACAATCTTCATTAGCAACATTAGTGTATTCAAAAGATAATAGACCTTTGGGTTTAGCTTTAGAACAGCAAAACTTTCACTAAAACACAAGCTACTGTAGAAATTCCTTCAAAAATCTCAATTTCCCAAAAACAACCCAAAAAGGAATCAATAAGAAGCAAATGCAAATAATGGCAGAAATATGTCAAAACAGACCAGCAGGTAGAAACCGATTTTTTCGAAGACCTTCTATTGATCAAATAAAAAAGTGTTGAACTAACGAAAGTTAGATAATATACTGGGGGATTTATTCAGAAAATAACAGCTCAATCCGATTTACAGATATGTTACACGAATTTTTATGGTGGAGCACAAAAATCTGTTTCCAGACAGCAACTCCCCAAACCTCACTTCCCTCTCATTAGAGGTTATTATTGGCACAAAAAGCAAATAAAAAGAATAAGGAGAGGTCATTACTGAAGTAATAACTTCAAAGACTCGAGAAAACTTTTGGATTATCTCCCAATAAGTACTTTTCTTTAACGCCTTTAAGTTAGGCACAAGAAGCAAGAATCAAGTATTTTCAAATGAAGAAGCATTAACACCAACTCTCTTGCTCCTACCTTTCTTACCTCTCTTCTTCTCTTTAGGGAATATATGATTGCTTATTGGATAAGAAAAATGCATAATGCCTTTTCCCACATCTATTATTGCTCCAAGGTGTTTCAGCAGGGATCTTCCAAGTGTAATTTGTCCTTTTCCTACACATTCAATAACAAGATAATAAGTAGACACCACTTTCCCTGAGATTTTTGTAAACACACCTTTAGCTAATCCAATGGGTAATAAAGTTGCATTATTGGTAAGAGATCTTTCTTCTACTCTTTCAGAAAGTCTCCAAAGATTCAAAGACTCTTAGATATCTTTAGGCATAAGGCAAAATTCAGACATGATATCACAACGAGCATCAAAAGTTTCACTATTTATAGCAACTTTTTTGTAGGAAACCATTTTGAAGACTCAGAATTTATTGGAACATAATCATGGTGCTCTCTAAGCATATTATAGCAATCTTTTAAAGCAACTGTACTGGTCTCAATAGTGTTCAACCTAGCATAAATGTTTATAAAGGAAGGATTAGACTTGCTAGGCATATTATAAATTATAATCAACTTATTTATGGCATCCAAAGCTTCATCCTCAGTGGTGCTTGACGTGGGAGCACTTTGTTGGAAACCCCAGGATCAAGGTGTGATGAGCACAGCAGCAAGTCTTCCCTCAGTAGAGACCGAGGTTATCGAACCAGAAGGAGGAAGGAAACGTCACACAGGTGTTCCATGCAACACGGAGACCTGGACAACACAAACTCAAGACTTTTCCCCAACGAACAGTGAGGTCGTCATGCTCACCGGTTTGCTATAACAAAGGATTAAACATATGGTTTGAAAGGTAATGGTTTGCAGCAAGTAAACAAGTGACAGTGAAAGATGTATCAATGGTAAAGATTGGACCGGGGTCCACAGTTCACTAGAGGTGCTCTCCTTAGATAAACAACATGGCATGAAGGGTAAACAAATTACAGCAGGGAAATTGACAGGAACTGAGCAAGGCATAACAATGCAATTACTAGCCAGAAAGATCCGATGAGATTCGATTGGGCAATACAACAAGATACATAGACCGCCATCCAACTTCATCTATGACTATAATTCCACCTACAGGTTATCATCCGAAACCCCTCCAGTATTAAGTTGCAAGCAACAGACAACTACTTTAAGCAAAATGTGTAAGGTAAACAGTCCACATGTTCCATGAACAAGAGACCATTCTTTTCTCCCTAGTAGCAACAGCACATCTACAACCGAAAAGATTATTGCCATTTCCCTTGGAAACTAGAGGCATGAACCTACTATCGAGCATAAATACCCCCTCTTTGAGTCACTAGCAACTACTTGGCCAAGATAGCTACTAACAACAGAGAGCATGCAAGATCAGAAACAACACAGACATGATAGAATCATAAAGACAAACCATTAATCAAACCAACATAATAATCTCAATATCCATCGGATCCCCGCAAACACAACATGCATGATTACAAATATATTAGATCTTGATCATGAACGGAGCTCACAAGATCTATACATGAAAGCACAAAGGAGGAGATACAACCATCTAGCTACTGCATGGACCCATAGTCCAAGGTGGAACTACTCCATGCATCATACCGGAGAAAGGCCTCTGGGATGATCTCCCCTCTGGCAGGGTGCCGGGAAGAACTTTAGATCCCCCCGATCTAGGGATGACGGTGGCGGCGGCTACAGAAGGTTTCGTGGAATATTGATCGGGTCCTTAGGGTTTCTGCATCGGGGCTTCTTATAGGCGAAGGGGGAGGCCGAGGTGGTGGCTAGGGGCCCTACACCCTGCCTAGGCGCGGGGCAGGGCCCACCTGCCCCTAGGGGGGTCTGGGCGCCCTGGCATGCCTCTCTGTCTCCCCTCTGGACTTCTTGTTCCCCACGGAAATTAATTGACTTTGACGTTTGTCCCGTCCAATTCCGAGAATATTTCCTTACTAGCTTTTCTGGAACCAAAAACAGCAGAAAACAGGCAACTGGCACTGTGGCAACTTGTTAATAAGTTAGTACCAGAAAACATGTAAAAAGCACCTCAAAGTGTAGGCAAAGAAAAGCAAAGTAGATGCTAAACAAGCATGGAGCATCAAAAATTATATATACGTTTCCGACGTATCACTCAGTACATCGAAAAATATCTTTCCCAGCTATAGCATCCAAAGCATATCTATAACAAAGAGCAACACCACTACAGAAACTATTAATAACCAAGCTAAGACTCATCTTAGGCTCAGTTTTCCTTTGTAAATCAGAGATTCTAGACCAAGCTTCCTTGAAACTCTCTTCACTTACTTGCTTGAAAGTAAAGATCCTTTCCATTGGTGACACTGGGATTGGACCAAAACCAGACATGGTAGCAACTAGAGCAGGAACTAATTTTTTGTGTTTTTGATAAGAGAAAACAAACCAAACTGAACTAAATTTTTTTTGAGTTTTTGATAAAAAGAGGAAAAAAATCAAGCAAAATAAACTAAGCAAAAAAACAAAGTAAAGAGAAAGGTTGTGAAGGACTCCCCTTGTGAAGACGTCCATAGCCTCCCTGGCAACAGCGCCAGAAAACATCTAGCGCGTGGTTGACGTGGGAGCTTCTTCTTCTTTAGTCCCTAGCAACGGTGCCAGAAAACGGCTTGATGTGCTCAGATCAATATAGAGCTTCGTTGGGAGACCCCAAGAGGAAGGTATGATGAGCACAGCAGTAAGTCTTCCCTCAGAAAGAAACCAAGGTTATCGAACCAGTAGGAGGAAGGAAATGACTCAAAAGTGATGCTAGCAACTTGAAAACCTGCACAACACAAACTCAAGACTTTGCCCCAACGAACATTGAGGATTAACTATATAGTGTGGAAGGTAATAGTGGTTTGCAGAAAGTAAACAGTAACAGTGGAAGATGTATCAATGGTAAAGATTGGACCGGGGTCCATAGTTCACTAGAGGTGTTCTCCTTAAGATAAACAAACATGACATGATGGGTAAACAAATTACAGCAGGGCAATTGACATGACTGAGCAAGGCATAACAATACAATACTAGACATTCATGATCCTATGAGATTCGATTAGGCAATACAACAAGATTCATAGACCGCCATCCAACTACATCTATGACTAGGAATCCACCTTCAGGTTATCATCCGAACCCCCTATAGTATTAAGTTGCAAGAAACGGATAACTGCATTAAGCAAAGTGTGTAAGGTAAACAATCCACTTTAAGCAAAGTGTGTAAGGTAAACAATCCACTTGTTCCATGAACAAGAAACCATTGTTTTCTCCCTAGTAGCAACAGCACATCTATAACCTTAGAGATTTCTGTCACTTCCCTTAGATTAAATAGAGGCATGAACCCACTATCGAGCGTAAATACCCTCTCTTGGAGTCACTAGAATCTACTTGGACAAGATAGCTACTAGAAACGGAGAGCATGCAAGATCTCAAACAACACAGACATAATAGAATCAATAATACAAAACCATTAATCAATCTGACATAGTAATCTCAATATCCATCGGATCCCCGTGAACACAACATGCATGATTACAAATAGATGATCTTGATCATGAACGGAGCTCACAATATCTAAACATGGTAGCACAAAGGAGGAGATACAACCACCTAGCTACTACAAGGACCCGTAGTCCAAGGTGGAACTATTCACACTTCATACCGGAGGCTGGCATGATGAAGAAGAAGGCCTCCAGGATGATCTCCCCTCCGGCAGGGTGCCGGGAAGAGCTTCAGATCCCCCCAAATCTAGGGACGATGGTGGCGGCGGCTATAGACGGTTTCGTGCAATATTGATCGGGTACTTAGAGTTTCTATATCGGGGGCTCTTTATAGACGAAGAGGCGAGGCATGGGGCAGCCAGGGCGGCCGCAACCCCCCCCCCCCCCACCCCAGGCACGGGCTACGGCTAGCCGCGCGTCCGGGGGTGTGGCCCCCTGGTGGCTGCCCTCCATCTCGTATTCAGGCTCCGTCTTCCCCACGGTAAAATATTGACTTTGGCTTTTGTCCTGTCCAATTCCGAGAATATTGATTTTCTACCTTTTCTGGAACCAAAAACAGGCAACTGGCACTGTGGCATCTTGTTAATAGGTTAGTCTATAAAAACATATAAAAACACCTCAAAGTGTAGACTAAGCAAAGAAAAGTGGATACTAAACAAGCATGGAACATCAAAAATTATAGATACGTTTCTGACGTATCACTATGCTTCCATCTAGACGGGATCTATTGCGAACGTATCCTTTGATGTGTTCGTTCACCCTTTCGAACGCCATCATGCTGCAGAGGAACATCGGCCCAAGTTGGATGATGCCTCCACGACATGGACCAGCAGATGCACCATGAAGTCGAAGAATGCGGGCGGGAAGTAGACCTCGAGCTCGAATAGTATCACCACGATCTCCTCCTGTAGCCTCCCGAGCTGATTCACGCCAATCGACTTTTGAGAGATGAAGTCAAAAAACTTGTAGAGCCCAAACAACATTTCACGGACGTGCTCGTCCATTATCCCTCTTAGTGCAACCGGAAGTACCTGCTTCATTAGCACAGCATAGTCGGGTGACTTTATGCCACTGAACCTCTGCTTCGCCTCGTCTAGGTATCTTCTTATCTTTCCCGCGTAGCCGTAATAAAATTTGACTCCTAGAAGGCACTTGAAAAATTGTTTGATCTCATCCTGGCTTAGAGTGAAGCAAGAAGGAGGGCAGTTATATTCGTTCTTCTTGACCTTTTTACCCTTCCAACGACTTTGTGTCGCCTCCGACTCATGATCATCGCCATCTTCCCGATCATAAAGAGTATTGCGTCCTCCGTGAAGCTCCTTCCGGATGCCCATGAATATCAGGCCGTGCCTTTGTTTTGGACATACTTTCGTCCTATCTGGCATGTTGATTATGGTGGCGACCAGACTCTCGCACACGTTTTTCGTGATATGCATGATGGCAAGGCTATGAGGCATGCGGAGAAACTTCGAGTATGGTAACTCCCAGATAGACCTTGTTTACCATACCTTCAACATCGGCTTGTCTTGCTGCCTCTTTCGCTTCTTTCCAGGCTTAGGAAATCTTTCTAGTTTTACAGCAATTCTTCCACTTCTTCGCTGCTCCTCCACTCTAGGATTCCTCGGGTCACGGATTTTCCATCCAACAGATCTCCATGTTTTCTCCGTGGGTCATTCTTGACGATCCACTTCCGGTGCGCCATGAACACGGTTTTGGAAGACCCTTGATCTTTCTCTAGTTGGAGATAGCTTGTGTTATCCATGCACCTAACGCATGCGGAGAATCCTTGGATAACCTACCCCAAGATATACCCGCAACCTGGATAGTCTTGCACCTTAGTGACCAACGCGGCTCTCATAGTGAAATAATCTTGTGCGACGGTGTCGTATGTATTGACTCCAGATTCCCATAACATGGCTAGCTCCTCTTTCAATAGCCCGAGATACAGATTGATGTCGGTACCAGGTTATTTGGTTCCTTGAATTAGCAATACTCATTTGTATGTACTTCTTCTTCATGCACAGCCATGGAGGGAGGTTGTACATCCATACAAACATGGGCAAGTGTTGTGCGTGCTGCTCTGGCGAACGGATTGAGTCCATCGGTGCTCGTACCAAGACTGATGTTCCTCGAATCTCCACTGAATTCTGGGAATTTGAGGTCAAATGCTTTCCACTGGCTAGCATCTGAAGGGTGCGTCAGCAGCTCGTCCTTTTCGAGGTCATTGTCATCTCCTAGCTTATTCCTTTCCGCATGCCATCGCATGAGCTTCACTTCCTTAGGGTCCGCGAAATAGCGTTGTAGACGAGGAGTGATAGGAAAGTACCATACCACTTTTCGAGGTGCTTTCTTCCCTTTCTTGTATCGACTCACGCCGCACACCAGACATGTGGTTTTCTCCACGTCCTCGCCCTGATAAATGATGCAATTGTTGATGCATACGTGGTATCTAACATGCGGTAGATCGAGAGGATAGACGATTTTCTTGGCGTCCTCCATACTAGTTGGACACGTGTTCCCCTCCGGGAGACAATCGTGCCAGAATGCCATCATATCGTCGAAGCTTGTGTCGGTCAATTTGTGTTTTGCCTTCATCTCCATAGCCTTGAGCGTTACATTCAACCAGGTATCATCCGGCATGCATCGTTCATACAATGGAGTAACTGTGACTTTCTCAATTTGCGCAACCTTGGCTTTCTCTCTAGCGGCAGCCCTGGCGTTACTCGTCTTCTTGAGAAGTAGCTCTTGCACCTAAGGGTCCCACACCCAGCCTAACGTTGTTCCATCGTCGTCTGCTCCTTTGGCATCTAGGTCATCATCATCCCGGTCTACTTCCGCACCTTCACCATCTCCAGGAGACTCTTCTTCATCTCACCCGTCCTCGCCATGATCATCATCATCATGTTGCCCGCCTTCCAAATTTCCCGCCGCCCCATTTATATCTCCATCGTCTTCTTCATCGCTTATCCAATGAGTACATCCATCTATGAAACCATGGCGGAGCAGGTGCGCCTGCAGATGCCCAGAATCTGGGTCGATCAACCAATTGAGTTTGCATCTTCTGCACGGACATCTTATCTCCGTCTTGTTATTTCGTATCATGTCAGCCGTCGCACATTTCAAAAATTTAGCCACAATGCCATCGCTCATTATGCGGACCATGGTTGCCTGTGCAGTGTACACGGTAGAATTATAAGTTTATTAGAACCACATAATCAATGCATGCATGCAATGGTCGATAGAAAATTTTGGCATGACCTATCCTAAACTTAGGACCTTTGCGAAATGCCAAAGTCTTGCCAAAATGGAAATGAATCAACATTTCGGCAAAACAATGGTAACTCATTCACACACAAACACAAGAGATAGAGAGACAAAGAGACCTATCCATACACATGAACACACATCATACTCTCCATACACATATGAGCATCGATCCTCTCCATACATATGAGCATAATATCCATATACACATGAACACATCCTTACATATGAACAACTCACCGAGATGAGAGACCAATCGAGAAGATGGAAGGAGACCGAGAGGACGGTGTGCCCGAAAGGAGAGCTTCCTCTATTCTATATGTAGCGTCCAAGGTAAGTTCTACATGTAGAAATGGTGAAAGAGTGGAGAAATTCAGGTGGGAAGGAGGAGGATCACGACTAGATTTAAGGAGGAAGAAGGACGGGAAAGTGAAGTGGGGGTGTAGTAGTGGATGATCACATGTGCAAGTTGGAGCTGCCAAAAAGTGGATGGCACATCCATGACGCACATGGACATAGTGCGCCACAGAACCTAACCACAACCGTGGCGCACTATGTCGGATGTGTTTCGCCAGTTAGACAACAGATCGGCCTGCGGATAAGCGTTGCGCACGGGCAGCAAGTGCGCCACGGTTACCCCTCACAACCGTTGCGCACATACCCCATTGATGACCCACAAGTATAGGGGATCGCAACAGTCTTCGCGGGTAGTATTACCCAATTTATTGATTCGACACAAAGGGAGCCAAAGAATACTTGCAAGCCTTAACAACTGAGTTGTCAATTCAGCTGCACCTAGAAATAGTTCTTGCTCACAGAAGTTTATTAGTAGCAACAGTTTGTAGTAGCAACAGCAAAGCAATAACAGTAGTAGAACAAGAGCAATAGTAACAATAGTAGCAAACAGTAGGATATGAGCGCGATAGGCAAAGGGATGGATGGACGGGCGTTGCATGGATGAGTCTAAACATGTAACTTCAAGATCTAGGGCATTGCAGATAAATAATAACAAGCATCCAAGTACTAAACAATCATATACATGTGCTCCAAATATAGTCATGCCTGCTCGCAATGAGAACTTGCACAACATATTTTGTCCTGCCAGCCCGTGGCAGTGGGGTGTAACATCCCAAAAATATCAAACTTAGATCATCAAAACACTAATCCTAAAGTTTAGGGTTAACAAAAACTTTTCTAAATCAATTCATGAATGCATGTATATGTGTATGCATGGATTTTGAATTTCTTTAAAAAACCACCTTGTTTGTGTGATCCATTGCTTGTAAAATGTTTCTTAGGTGCAATAAACATCATCTAAAACATTCCCCACACTTTTCCTAAAGACAAATAAGTCAAAACAAATATATTAAGTGAATGGTCATTTTGACCAATTTAACTCCCATGCCTACTTTGGCTGCCTCAAACTTTCAAAACCAAACAGAAACTTTTCTGGATCTTTGCACCCCTTGAATGTACTCATAACAAAGTATCAAGGCCCACTTTGTGATCATCCAGACACTTTCAAATGCATAGTTTAAATGACAACTCAAAATTGAATCTTCTTCATATGGGAAGATCCCACTTTTTCAAAAACCACTCAAACAAGCTCAACTTTCAAAACCCAAGCATCTGCAGACTCACCAGAACCAATCTAGCAAACCCACCAAAAATCTTTTCAAAATTCAAAACTTGATTTCATGCGGCCATTTCATCAAACAGGTTGCAGACACAAATCAAACAAAACCACAAACACTATAGTGTGCAGTGTTTTGAGCCTAACTTGTTCCCTAGTTAGCTCTCACACAATCCAGTAGATCATCTAGAAAGGTTAGACCAACACTAGCACCCCTGTGAGCTTGCCATTGCCATTAATGGTGAACAGCCGAGCACCCCCATGTCACCCCAATGTGGACAGCAAGCTAGGAGCAGCAGCAAGCCTAGCCAGCATGTCTGGGAGGCAGCCCACCGTCCACCGCCACTGCCTGTCCCAGCCGCGAGCGTTGCCAAGCCCTGGACCACGTGCACAAGGCACGCCTAGACCATGCTGAGCGTGCGCCAGAGCGCCACCCTCGACCATCACCCACAGACCGCGCGCACACACGATCACCACCGACCCAGGAGACCTCTAGACATCCCCGTTTACAGCCCCACACCATACAGCCACCACCCACCGTCGAAGACGCCGCCTCTGCCGCGCAGAGCACCGCCCGTTCCAGACCAAACCACACCGCCCCATGCCTCGCGACCATGTCGTTGAGCATCGCCAGGAGACACAACACCATCCCCTACCCTTGCCCATGCCATTAGCTGCCTGTAACGTCGCCTCCGACGAGCTCACCTTGCGCCCCGACGGTCCCCTCGCTCGACTATAAATAGAGGCCACCCCCGCACGATTTCTTCACACCATCTCACTCCCCTCTCCTCACTGATCGTGCCACACCATTCTCAGAGGAAGGCGAGCACCACCTCGCCGGAATTTCACTGGAGCCTGCCGCTGCCGGAGAAGAAAGGAGCCAGCGATAGGAGCCGCCCCAGGAGAAGCCACCGGTACTAGGAGGTTCGCCGTCGTCGACTTCGTCGTTCGCCCGCCTCGCCGACCCTCGCCAGTACCCCGGTGAGCCCCCAGCACCCCTCACTGGCCGCGCTAGGTTTCGTTTTCGCCAGAGCTGTCTCGCGTCGACGATGACCCTCAGCCGTTGGATTAGAACTAGATCGAACGAACCCCGTTGCCCCATACCGCTTCGCCCAGCCCCGTGTCACTGACGAGTGGGGACACCCACTTAAGCAGCCCGCGGGAGCGCTGCGCTTAGCAGGCCGGCCCGTTAGAATTTCCCGCGCAACCCAGCAATTCAAATTAAACCTTTTCTTTTTAATTTCAAACACACTTCTGTACCCAACTTCAAAAATCAACCCAGATCGATTCAGTGCACCAAATTAGATGAAACCAATTTTTTGGAAAGGTCTGTGAATGCTTAATCCAAGCCCGTTGGATTCAAGTCATTTGGATCTGTAGATCACCCATAGCAAAAATAACAAGGCAGAAGCTTTTCTGCATTCAAACATTTTTCAAATTTAAACCATAAAAGCTTTTGAGTTGATTCCAACTCTCAAAAATCACATTCAACCATACCTTTCAGAATATATAAAAATATATCTAGGTTACTTGCAGAAATTTTGTTCAAGCAATAAAAGAATGCTTCATAAGCATTTCTAGCCACTTTAATTAATTAAAATAAAAGGGTAAAACCTTATTAAATTGTGACACCACTTTAAATCACATTCCCATGGACTACAATATGTGGTGATGACATGTGTCAACATGATCCCATGTTTAGTTTGGAAAATATTAAATCTTAAGTAGTTCTTCAATGAGTAGAAATTACTTTTCTAAAATAAAAAGACTTAAACCAATCCTTAACCTTGTAATGTTAGAGATGATGCTAGATCATCTATAGGACCCTTGTGTGTGATGATTGCAAGTAGTTAAGTATTGTTTGGTGATTATGTACATCGTATTTATTCATAGACGCTAGTACCGACCAAGGATGCGAGGAGGAAGGAGGATACTACGAAGAGGAAGCCGAGGAGAACTTCAACCACTGCTCTGCACAAGGCAAGCTTATATTGACATTGATTGCAAGCCTTACTAATCAAGTTGACCTATGCAAGCCTAATACTACTAGTGAATGTGCAAGCTAACACTTGCAAGATACCCTATTGTTGCCACAAACCCATGCTTGTGATATGATTACTATATTCCTTAGGCGTATGTGACCATACCCACTTGCTAAACCAATTATAGTTTTATGGCAAGCTTCTTACTTTATTTCTTTGTCAAAGCTTACTTGGAGGCTACCTAAGAGTTTGGTAGATACTAGACAGTTGCGCTGAAGGTTGCATAAAGAGCATAAAATTTGGCCTAAGCAAGAAACCTTGATATCCGCCTAAGATATAAGGTTGGACTTAGTTGAAACTCCACTAGTTACCACCCCCCAATTAGTACTACCCCACTTGTAGATGCTAGTGCTAAGCATAAAACTTGATCAACTTTAGATGGGAATACTTGGTGGAAAAATGGTTACGAAAACCTTGGAATGATGGATCATTCTATTGAAATGTTTTGGACATGTGTTTCCAAACACTTGATGATTCTGGTGATAAAAATGTTGAGGCATGAGCCTTAGCCCTTTATAAAATTGATGGCTGTCTGGATGCGATACCATTCCAATTTTATCGTACAACCACAATACCCGAATATTCGGTAGGGCTTGACTGGAAACTTATATACCTTAGTATTAGTTCCCTCACGGCCAAGGTCTGAGCTGAGGCTACCTTGTGAAGATTGTCCACCTGTGCAGTACCCAAGATGACAGTGGTCATGGTTGGGAGGCCAAACTCACAGGAGAGGTTCTTATACTAGGGAGTGTAATTGAAAGGTTAGGATTGATTATCCGCATACTGAGTATGGTGAATTCAGGATTTGTTCCTGACGGATGTATCGAATGTTGTGGTGAAAGTGTACAATCTCTGCAGAGTGTCAAACTATTCGAATAGCCGCGTCCGCGGTTATGGACAGTTGGAGTGGCCATACTGTTCCCCCGTCAGACTTTTCAAAATGACTTGTGAAACGACTTGAGACTTTGACTTGACCACAACAGAGTTGTGACCGGAAATACAAGATCCCACTTAGGAGTTATAAAATTTTGGACTAGCTTTGGAACTTAGTAGTTATAAATCTGGCTTTTGCAAAACAACCCTAGAGCCTAGTGTCCTATTACCCGAAAACCCCTTTACTTGTTAGTATTAGTTTGCGAGTACTTAAAGAGTACTCATGGCTTTGTCCCTGGCTATTCCCATGGCCAGACTTTCAAGAGGAGTACCTGGAGGATGGACCCCAGGAAGGTTACGACAACTAGGATCATCTCCCATCGTCAGCATTGCCTGTGACCCCGAAGATGGAGCCTCGCCTACGCTACCGTTATTATTACGTATTCCGCTGCTTGATGTTGTATTAAGGACTGGATCATGAGATCCCTATTTGTGTAAGAACTTTTGTATCTTTGTAATGGATGAAGTACTATGGTATCCAATTCTGTTATGTCTCGCAAAAATGGTAATCCTGGGATTGCGATGTATGGCATAACAGGCATCTAGGATTGAAAAATCCGGGTGTTGACAAGTTGGTATCAGAGCCATCCTGACCATAGGAGACCCTAGTTAGATTGGACGCTGAACCCAGAAACTTAGTTTGAAAACTCAAGAACAAAACTATTTACGAAAACTTATTCTCATTCTTACCTCCTTAATTCTTTAATAAAACTTCATGTTCCTCAAAAACTCTTGCAAAATATATAAAATTTTGACACACTTGATCACTTTGCTAATCTACTCATCCTCTATTTTTATAGATGGACGTGAAGTACAGCAAGTTTTACCAACTCGGGAATGGAGGAGACCTTATCTTTGAGAGGGATCTGGATCAGCTTTTGGAACTTCTGGAACGCCCGCATCCTGAGTTCTTCGGAGCTCAGCTCAATGATCAAGGGGGAGAAGATCTGCAGTGGATAATTGTTGCAAGTCTCCGAGGGAAGATTGAACCTCCCACTGCGGAGGGAATTCAGTTTACCTTGAGGAAAAAAAACTGGCTCGATGGACTTGCCAGAGCAATGCAGGAAGCTCTTTCCCGTCTGTGTGGGCAGAGCATCAATCAGATCAAGGGTACTCGCTTTGAGTTTTGCCCAAGACGTGATGCAAATGGTCAACCACTGGAAGCCCCATACCACCCCGAGCTGAAGACTCAATTGGACCACCTTAGCTTCATGATGTATGATCGTCAGCAGGAACTGGACAACTGCCGTGACTATTGCAACCACAAGTCTGCCATCATCAAGATGAAGGATCAGACCATCGCCATGCTAGCAAGGGATCGCAAGTCTCGCCGCCGTCAGCTCGACAAGAAGGAGCGCATTATTGCCCGTCTTCGCCATCGTATCTCATCTCTGGAAGAGACCATCCATGAGAGAGACATGCAGTTAGAGGAAAGGGAGAATGCCGGAGAAGATCTTCGTGGAGACCCTTACTCCTATCTCAGCGATGACGATGATTTTCTGGAGGATCAGGCCATGGACTTCTTCACCGATGAGGATGATTTCGCCTTCATCGATGATGCGGAAGATGATGAATCCATAGACTCCGAGCAGTAGTAGCACTGAGCACTAGCGTAGTGAGTAGTAGTCGGTCCCACTGTATCGTAGTTCCCAGAATGGTTCTTAAAACCATCTGTTTTTCTTTGTTGTGGTGTGTGTTGTACTGTGTACTATGAGTGAATGAATGAAAAAGCAAGTTGCTAGAAAACTTGAGTCAAACTCTAAAAACTTTTCAAAGACCCAAAACCTTAGAAATTTCCCTCTTTTCTCATGATCTATATCAATCTTCAGATGCCACGTGGAGGAAGTGGTTCAGCCCCAGACCCGATGTTGTAGATCCTGCAAATGTTGACTTCTGACCGCGAAGCTGAAAGAGCGGAACGTCAAGCCAACCTAGCCACTCTGCAACAGATAGCCCAGCTAGCCCACAACAACCAAGGCCATGGAAATCAGGACAACCACGGATCTAAGCTCAAGAATTTCCAGAATACCAACCCACCCGTTTTCACCAAGTCGGAAGAACCCCTAGACGCCGATGATTGGCTGCAAACCATGGAGAATAACTTAGAAGTAGCCGGAGTAGAAGCCAACGAGAAAGTCTTGTTCGCCACTCATTATCTAGCCGGAGATGCCAGGGCATGGTGGAACAGTGTTCGTGCAATGACCGGAGGCCAAATGATGACCTGGGAGGAATTCTAGGTCAAGTTTAGCAGAACCCATGTGCCGCCAGGTTTGATCAAGAGAATGAGAGACGAGTTCAGAGAATTGAAACAAGGAAGAATGACTGTAGTAGAATACCGTGACAAATTTTTGTCATTAGCTAGGTATGCCCCGGACGAGATAGACAACGAAGCCAAGAAGAAAGAAAGATTCCTGAATGGTCGGCATGACGAGATGCAGACAGTGTTAGTCAATATCCCCTTGCTGATATTGAAGCCCTTGTCGACTCTGCTATCCAGATGGAAGGAAAGATCAACCAGGCCAATGAGAACCGCAAACGTCGCATGATGCATCAACCAGGAACCCATCAGACCCCAAAGTATCGCCCCAACCCATCTCCAAGATTTGCCCCAAGAACCAACAGACCCCCTATGACCCGTCCGACCTATCCCAACCGTGGAAACCCTAGACCCGGAGGAAATCACAACAACCCCGGCAATTCTAGCAATTTCACCCATGCCCCACCCAAGTTCAACACCAACAATGCTACCGCCAATCCCAATACTTCCCTGAGGACTGGAAGCAATGCTGTGCCTGTCGCAGCCAAGGACAAGTCACAAGTGACCTGTTATGACTGTGTAAATAAAGGCCACTATTCCAACGAGTGCCCCAACAAGAAGAACGCTACAGCCCCTAATACCAATGTCCTAGCTCAGCAGCAGCGTCGTGTCCAGCCAGGGAGAAGATTTGCCCCAGGAAATTCACTCAACCGCAATGGCCGTCTTTTTCTCATGCATGCTGAAGAAGCTCAGGAAGCGCCAGACGTCGTGCTGGGTATGTTTTCTGTTAATTCAGTACTTGCAAGAGTGTTGTTTGATTCTGGTGCATCGCATTCATTTGTCACCGAATAATTTGCCTGCACTAGTAAAATTCAACCAACCAAACTGAAGCATGTGATGATTGTACAAATTCCCGGATCGACCACCAAGGCTAGGCAAATTTGCAGAGCCGTCCCTATCCGAATCCATGGCATAGATTTTTGTGCTAACCTAATAGTACTCAGAACTAAAGGTTTGGAAGTAGTACTAGGAATGGATTGGATGTCCAAGCATAAAGGAATGATTGACTGCGCCAAGAAAGCCATTACCATGACCAGTACCGCCGGAGTATCAGTCGAGCATATATTTGAAACCTTACCTCGCCAATTCAAGTGTAACAAGAGTCTAGCCCAACCTACCATTGACCAATTTCGGATAGTCTGTGAATACCCCGATGTATTTCCAGATGTGTTGCCCAGTATGCCCCAAGATAGGGATATCGAGTTTATCATCGAACTAATCCCCGGAACAGGACCTATAGCCCAGAGACCCTATAGTATGAACCCGTCAGAACTAGAAGAACTGAAGAAGCAGTTGGATTCCATGTTAGAAATCGGATTGATTCAACCAAGTGCGTCCCCATGGAGGTCACCTGTCTTGTTTGTGGACAAGAAGGATGGAGGTAACCGTCTGTGTACGGATTATAGAAAGTTGAATGATGTCACCATCAAGAACAAGTACCCCTTGCCTAAGATAGAAGATTTGTTTGATCAGTTGACCGGTGCCCAGGTGTTTTCTAAGATTGATCTTAGAACTGGCTATCATCAACTCAAAATTCGTGCAGAGGATATTCCAAAGACTGCCTTTACCACCAGATATGGATTGTATGAGTATACAGTCATGTCTTTTGGATTAACCAATGCCCCCGCTTATTTCATGAACCTCATGAATAAGATTTTTATGGACTTCCTGGATAAGTTTGTCGTTGTTTTTATCGATGACATTCTGATTTATTCCAAATCGGAAGAAGAACATGAGCTACACCTAAGGACCATTCTTGGAACCCTTAGAGAGCATCAGTTGTATGCAAAATTTAGCAAATGTGAATTCTGGTTACAGGAAGTAGGATTTCTCGGTCAAATTGTATCAGCCGGAGGAATTGCCGTTGACCCTGCCAAAGTGAAAGATGTGGAAGATTGGCAAGCCCCAACCACTCAAACCCAAGTTCGTGCTTTTCTCGGATTGGCGGGATATTACCGCAAATTCGTAGAAGGATTCTCTAGTATCGCCCGACCCATGACCCAATTGCTGAAGAAGGACAAGAAGTTTGAATGGACAGACAAGTGTGAAGCGAGTTTTAAAGAACTCAAAAGGAGATTGATTTCCGCCCCAATCTTGATCATGCCGGATATCACGAAGCCCTTCGATGTGTATTGTGACGCATCCAAGATTGGTCTCGGATGTGTGCTAATGCAAGAAGGCAAAGTTATATCTTATCTATCGCGACAATTGAAGCAACATGAACAAAATTACCCAACCCATGACCTCGAACTCGCAGCCGTAGTTCTAGCCCTAAAGACCTGGAGACATTACCTTATGGGAAACCGTTGTGAGATTTATTCGGATCACAAGAGCCTAAAGTATATATTCACTCAGAAGGAGCTGAATATGAGGCAGAGAAGATGGATTGAGCTAATCAAGGATTACGACCTGGACATTCACTATCACCCTGGAAAAGCCAACGTAGTAGCCGATGCCGTTAGCAGATTGTCGTGCCGCTTGAACTCCATGATTTTGAAGGAGCAACCAAGTTTGCACAAGGAGATGGAAGCTTTTCGAATAGAATTAGTAAGTGAAGGATTTTTGTCTAGCATAGAACTTCAGCCCACTTTGATCAGTCAGATTAAGGAGGCGCAGAAAGGAAATGCTAGTATCAACGGAATCAAACGTCGTATCGTTACAGGCAAAGTACCCGGATTCATCGAGGACGAAGAAGGAGTTTTGTGGTACAAAGGACGCCTTTGTGTACCAGCAGATTCTGAGTTAAAAGAAGTTATCTTGAAGGAGGCTCATGATACTCTTTATTCTATCCATCCCGGAGGAACTAAGATGTATCAAGATTTGAAAGAGCAATTTTGGTGGCATAAGATGAAGAGAGAAATCGGAAGCTATATCGCCAAGTGTGATATATGTCAGCGAGTCAAGGCAGGACATCAAAGACCCGCTGGATTGTTGCAACCTTTGCAAATTCCGGAATGGAAATGGGATTCTGTAGGAATGGACTTTATCACTGGACTACCTACCTCTAGTAGGGGAAATGACTCTATTTGGGTCATAGTGGACAGATTGTCCAAAGTAGCCCATTTCTTGCCCGTCAAAACCACCTATCAGAGTTCGAAGCTAGCGGAGTTATACATCGCTAGAATCGTTAGTTTGCATGGAGTCCCCAAGAATATCGTATCGGATCGAGGAACTCAGTTTACCTCGAGATTCTGGAAGAAGGTCCAAGAAGGTTTAGGAACCCGCCTAGATTTCAGTACCGCGTATCACCCTCAGACCGATGGACAAACGGAGCGAGTAAACCAAATACTCGAAGATATGCTTAGAGCATGTGTGTTAGAATATGGATCCAAGTGGGAAGACTGTCTGCCGTTTGCAGAATTTTCCTACAACAATAGTTACCAAGCCAGTTTGCAAATGGCCCCATTTCAATTCATGTACGGAAGGAAGTGCCGCACCCCTTTGAACTGGTCGGAAGTAGGAGAGAGTCAAATTTTCGGACCCGACATCCTACGAGAAGCAGAAGAGAAGGTTCACAAGATTCGCGAGCACCTCAAGACAGCCCAATCCCGACAAAATAGTTACGCCGACAAGAGACGTCGAGACCTCGCCTTCAACATTGGAGATTTTGTTTATCTGAAAGTGTCGCCATTGAAGGGAATGCAGCGTTTCCACCTCAAAGGAAAGATAGCCCCCAGATATATCGGACCTTTCAAAATTTTGAACCGTCGAGGAGAAGTATCGTATCAACTCGAGCTACCAGAAGAGATGTCAGCTGTGCACAATGTGTTCCATATCTCGCTACTTCGCAAATGTCTCGAAGTCCCCGAGAAGACCGAAGTGTTCAAGAATATCGATCATAGGACCATAGAGATCAATGATGACCTGACCTATCCCGAAGTACCCATCCGTATATTAGAGGAAGCCTTTCGAACTACTAGAACCCGAAGCATCAAGTTTCTCAAGATTCAGTGGAGCAACCACACAGAAGAGGAAGCTACCTAGGAACGCGAAGATCACATCAGGACGGAATTTCCAGATCTCTTCAAATCCTAGGTAATCTTTTCGTCCTTTTTCAAATCTCGGGACGAGATTTTGTTTAAGGGGGGAAGGTTTGTAACATCCCAAAAATATCAAACTTAGATCATCAAAACACTAATCCTAAAGTTTAGGGTTAACAAAAACTTTTCTAAATCAATTCATGAATGCATGTATATGTGTATGCATGGATTTTGAATTTCTTTAAAAAACCACCTTGTTTGTGTGATCCATTGCTTGTAAAATGTTTCTTAGGTGAAATAAACATCATCTAAAACATTCCCCACACTTTTCCTAAAGACAAATAAGTCAAAACAAATATATTAAGTGAATGGTCATTTTGACCAATTTAACTCCCATGCCTACTTTGGCTGTCTCAAACTTTCAAAACCAAACAGAAACTTTTCTGGATCTTTGCACCCCTTGAATGTACTCATAACAAAGTATCAAGGCCCACTTTGTGATCATCCAGACACTTTCAAATGCATAGTTTAAATGACAACTCAAAATTAAATCTTCTTCATATGGGAAGATCCCACTTTTTCAAAAACCACTCAAACAAGCTCAACTTTCAAAACCCAAGCATCTGCAGACTCACCAGAACCAATCTAGCAAACCCACCAAAAATCTTTTCAAAATTCAAAACTTGATTTCATGCGGCCATTTCATCAAACAGGTTGCAGACACAAATCAAACAAAACCACAAACACTATAGTGTGCAGTGTTTTGAGCCTAACTTGTTCCCTAGTTAGCTCTCACACAATCCTGTAGATAATCTAGAAAGGTTAGACCAACACTAGCACCCCTGTGAGCTTGCCATTGCCATTAATGGTGAACAGCCGAGCACCACCATGTCACCCCAATGTGGACAGCAAGCTAGGAGCAGCAGCAAGCCTAGCCAGCATGTCTGGGAGGCAGCCCACCGTCCACCGCCACTGCCTGTCCCAGCCGCGAGCGTTGCCAAGCCCTAGACCACGCGCACAAGGCACGCCTAGACCATGCCGAGCGTGCGCTAGAGCGCCACCCTCGACCATCACCCACAGACCGCGCGCCGCCCTCACCGCGCGCACACACGATCACCACCGACCCAGGAGACCGCCAGACATCCCTGTTTCCCGCCCCGCGCCATACAGCCACCGCCCGCCGTCGAAGACGCCGCCTCTGCCGCGCAGAGCACCGCCCGTTCCAGACCAAAGCACACCGCCCCATGCCTCGCGACCATGTCGTTGAGCATCGCCAGGAGACACAGCACCGTCCCCTACCCTTGCCCATGCCATTAGCTGCCTGTAACGTCGCCTCCGACGAGCTCACCTTGCGCCCCGACGGTCCCCTCGCTCGACTATAAATAGAGGCCACCCCCGCACGATTTCTTCACACCATCTCACTCCCCTCTCCTCACTGATCGTGCCACACCATTCTCAGAGCAAGGAGAGCACCACCTCGCCGGAATTTCACTGGAGCCTGCCGCTGCCGGAGAAGAAAGGAGCCAGCGATTGGAGCCGCCCCAGGAGAAGCCACAGGTACCAGGAGGTTCGCCGTCGTCGACTTCGTCGTTCGCCCGCCTCACCGACCCTCCCCAGTACCCCGGTGAGCCCCCAGCACCCCTCACTGGCCGCGCTAGGTTTCGTTCTCGCCGGAGCTGTCTCGCGTCGACGATGACCCTCAGCCGTTGGATTAGAACTAGATCGAACGAGCCCCGTTGCCCCATACTGCTTCGCCCAGCCCCGTGTCACTGACGAGTGGGGACACCCACTTAAGCAGCCCGCGGGAGCGCTGCGCTTAGCAGGCCGGCCCGTTAGAATTTCCCGCGCAGCCCAGCAATTCAAATTAAACCTTTTCTTTTTAATTTCAAACACACTTCTGTACCCAACTTCAAAATCAACCCAGATCGATTCAGTGCACCAAATTAGATGAAACCAATTTTTTTGGAAAGGACTGTGAATGCTTAATCCAAGCCCGTTGGATTCAAGTCATTTGGATCTGTAGATCACCCATAGCAAAAATAACTAGGCAGAAGCTTTTCTGCATTCAAACATTTTTCAAATTTAAACCATAAAAGCTTTTGAGTTGATTCCAACTCTCAAAAATCACATTCAACCATACCTTTCAGCATATATAAAAATATATATAGGTTACTTGCAGAAATTTTGTTCAAGCAATAAAAGAATGCTTCATAAGCATTTCTAGCCACTTTAATTAATTAAAATAAAAGGGTAAAACCTTATTAAATTGTGACACCACTTTAAATCACATTCCCATGGACTACAATATGTGGTGATGACATGTGTCAACATGATCCCATGTTTAGTTTGGAAAATATTAAATCTTAAGTAGTTCTTCAATGAGTAGAAATTACTTTTCTAAAATAAAAAGACTTAAACCAATCCTTAACCTTGTAATGTTAGAGATGATGCTAGATCATCTATAGGACCCTTGTGTGTGATGATTGCAAGTAGTTAAGTATTGTTTGGTGATTGTGTACATCGTATTTATTCATAGACGCTAGTACCGACCAAGGATGCGAGGAGGAAGGAGGATACTACGAAGAGGAAGCCGAGGAGAACTTCAACCACTGCTCTGCACAAGGCAAGCTTATATTGACATTGATTGCAAGCCTTACTAATCAAGTTGACCTATGCAAGCCTAATACTACTAGTGAATGTGCAAGCTAACACTTGCAAGATACCCTATTGTTGCCACAAACCCATGCTTGTGATATGATTACTATATGCCTTAAGCGTATGTGACCATACCCACTTGCTAAACCAATCCTAGTTTTATGGAAATCTTCTTACTTTATTTATTTATCAAAGCTTACTTGGAGGCTACCTAAGAGTTTGGTAGATACTAGACAGTTGTGCTGAAGGTTGCATAAAGAGCATAAAATTTGGCCTAAGCAAGAAACCTTGATATCAGCCTAAGATATAAGGTTGGACTTAGTTGAAACTCCACTAGTTACCACCCCCCCATTAGTACTACCCCACTTGTAGATGCTAGTGCTAAGCATAAAACTTGACCAACTTTAGATGGGAATACTTGGTGGAAAAATGGTTACGAAAACCTTGGAATGATGGATCATTCTATTGAAATGTGTTGGACATGTGTTTCCAAACACTTGATGATTCTGGTGATAAAAATGTTGAGGCATGAGCCTTAGCCCTTTATAAAACTGATGGTTGTCTGGATGCGATACCATTCCAATTTTATCGTACAACCACAATACCCGAATATTGGGTAGGGCTTGACTGGAAACTTATATACCTTAGTATTAGTTCCCTCACGGCCAAGGTCTGAGCTGAGGCTACCTTGTGAAGATTGGCCACCTGTGCAGTACCCAAGATGACAGTGGTCATGGTTGGGAGGCCAAACTCACAGGAGAGGTGCTTATACTAGGGAGTGTAATTGAAAGGTTAGGATTGATTATCCGCATACTGAGTATGGTGAATTCAGGATTTGTTCCTGACGGATGTATCGAATGTTGTGGTGAAAGTGTACAATCTCTGCAGAGTGTCAAACTATTCGAATAGCCGCGTCCGCGGTTATGGACAGTTGGAGTGGCCATACTGTTCCCCCGTCAGACTTTTTAAAATGACTTGTGAAACGACTTGAGGCTTTGACTTGACCACAACAGAGTTGTGACCGGAAATACAAGATCCCACTTAGGAGTTATAAAATTTTGGACTAGCTTTGGAACTTAGTAGTTATAAATCTGGCTTTTGCAAAACAACCCTAAAGCCTAGTGTCCTATTATCCAAAAACCCCTTTACTTGTTAGTATTAGTTTGCGAGTACTTAAAGAGTACTCATGGCTTTGTCCCTGGCTATTCCCATGGCCAGACTTTGAAGAGGAGTACCTGGAGGATGGACCCCAGGAAGGTTACGACAACTAGGATCATCTCCCATCGTCAGCATTACCTGTGACCCTGAAGATGGAGCCTCGCCTACGCTACCGTTATTATTACGTATTCCGCTGCTTGATGTTGTATTAAGGACTGGATCATGAGATCCCTATTTGTGTAAGAACTTTTGTATCGTTGTAATGGATGAAGTACTATGGTATCCAATTCTTTTATGTCTCGCAAAAATGGTAATCCTGGGATTGCGATGTATGGCATAACAGGCATCTAGGATTGAAAAATCCGGGTGTTGACATGGGGCCTCTAGGGAACTACTGGCAATTAAGGTGCTCCTTTTAATAGAGCACCGGAGCAAAGCATTAACACTCCGTGAACACATGTGATCCTCACACCACAACCATCCCCTCCATTTGTCCCAATTTCTGTCACTTCGGGGCCTTTGGATCCAGACAATGATATGTGTACACAACTTGCAGATAAGATCACAAACAATACAATCATAATGATTTAATAATAAGTTTAGATCTGAGATCATGGCACTCGGGCTCTAGTGATAAGCATTAAGCACAACAATTTGCAACAAAGTCAAATAGCACTAATAGAGATGCTAGGCACTATGCCCTAACAATCTTTATTCGATTACATGATAGAACTCATCCAATCCCTACCATCCCCATAGCCTACAGCGGGGGATTACTCACTCATGGATGAGGGAAATATTGATGGTTGATGGACAGGCGTTGGTGATGACGATGGCGATGATCCTCTCCAAATTCTCCGTCCCGGCAGGGTGCCAGAATAGAGTTTCTGGATCAGAATCTTGGTTTCTGATGGTGGTAGCGCAGCGGAACTCTTTCTAGAAAAACGTCGAACCCCCCTCGGTTTTTAGGTCAATGGGTAACTTATAGGCGAAGAGGGAGACCGATGAGGTGCCTGGGCTGGCCACACCCCTCCCAGGCGCGGGGTGGGCCCACCCGCGCGGCAGGTGGTGTGGGCCACCCAGGGCTCCCCTTCGTCTCGTGTTCTGGCTCCATGGATCTTCTGGTAAAATAGGATTTTTGGCATATTTTCCGGGATTTTTCTTGATAGTTGATTTTCTTTAAAAAAACTAGACACTAAGATAATTCTGTTGAAAACAACGTCAGTCCGTGTTAGTTGTATCCAAATCACACAAGTTTAGAGGAGAAACAATAGAAAAAGTGTTCGGAAAAGTAGATATCACCCATATGCGCTATGGGTATGTGACATGCGGCCGGCAGGCCCCTGGCCCACACGTATATGTGGTGCACTGCCCCCATGTGAGCTATGGTTGTTCTAGTTATCGGTAGGGCACTGGCCACATGTGCGCCATGCCTGTTTTACCCGTGGGACACTTCAACCACGTGAGCCATGGATGTGAAGATTACATATAGCCATTTTTCTAGTAGTGTTGAATTCATTTTCAAAATATCTTTTTAATGATATAATATTTATGACATACAAGTCATGTTTTGTTGGCTAAATATATGATCAAACTTTTTCCTTGGACTACATGATGGCCCGTTAAACCGGTATGAAGGGAGTAGTAAATTATGGTAGCGTTGATCAATCTAGTGACTCTATTAAACATACAGATTTTGCTTCTATCTATCTATCTATATCTATATATATGTAAAATAATGGGCTGCCTAGGGTGGTAGCGGTGCACCCCCATCCAGCCATTCATCAACCCTATAGAGTATTTTCAGCCCTTAGATGGAATAAACGCCGTTAGCCTGTCCGTTTTCTCTCCACTTTCTCCACCCGCAGTCGGCCCTCTCCCCTGATTTGCTCACCTCCTCTCTCGGTCTCTCCCACTAATTCTTTCCCCACGCATCCCCACTCGATGGGTTTCCACCCGAACGCCACCATGGCCACAACCCCCGTCCCCGGCGCCTCCGCTGAGCCGCATCGAGCGCGTCGGCTGTTGGGGCCCCTTCCACCCGCACAGAACAACCGCCGCCCCAGCAACGGCCTCCGCTCTGGTGCCGCTAGAAGGAGACATGCGTCCTACCGGTGCGTCACCGTTGGCCAGAGCTCCGGCGCCACTAGCAGGAGACGCGCGTCCCGCCGGTTCCCTGCCTCCCGGAGACTGTGACGCCCCTAGGCGGCCGATGTCAGAGCGCGGGCGAGCGACGACATCAAGAACTGGAAGGAGGATTCGCTCGATGGCCACCTCCCCCTCACCATGTGAAGGCCGTCCAAGGCTTTAACTGTTTTCCAATTGATTTTGGTAGTGATTTAGATCCGCATGTTTCCATTAGTCCGTATTATGATTTCTTGAATTTCTCCCCGCTCAATTTTGATTTAGATCCAAGAAGCTCAATTTTGGCCAACACAATCTCCCCGCTGCCATTATCTTTTCTATTGATTTTTTGCTATCTACACGTGATTTCTTAGTGCATATCTTGATTTCTTCTCTTTTCTATTGATCTGTCAACTCCACCGGCCAAGCACCTCGTCCACGGCTCCACCAGCTACCTGTCGGCATCTCTCCTCTAGCTACAGGCGGTCCTTTAGCCGACTCCGGTATTATTTTTATCTTCTTTCGTTGACGGCGCGTCGGCGTGTCGGCGACCAGGAGTGGAAGGAGACGGGCAGATGCCACCATTTCCTCTTGATCTGGATCCGTGTTATCCTTTTTTCTGCCTTTTTTTGATGCATTCTCTAACTAAAACATGTTGGAGTTAAAGGTTTCGTTGTGTTTCTTAATTTTGAGAACCAATGGTTTCTATGATAAATTTTGGCCGGAATACACATCGGTCAGAGGTAGCATCGTTCTTCCGTGGTACATGGATACAGAGAAGTGCAGCACTAATAGAGATTTGATTCTTTTTACAATTTCTCTCTCTGGCACCTCCTTTACCATGGTGACGCTGCATCAGCAACCAGGCCTGCCTCCATTCTTGCGTCGGTCTGGTGCCCCCCATCACAGCCAAACATTCCAACACCGCTGGCGGTTTCCCCGGCTCGGTCTGTACCTCCTCACGCAGCCCACCGGCTTCCTGGTCCAGGACAGTTGGGCACTGTGCGGCTGTCCGTCAGCAGGGGATGGAGGTGCCACGAGGGCGCACGGTGGCCGGCGGTCAAGGTGGCTTGCCGGAACAGGAGAACATGGAGGAGGCGGGGGTGTGCATGAGCTCTACTAGGTAGACGGTGGCGTGAACGGAGTTGTCTGCGTGGGAGCAGGTGGATGCGTTCCATTTTTGAAAATATTCGGTTTTCTTTTGTTTGAGAAAGAAGGAGATGTTCTGGCGCACGGTTTCAAACAGCAGCTGAAATAAACGGACAGCTGGAATAAACGGACGTGAATGACAGCAGCAAACGGCAACACAAATCTTGATACCACATCCAACAGCTTTTAGTGCGTGCACAGCTACCACCCCGGGCAGCTTTTAGGGTAGCGCTATTTGACCCCCAGGGTGTAGAATAGTTATTCTACACCCACCCTCTATCTTTAGAATTGTATATTATTTTTATGTCGCGTAAATTTTGTCTTACCTTGAGAGGTGAGAAGAACGTAAGAAAATATAGACATGTCATAATTTTTTTGTTTATATGCCGTATAAAAATACGACGTAAAATGCGTATTTTTAGTGTTTTTTACACTATAATTACTCATAAACTATTTTTTATGTCAATGTTTTTTGCGTTGTGGATGAATATGAATATAATTATTTGTATACAAAACATAAATTTCTAAACGTGACAACATAAAGTTATGTGGGGTGCAAAATAACTATTCTGCACCCTGGGTGCTGAATAGGGTTTCTATATATATATATATATATATATATATATATATATATATATATATATATATATATATATATATATCGACGCGGATTTGCTATCTAGGATGCTACCAATGCACGCAAGCATTGACGTTGGATACAGGGAGTACCATTAATAGCTGCCAGGATGAGAGAGCCAAAATCCTGCATGTAGTTAACGGTGTTATCTGCCGTTTGTAGAATGGCAAGACTAGTCTTTATTGTCGCAACTATATTGTTGCAAAAATTTTACAAAAGTGTATACGGTATGGTAGTAGTACTTGTTTGCACTAGACATTTGTAGCTTGTACTATTTTGATTGGATGTGTGCATGTTGGTATCAATATGAGCATAAAAACATGCAAGAATTTCTGCAATAATTTCAACCATGAGAGTAGACAATATCTCAAGCAAGTTAGCATGCAATAAATTGAACCATGAGTGTTGCACGGATTTCTGCCAATTTTTCCGCGCGTAGCTTTCCCGCGTCCGTTTCCGCTAGATTTTTTTCGGTACAAAAGCAAAACTTGTTCCTTCATATATAGCATCTCCCCTTTCATATACGGGACTACTAGCCATATCCTTTTTTAGCGTCCCACACAAACGGCCTTGCTTCTCTTAATCCTTTCGTCTCGGTATGGCTGATCCGGACTCAGTTGAAGAGTGAGCTCTATGGCATTTCTTGCATTTTCGCCCTAATAAAAAAAAGGATTCCTTCCATCCCATCTCTCCATTTTGCGCCAAGTATTCCTACTGATCTTGTTTTTTCGATGTTTCTATTTTTTGCAGGTTCCCTGTTGGCGCGTGTCTCCCTGTGACCTGGAACTATGGCGCTGTCGAGAAGGCTCTCCGAGAAGCGTCAGCAAGGGGTAAGAAGTGCATATTCGAGCCTAAAGTAGGACAGGTTTTCCAGTCGCTGGAGGAAGCTTTCGAATTCTTCAATATGTACTCCTGGGAGGTTGGTTTCGGGATCAGGCATGGCCGTAGTAGGATTAACAAATCTAATCTGAAGACAAGGCAGGACATTATCTGCTCGTGCGAGGTTGGTTTTACTGATCTCTTTGTTTTGCTCGTTATATAATCATTGCACATATAATCATATGTTGTCCTATCATCGACCAACAACGTCTATTACCATGCAGGGGCACGACAACGTTCTCGGCAGCTGTTCATCTAGGTGCGATTGCACGTGCATTCTAACCTTGCTTAGAGCTGACGATGACGCTTGGTATGTAAAGCGTTTCAAACCTGATCATAGTCACGCATTGTCTCTTTCTTGCGGCGAAAAGAGGAGGTGGCCTTCGCATAGTAGAATTGATGGGAGCACCCGGGAACTGGTACGTCACCTTAGAGCAAACAATGTCCAGCTTTCTCGTGTCTGTTCTATCGTTGGGACCGTACACCAGTCGGATTCATATGTCTCATTTAGCCGACAATCTGTCCGGACGCTGTGTGCCAAACTAGCACAAGAATCGATAGAGGGCGACATGGCAAAGACACTAGCAGTTTTTTCCAGGATCAAGAGTAGAGATCCTGGGTTCTCCATAGCTATGGATCTAGACGAGAAGAAACGAGTCAAGTCACTGCTTTTTGCCCATGGGTCCAGTCGTGTTGACTATGCCTCCTTCGGTGATGTTGTCACGTTCGATACCACCTACCGCACGAACTTATACAACCTCCCATTTGGTTTGTTCGTGGGTGTTAACAATCATTTCCAGAGTGTCATTTTTGCTGGAGTGTTGTTGACGGAGGAGACAATAGAAGCCTTCAAGTGGACTTTCCACAACTTCGTTGCTTTGATAGGGTGCAACGCGCCACAGACAATCCTTACTGGTAAGGACCATCATTTTCCAATTTTTTAGCTTTTTGTTTCACAATATGTAAAAAAGGATTTTTTTTCACAAGTTATATTATTGTATGCATGGAAAATACTCATCTATGATCTAATCTGAAAATACTATTTTTTTTCCGCAGATCATTGCCACCAGATGAAAGTTGCTTTGGAGGAAGAATTACCGGGGACAAGACACCGATGGTGCAAGTGGAATGTGCTGCGTAAAGATAAAGAATCACTAGGATCGATCTATAGCAAGAGCTCTTCATTCAAGAGGGAGCTGCATGAGCTTCTCGATCAAATTGTTGGGGCAGAAGAGTTCGAGTCCAGATGGGCGGAGTTGATCAGCACGCATGCCCTCGAAGACAATGAATTCCTCAACAGGGCTTACGAGAATCAAGGGATGTGGGCAAATCCTTACTTCACAGAAACCTTTTGTGCCGGAATGACGAGTACTCAACGCAGTGAGAGCGCCAACCATGTACTGAAAACCTACATACCAAGATCAGCCCACGTGCACCTGTTTGTTACTCAGTTCGATAGGCTTGTTACCGATCGTGTTGCTGACCAAGGGAGGGAGGAACATGCCACCAAACAGGTGATAAGATATGACTATCCCACTAATTGTTGTACTACTGTTTCGCTTCTCAATTGTTTTTTGTTACCTAAAAATTTACTCATTTGATAGGTCAGTTTTATACTTCGGGCCGGCGTGCTATCGAGAAACATGCTACGCGTGTGTACACTAGAGCTATGTTCGAGCGTTTCTACAGAGAGTTGTTTAGGTCAGGAGCGTTTGCATGCATCGAAGATGGGGCCGGCGGCTGTTTCACTGTCACATACGCGCGTGTTAGTACGGACACGGAAGCAGTCAGGAGGAATTATTTAGTCACGCGCAATGCTGAAATAAAGGATTATGCATGCGTTTGCAAGAGCTTCGAACACACTGGGATACCGTGCCGCCATGTGTTAAAGGTATTTTTTCCTCATAATTAAAACTTTTCATCATCGTGTTTTGCTGTTAGAACAAATACATGAATGCCGCATTATTATCCTTGCATTGAACAAAAAACTCTTTTGCAGGTTCTTGTTCACGTCAGAGCGGTGGAGCTCCCTGCAAGTCTTGTCAAGAAGAGATGGACCATTAATGCTAGAGAGGGTGCCGAATGCTTCATCCCCGGTTATGCTGACGCGGTTTCTCGCGGCGACAGCACCGCCTCAATGCACAGCCTATTGCACGCTTCGGCGATGGAGCTTGTTGGCATGGGCACCACCTCTAGACAAGCTTTTGAGGTCGCTGTTGAGTATGTGAGCCATGCAAAAGCGGCGATGACCGTCGATGACCCAGGCCGTCCTGACGTGCATGCCACATCAGTCCCAATTGATGGGTCAGAGAAGCAGTTGTTCGACTCGTCGGTCGCCGCCCCGCCCCGCGTTCGTTCCCGTGGAAGGCCGAAGGAGTTGAGGTATAAATCTCCAATAGAGTCTCCTGGTGCTAGCAAACGGAGCGCCCAACAGCCTGCTGGAACCGGGCATGTCGAAGAAGAGCGTTCCCGACGATCCACCCATTTCTTGAAGACCGGTGTGTACATTGTCGAGCACTGCGGGTCGTGCGGTTCCACCCAGCATCGCACTGCCGCATTTGACCTCGACGTTGCTACCAGCCCCGTTTCTGCAACTCGACGTTGATGCAAGTCATGTGGCGAGGTAGGCCACAACAGGTCCACATGTGGACGCAAATCAACATACGTGGCCATGTAGCTGGCTGGGTAGCTTATCCATTTAAACTTAGTATAGACCTGTATCCCTCTTGTTTTTATTTTCAGTATTATGCTAGGACAATCTGTACTTGTTTGTCTACGTAGCATTGTCACGAGCTGTAAAACCTTGCTGTTTGGATCGACAAGGGAATAATATAATTATTGTTGTTGTGGTGGTGAAAATGTCTGGCAGACAAATCTTAAAAAAGGGAAAAGCTATTTGTGAACTAGTAGCTGGCAAAACCAGTAGCCAACGCCTCCCGTACATTTCCTATGGGTGTGAACAAAGACAGCTCATTCTCTTGCAAATTTCAACAACGGCTAGTTTCTCTGCGAGCACCCAACGGCTACTGGCTCCTTATATAGACATCTCGTGCACAGTCTCCGTACCACACTCCATACTCCCAATGTCGCTTCCATTTTTACTAGCTGCAAGTACCTCTTTTTTTCCACACATTATCTCAGGCATACTTCTCCATGGACAGCACCCCCCACAACCTCCATATATTCCTTAGACATACTAGTTGATTATTCTTTTGTGGCTGATCCGCTTCGCTTCAACATCCCTTAGAATTACTATACTATTTTTTGTTCTTCTATTTGCTTCTGGTGGTATGTCTTTGGTTTCAAAGATGGCATGCGAGAGTGTCGGTGGATATGTCGGCACATCCAGGTTTCATTGTTTCTGCGGCGAGCCTGCCGATTTGTGGGAATCAGGAACAAATGAAAATCCTGGAAGGCTGTTCGTTAAGTGCGGCCTTCTGAAGGTCAGTGGTTTGTGTTTCTATTTCCTTTCATTTTCTAAAAGGCGATCTACTGTATGTTTGTTTGGTAAAATAATATCGTTCGTTTTCTGAATATAGAAATGCAAGTTTTGGGAATGGGAGGATGAGCTGCGGGGTAGGCCGTGTCGGAAACCCAAGCCATCAGGTCGGATGGAGGATGTCGCGCGCGCTGGCTGGCTCGCCGGTGCTGAAGAAAAGCAAGAAGCACGTCATCTAAAGACTCTACAGAAGGAACTGATTGCAATTCGTTGGATCCTGATGTTCATAGCGATATGTTCAGTTTGGATTGCTAGCAGAATCTGAAATCTACTCCTTTTTACTAGCAAAATTTGTATGTTTGTGTGCGCTCAGGGCGCGGCATTGTCCATGCGGATTTGGTAGTAGATAATAGTTTTTTATGTAAGTTACGTCGGTTAGTTGTGTTGATTAATTGCTAGCTCCACTCATTTATTAACATCAAGAATGTAAGTTGTCCTTATTAGTTACTACTAGATCCACCATTATACCAGCAACAAGTGATCACTGTCTCTTATGCTAACTACTATTTGGCTCCGCCACTTCCCTGCTACCATGGCGAGCTCTGGTCGCGCCGCCACTTCACTGTTCCGATGGCGGTATTGGAAAACAGACAACATTTTGAAAGTAATGGGAAACTCTCGTGTACTACGAAATCATGCTTGAAATGCCTAGCCGAAAACACGAAAAAACACAGCGATGCTCGATTGATCTCCTTAGAAAAAATATTTCCAATGACGAAGCCGCACCACGCTTAGAATATATAGATAGCACTAAACAAACTTAACACATGACAGGTTCAAACTTAAAACATGACAGGTTCACACTTAAAACATTACAGTTCCAAACTTAAAACATTACAGTTCCAAACTTAAAACAGGAAAGGTTCTGGTAGACGGCACAGGTTCCAAGGCAACTAACAAGGAACATGGTACAACGATGAAATGATAGTGTGGGCGGTCGCGTTCACGTGGTGCGCTGGGCCTGGCATCAGAAATCTACGCCGGACGGGGTGCATGACACATCGACGTTCCCCTCGCTGCTCTCCTGCATCAAAGCTTTCTTGAACTTTCCGTTGTTCTTTCTCTTCAGCTTGTTTTTCTTCTTGAAACCTTTCTGAACTTTCTTCTTAGTCAGCGCGTGGCACATCTTCAAAGTCTCGTGGATGAATTTCTGCTTGGCGTTCTCTATCGTTGCCTCGCTGACTATCTACGAATAAAAAAATCATTTACCTTAGATATTTTTAAGAGACATTCGCTCATCTAGAACATGATAAAAACTCGTTTTTTGCCATGAAAACAACGATCAGCAGGCATGGTGTGGTGAGCGAACAGTTACCGCGAATTGGTTCTCCTTAGGGATGCTGTAGTAGAATGTCACCACACCGCCGTTGTTTCTGCCAAGCATAGCCAAGAAACTTCTGTTAGTTATTGCGCAAATGATTCTTTGTACATATGGCAAGCAAACAGAGAAAGGACACAATGTATGTGTTTAGCTGTTACAACTTACGGCTCCATTGGATGTTCATTCTGCAAGGCAACATCGAACGACCATGAATCACTGTCTATGCTTCTCTTACTCATAGTGGCCATGTTGCTCAGCGCCATGTAAGTCAGATGCTGACACATTGGCTTGAATTCCTGCATCACCTCGTCCAAGGGCCTGGCAGAGGCTGTTGGGTGTATGAGCAGTGTCGTCTTCCGGACGATGTCAATCCACAGTGATATCCACTTGTCACTGAGCTGAATGAACAGCACAATCTGCATACACAGTGTAAAAGGGGAAAACGATCGGTCAGAACCCATTGTCAAAAAGTCAAACCAGGACGAATGCGCTGGTTGTACTGTGCAAGCTAGAAAGAACATGATCTGCAACACAACCTTATTGCATTCAGTTAGCTTGTAGTTCTTCTTCTGCCTGTCAAACAGGTGTAGACAGTCATCACCAGTTGAGTCTTGCTCCAAAGCTTTTGCCTGATCAGTTGGGGGGAATGTAGAGATATCAGGAACAGGTAATATCAACGATTGCTTGATTCGCCACGAACAGATAGTTAGAACCAGCTACACAATAATTAGTCTGAACTTACAGCCCAGTCATGGAGCAGGAACCAGCGCATTCCTTCTGAATCTGCTTCGTTCTTTGATTCTCCCCTCTTCTTTAGTTCCCCCTTCTTTAGAAGCCTGGCAATTGCGAAGCCCATCTGGTCCTCTAGGTCAACATCCCCGGTGAGCCAGTCTCTAAGGTAAACCCCGTCAACGCCATCCCTTGGGCTATCGGCAAACTGAATCCACGGCCTGTCCAGGTCGATACTGTAAGTTAACTAATTCAGAAACATTCTCAAAGAAAAATTGCTGCGGTACGAGGGATGAAATACGTATTCAGTTGCTTACCCTTTTAGCTCGTCGACCGTTGCGTTCTCGAGGAACCACAAAGCAAACTCTCTAACGGTCCTCCGGATCTTGTCATACATGTTCAGTGTGTATGAGGCTCCTATTGTATCAGCTTCTTTATCATTCTCGCCGTCTGTGTATTGTGTTCAGATACATACAGTGTTAGTGCCTTTACTATGTACAAGTGAAAAAACGTCCTAATCTGCTAGTTCTGCTGCATCACAATTCCTATCTTATGAAACGTTGGCTAGCCAAAACGGATGAAAACAGTAATGGAAATTGTTCGGCAGACGCTTGCCTGGTACGTCCTTGTTGGCACGGTGAGCTATAATCTCCTCTCCATTGTTCATGTCCAGGAGTGCTTTTGTCAGTGCATTCATGCACTCTGCTGCATTTTCCAATTTGGTGGATGCTTGGTCCAGCCTCTGACAAGCGCTCTGGAACATGCTCGCGGCTAGTTGATATATTTCAGCGGCGCTACGCTCATCCCGATTGGCAGGTTCCTGCATAGACAGAATTATACAGCAGGAAGAAATGAAAATAAATAATACATGGCATACCACCGTCTCTATTTTGGCGGTACAACAGCTGGTAAATGGTGCTTTGGCTCGTATTAAACCAGATCTTGCTAGTAAAGTACTTCCTCTGTTCGGGATTATAGGTCCTACGCACATACCTAGGTTGTTAATTTGACTAACAAAACATAACTTATATATTACAAAAATTATACCATTAGAAAATATAACCTCTAAAGTTTCTAATGGTATACTTTTTGTACTATATTATTTATATTTTGCTATTTAAATTGGTAACCTAGTTATCCGCGCGGGACTTATAATCCCAAACGGAGGGAGTACCCGATGGATCCCCTGGCTGAACATGCCTTGTGCGCAGAAGCTTATCGGAAGAGGGGCAAGCATCGGGCCAGGAGACATCATGTGCTGCTGAGATGATCGAGTGGAAGAGATAGCAAATTAGATTAGATTTCGTGCAAAGGAAGAATCCTCTTCAGCTGAACATCTAGTAAACGGATCCAATAGATTGCCTCACGAATTAGCGGATCTAAAGAACTTTATCCCGCCCCGTCCTCTAGGATCGGAAAAATACAGTGAATGCAATTAAGCTAGATCTATGGTTAGCGGCAGACCATACCTGGAAGAAAATTCTCCATATGACCCCCCTCCTACCCCATCTGGCCGCCGCCTTGGTCACCGCTCTCGTCTTTGGATCTACTCTTACCATTATGTTCTGTGGATCTATCTAATGAGCGTCTGCTCCTGTTCTCACAAGGGGCTTCAAGAGACTTGTGATGTGTCCTGATATATTCTGTGGGGTGTGGCCTTTAGGCTTTCTATGCTGCCATTATCTTTGTTGGGAGGGACGGTTCATAGCAACGGTTGTGTATAATGGTTGGAGCAGCGGTCGATACCGTCCAACTCCAGCGCAAGTCCCTCCAGAGACAATGATAATTTTTTTTATATGTTACACGACAGCCCACGAAAAGAAAAAAGCAACGTGTGGAGGAAAAAAGGTATAATAGTCCACACGATACGCCGCTAATAAAAATCCAATATTTTTGGCGGACAGTTAGTCTCTAACCGCTCCACTAACCCAACCGAGGTAATCTGCCTCGATGTCCAATCATTTGGAAAAAATAAATCAAGTCGGGCCAATATTTTCTTGAGCACTTATCCACTCATCATGCCTGACGCTCGTATTATTTAATCTAATGGGGATCTAGAATGGAAATTAGATAGATCCGATGCAGCTACTCTTACCTCCAGAAATGTGGCCCCACCAAACCCCTCCACGCTGGCACCTGCCTCGAACACGTGCTGGTATCCTTGCCCAGCACCCTCGGCCTGCGCCGGGAACATCCTTCCAATCTCGGCTGCCATGTCGAACTGTGGGCCAAGAGTAGGAATTAGACCGATATATAAAAGCTTGCTTTTGAATCAGCTATCTCGTTTTTAACTAAGACGCTCTCACTATCTGTTGTTATTAAATATGGGTAGTTTCGATTTAGATATCTAACCGAACTGTCATGCGCCAGCGTTGCATCTGCTTCCTTCCTTTTGGGGTGGTGTCGTATACTGCTTGCAACGCCGGCGACCCAGGTGAACTTGGGGAAAACATTGCGAAAACCGTCTGCAGTAAGAAGAAAAAAAGCAGCTGTCATACTAGTCAAAATACTAGTAAGAAAGAGCGCGGAACAGAATTAGCATTCGTCGTGCTCCCGACAAACTAACTGGTACTAGTAAAAATAACAAAATGCATTGAGTCTGTCGTTTCTTAAACTGTATGAAAAGGTGAAAAGTTTTTCTTGTTTATTTGTTGAATATCTCGTGTTGTTGATGAAGATAGGAACAGGGAACCAGATCAGATGAATTAGCCAGTAGTTATGAAATGCCAAAAGAACCATTTTCTGTCGGGTGATAAAAGTAGGCCCGTTCTTCCGCATGCAACGAATTCAGGTGAAAGTATGATTTTGATCCTGTATTAAATCATGAGTTATTGACTTACTGTCTCCAGAAGGCCGCCTTCCTTCAGAGATTCCGCAGCCCCGTCGTAAGCTGGGATTGCTAGCCCTGAGTCCGTCGCCATTAATGCCGAGCTAGCCAGCTGCAGAAAAGGTCAGAGAATGGCAGTTTCATACAGTTAGTGCGTTCTTCAAATCGCATGCTAGAGCTCAGCGGGAGGAGAGAGGCGCTGGTTCGAATAAATGCATTGATTCTGACAAGCGGTTCGAGTTACCTTACCGCATTCATTGCTGAGTACCCCGCCTCCTCCATGAACCGAGCTCGGCCGAGCTTCTGCTGTGGCAGATGAACTAGGGGCTGTTGTGTTTTTAGTGGACGAGGCCTTTGCTACGTTCCTAGTGGAGGGGTGGGGGTGTGGCTTTTGTACCGAAACTATCTACTCCACCGTGGGTTTCCTTCTGCTTGTTAAGATCTTGTTTGCCCCACAATATGAGATTTATATCTGTTTTGCCTCCCGATATTCTCATTCCTCAGTTTGCTGTGTAGTTCGCAGACTTCTCGTTCGTGTGTAGGACTGATGTGGGGCCCATACCTTTACAGGGATAGAATGGAAAGTTCCAAATCAGCATTTTTTGGTCAGCGCCCTAGAAAGTCTGAGTTTGGAAGCATCCCTAACTGTATCCACGTGTGGGATATTTGATCCGACCTGTCACCGGCAAGTGGGCCGTGCGAGTGGACCGCAGTGGTCCTGCACGTGGCTAACACCGCTCCCTTCTCTAATACCGTTTCGAACTAATTATCTGTTTTGTGGTTAAGGAGGATAGCTCACGACCAGCCCCTAGCTTCCGTAGGTACATTTGTTAATGCGTAGATGTTCTGTGCCAGCGTATGCTCTCCCGCTCAATGTTCTGTGCCAGCGTATGCTCTCCCGCTCAGCACTCCGACCCAACCGCTAGCATGAACCGCGGGATATGACCGCAACGCCAGCAACTTTCTTGACATAAATTTCAACCATGCGCGCGGGGCTGTACCCGTGCCCCGCCAGTTTCTCCTTTCCCCGGCATAGTCTGCTTTAATTTCTTGGCGGTAACCTTTCTTGCTAGAAATTACTCAACGCCCTCCCTGTACATGAGTAATTTATTGTTTGCTGTGTAGAGCTAGGACATGGAAATCTACTTTTGACGTCGAGGGAAAAACCAACTTAGACACGTGAAAAAAATTCAAGCCTCGTTTTTATTTTGCTAAAAGTTTGTAGACATTGCTAGCTAGGTACGTGTTGAAAATCACATATATTAGGATTGACGATATTTTTATCCAGGTCTCGGGTCGCCGCCACTAAAAGAATAGTCATTCGGCTTGCCGGACCGTCCTAGGTGGCACCAAATTGGTATTCGTGATGCCACACTGCAGGGGGTGGGGGGAGGGTGGGGGGGCGTGGACGCCATGAAGACATGCCCTGACCCCGAAAGAACAGTCATTCAGCCTGGCGACTGGTCCTAGCCGATGCCACATTGGTAGTCCCGATGCTACACTGCGGGGTGTGTGGGAGCGTTGGCGGCGTCAAGACATGCCATAAACATTTAGTCTTCTACCACTGGTGGAAATGTTGCCAAGCACCGAGGAGTCCTATCCTACGCCCATTTCTAACCTTGACGTGAGGAGCTGACCAGCAGTTGAGACCACACCCCAATTTGCATCCCCCATCTACCATGGAGTTAGGTGCCACGTAGTCGCAATGCCAACCACCCCTAAAATTAGTGTCTGTCAGCACGTATCGGGACGGCTTTTGCGAAGTATCATTTAGTCAGGGCATGCATCCCTGACTACGCATTGCGTGCTATGGTAGTATGTGAGGCGGTATACCCAAATCCAGAAAAATACGTTATTGTGACTTAATGATGTGGCCATCGCCTCAAGATCTAGAAAAAGGACGAAAAAAACATCATAATCGAATAACAAGAACAACCCGCCGACAAGAGACCGCGGGCCGCCACACCTCTCAGGGCCTAATAACATCGATGGCGGAGCAGACCAACGTCCTCACGGGCGGAGGGGAGGAAGCCGCGGGCTGTAAGGTGGGGCACCGGCAATAGAAGTCTCAAACTTGGTTTTTCCTCACGTCTTTGGAGGGCCTAAGTCCGCCACACAGTTAATGCCCTAAGGCCATCAGAGGCGTAGCAGACCAACGGCGTAATGGGCGGAGGGAAGAAAGTCTCGTCCTCCTGGGAGCAGCCACATTTAATTATCTTATCTGGTCTTAAACCCTAATAACATCTATGGCGGAGCAGACCAACGGCCTCACGGGATCACGGGAGAAAGCCGCGGGCTGTAAGGTAGGGCACCGGCAATTGAAGTCTCAAACTTGGTTTTTTCTCACGTCTTTGGAGGTCCTAAGTCTGCCACACAGTTAATGCCCTAAGGCCGGCGGAGGAAAGAAAGCCTCGTCCTCCTAGGAGCAGCCACATTTAATTATCTTAACAGGTCTTAAACCTCACGTCTATGAGGTCCCTAACGATCTTTTTCGGCCACACTTAACTATGTTGAATTAGGCTCGAAACGTGAGAAAAAATTTACACATCTCCAATTACCCATTTAGCACTAAAAATTATAAGTTGGTAACCAAAGAATAAGGAAAAAAAGGTACGGGTTTATTTTATGAAATGATTTTAATTAGCTGATCTTCCATTGTGTTCTATTCAAAAAAGATTTTTGATCATCCCATTTCTACCTCGGTCTTTTCTACTTGTCATAGTCTTGGTGAAGTAAAAAATCATGTCGGTAACGGTCCATTGGTGGACATGTTTTATACGGCCGGCGGCTACATTCAATTCGTTGTCTCCAATCCTATAGCACGATGTGCATGCGCCTGCGACTGCTTCGGCTGGTTGTCACTGCCATGCAGTTGTTGTCCATGGCATTTATCTTGCTGGTCTGCGCGGGAGCACGTAGGGGTCAACCACGGAGGGGTAGATTTTAATAGAAAGTGGCTCGGTGGGCATTTATCTGTCGGCCGTTTTGTTAATGGCTAATTAAACTTTTGGGAAAAAAAAAATTGCCATTTTACTTTGGGTAGTATCTTGGATCATTTTGGTTGTGGTTTTCGTTTTTGTATATATCTTTTAAATGCGCATGCAGGTCGAAAAAAGGACAGAATGTTGTGTGTTAAAGTGTGCCACTGAAAATTATTTTGTTACAACAAGTAAATCTGCATAAACGCGGTGAGAACCGGGCACACGTTCCAATTATACCAACTAGCTCTAATCCGACCGTTCAAAAAAAAAAGCTCTGATCCATATATCGGGATAAAATATATTATTGTTTGCTTCACTCCATCTTCTTGACCGGACATTTTATTGCCCCCCTCGCGCTATGTCTCCATGTAGTGGTATGTGTCAACTGTAGTGTATATCTCGCCGGCGGATGCCAGCTCATCAATGAATGGCCTGTATTAGGGAGTGTGGGAAACAAACTATACCGGTTGTTTTTTTGGTCATTATTGAAAATGAAAGGTAATTAAATAAACGTTGTGGTTGTGGTTTTATCGCCGTGAACGTGTTAAAATTTTGCATAAATAATTAAACAAACCTTAGGGCATCCTTGTCCGTGGCTAGATCGGCGCATAAAACGTCGATGTGCACTCCTTCCAGGCCTCGTCTGTTCATGTACATTTATGATATCATTGAGACGCATAAAAAAATGGAGCGTGGAGGAATTAAATTTCAAATATTATAGCGCGAAAGAGTTAAATTTCTGCTGACATTAGGGTTTGTGATATTCATTTTAGGTTTAATTTTATTATAGGATGCACCACTATTGTTTTATAACGTGACCACCGGTTACTAACCTTGGTATTTCCCTCCTAAGAATTCTCATTATATCCTTGGCGGTGCTGGACATGACCAGATCCACTTCTTCATGTGTCTGCGTTTGAAGTCCCTGCTAGAAAGTTATGGAAAAGTCATAGTTACCATATGTGCCATTTGAAGCACGTTTTTATCACAAATCGTTTCTCGTAAAATGAAGTTGTTTGCTACCTCGGATAAGGATGCTGCATGTCTTGAGGTAGCGAGATTGTAGTTATCTTCTACTTTAATCGGCCTAACTGTGGTCGACGATGCTAGTTGGGCCGCTCTTTTGTCCTTGGACATTTCTTCCTCCCACATCTTAGCAACACATTGGACTATTGGTTTTTCCTGCACAAAATATATAACCCCCGGCATATATCATTTTTAGTGGTGACGGGTGTGCAATCATGCTTCCTATTTTTGGCATAAAAAAATGCATTATATGTACTTCTAGATATAATGACATAAATCTAATTCTGATAAAAGGTGAAAGCATGCCTAAGCCTGTCGAAAAAAAAACTAATCTTTTGGGAAGTAATACCGGTCTCTGTACGAGATCGATGTAAACGGCAATCACGCTTATATGGTGGAGTGTGATGTCGTTGAAATTAGTCACAGCCCTACATGCGGAGCACTCTATGTATGGTCGTGGGCCGTCAATCCGTACACGGCCCACTACTGTTGCGTAAGACCCCTCGCTGTTCCAAAAAAATAGGGAAAAAGTTCGGATAATAGACCGGCACAATAAAAGCAAGCCCAAAAAAATACTTTTCATCGATGATGTTACTCACGGGACAGAGTCGAGCACGGATATACCATCGTAGAACCACATAGAGGCTTGTATCGCGCCGGTGCAATCATCGATGATAAATTTCCGTTTGTAGCCGCCAAATTCCATTGAGCTCACTTTTCCAACCAATTTAACCTGATTTTTTTATTGGATCATTAGCACGTCCCGCCCTATCCCTATTGTGCGTGAGAACATAGTATTGTGAAAATAAAGGAGTAGAATTGAAGCTGCCACCACGTACCGTTGGAGCAACGGTATGGTTTATCACAATTCCTGCCGGCGTGATTGAAGCATAGGCGTCAAGGACCTGTTTTATGTTGACTGGCATCAGCGTCTTCTCGTGTGACAATACATGTAATCCGGCGTTGTAGTATTGCTGCCTGTCTTTATCATCGGACACAAATGAATCTGGTTTTTTTTCCTGTTTGCGGGATAAAAAAGGTTAAAAAAGGACTGGCTTGGCGGCTGGATTTAAGCAAAAAATATGGTTTTCTTGAGAATAGCCCGCTTAGACTGGGAGTGGGAGTTACTACCTGTATGCATGAAGGCGTGTGTACTTGCACAATGGCGAGCTTCGACTTATCTTGATTAGCGTTGTCCATGTCTCCTGGCATTGATCTCCCATCCATAGATGCGCGGACGTTTAGATGTCCAGCCAGGAAAAGAATATTTGGCTGGGAGAATGCTACTTTGGTGTGTCGAGTGCTGCCCCTGTGGTTTCCTCTTTGTACTGTCCTGGCACTTGGCTAAAGTGCTTCGCCGCACGCATGAATTCTTGCCACTTTTACTGCCATTATTTATGCCGTCTGTGCGGTTTGGTGCAACGGTCTACAAAATGGCTAGTCCTAGTGCCGTTTGCGGCGTCGCTTTTTTTGATGATATGGCATCGCCACCCAACTATATATATATATGTGAAATGACCTGGTGTGTCCTCACATATCAAAGGCCCGCTGTACGACCATTCACCGCTAGAAAAAGTACCATTCACCGCCAGAGAACCCCAACCTATCATCTTGTTGCAGTTTTTCCATCCCGTTGTGCTGATGGGTTAGGTTTCGTAGCTTTCTTATGATACAGGAGTGATATGTAGAGCTGATTTTTCTGTTTTCTCCATGCTCTCCCCTTCTGACTTCTTTTTATTGCTTGCAGATCCCTTCTGTTTCATCCTTTCGTACGTGATGCTTGCTTCCTACCTGACGAGCATCTACGAAAACCGTTCAAGCAAGGTGGAGATGTTCCTTGTTGTTTGGTCGATGCTCTGCACCTTCAGCCTACTCGAGTGCCTGGACAAGATTAGGAGCCCAACCTTGAACCCGTATGGGAGGTGGATGATTTTCAGGCGATACTGTAACGTTATGGCGTCTGCGATAATATATCTAGCTGTCTGGACGCATAGATCTTCCCCTATATGGTTGGCCATCTTTTGCTGGAGCTGCGCCATCCAAACTATTGTGGTCGGCTCTATGGTGATCGTCTACGTCGACAACAATGTGGCTCTTGTCTTCCCAGAACTGGCTACACTTCGCCTCGCTGCTCCAAATGCCACATATTAGATCGGTGTATCTGTGTCGCCTATAGTGGGGCATTGTTTCTAATTATTGCGTTTTGTTTTTAAAAATTCTAGCCTGCTTTAGTGGTATTCGCTGACTGGAGCTTATGTGGGCCTTACATTTCAATGTCTGTTATCGTGTCTTAGGTTCGGAGTGTGTTGTATTGGCTTCGTGTATGTCTTATTAAAAATAATCTAAAGTTTTATCAGTCAGATACTTTTGTTGTGCTTTCAAAGAACCATGGATTTTTTCTTCAAACTATTGTTTTCTGCGCCTCTAACCCTACCATGTTATTTTTTAAACTATGATGCCACGCATCCACATCCCGCCACGCCTCGACATCCCCCTCAACTACTGGACGATTAAGTATCAACTATCGGAAGTGGTCCCTTGTCCATGTGATTGCATTTTTCAGTCTCCACCGTGCGGCATCGCCGTCGATCTGCAATACTCTACAATTTTTGGATAGTTCTTCGAACAAAATGACTATATGTCTTGGTTTCATGATTATATTTCTTTGGAATGGAACCGGGTTGAATTCCTGTTGATCTAAAAAAATATGTTCCTTATTTCTTATACTTTTTGGTAGCAATCTCATCCGTAAGTTTTCCCAAACATGTTCTAACTATTCGGCTACCTGTGAAAAAAATGATTATCGAAACATGGGAACAAAAGCTTGTGTAGAGGAACTGGTGCGACTAGTGTTAAAGCTGACTTAGTAATTTATTTAGTCTGGCAAGTGAACATATGTTATGCCATAGTTTCAGAATGCTTCAACCACGCTGTTTGTTGTTACAGGAAAAACCATTAGAACACTGATTTAACAGAACTCACAACAATGTTGTTTATCTACAGACAAAGCCTCCTTCTCCGCCGTTGGGATTCCTTACACTAGTTGAGCCTTCTGAACATACACGGCCTAGTTTTTGTCCAAATTTCAGAGCATTGAACACGTGCTAGGCCTACACGGTAGTGCTCTCCTTGGTAATGTACCGTGATCATATTTTGATCTAGAGCATTGATCACCCATTCGTGATCGAGAAGGGCATATATTTCCCCGCCTCCTCCTTCTTCAAGCCTATAGAGGCTCCGACACGGGTACATTCCGGCGAACAGCGTATCTGCGATGTCGCGCAGAGTTGCGACTGTATTACAGCAAATTACTCTTAACGCGAAGCCGTCGGCGTCGGCGTCGACAACGATTCCACTTTCTTCACTGTTATCCATCGGCTTCCAGAAATGGTTCTTTTGTGTGCTTGCTATACCTCAGTAATCTCAGAGAGTGGTGTGTGTGTGTGTGTTCTACTTGGTGCGTGTTTGCCTCTTTAAATGGGCGTTGATGGACTATGGACTGATTGATGAGATGTTCGTTCAGTTGTTCTGTCCGTCTGCTGAGAAAGCGGTTCTGTGCAGCGGTCCAGCGGAATGGTTTATTGGCTTGCTTTGGCAGCGGTTGATATTTGTGTCGAAAAATGTGTTGTTTGGTTGGTCGGTTCCTCTGTCTGTTTCGGGTGGAATCTTTTGCCGAATCTTATGATGCTGTGGCCAGACCAACAAAGGGGTAGTTTTTTGGTCTGCGTCCCCGTTTTCTTTGCAGACGTGTGCACTGAAAACTTATAAATAAAAATGAAAACATTTATAGCCGTCTGGTGTGGCCGCATACAAATAAGGTTCTAGAATAATAACACTACTGCGAAATGTTGTTGGGTGAGCCTAGAATTTCGACCCGTGCATCCGATAAAGGAAAAAGGGATAACAAAAACACAACAACCATATAATTAAGGAATGGTTTTGCGGCGTTATAGCGGCCGCTTCTGACTAATGCGGTACTGGCCTAATGTATCATGTTTGCTCCATCTTCCTCCTCTGACTCCGTCAGTCGCGCTCCTGAATGGCATGTTCTTGCAACCCGTGGCTTTGTTTGTACCCTTATGCTTCATCAGCTGTCTCTGCGATTTCAGTGGATTGCTCATGGTCCGAGTGCGTGTTGTAACCATCCTCTTGTAAACCATTCAAGTCATGGCTTCCTGTGTAGCTTCTTGACTGCTGTTCTAATAGGTGATTATCCAGCACCGAAACCGGCGAACCAGTGTGCCATGATAACTCTCTCCCAGCGAGTTCCTCGTCTGTGGCCGTGTAGTAGCCAAATTCAACCTGAAGAATCCACTGCCCAGCTGGGTTTGCCGTATCAATCTGTAACTGTCTTGTATGGGGCGATGTCTGAGATTCAACTTGTACCTGGTTGTCTTCATGATGATTTTGGCTTCCAGGTAACATCGCTTCCGGCAGGTGCACCGGCACTACTAGGAAAACGCGTGTTCGTGGCGCAGCTGAAAAGGCCTTCCGTGGCGCACTAGCAGTGCGCCACAGGCCTCGCGCTACGGCTATCTCGTAGCCGTGACGCACTGCATGGTGCGCCACAGTTGTGTCAGTTGCGCCACGGCTAGGGGTACAGGGTGCGCCACGGATGTGTTTTTCAAAAAACAAAAAAAATACAAAAAACACCCTTGTTTTGAATTGCAGAAGAAATCGGGTCCGTGCATCACCGCCGCAGTCGTGTCACCTCGCCGAAGCATGGCCGTGGAAGGGAGGTGCGGGAGGCCGTGGCCGCTCTAGTCCTCGCCGGCATCGAGGTGGTAGGAAGGGTGTGGTTGGAGAAAGGAATGTAGGAAGAGAGGGAGGAAGAGAGGGAGGAAGGAAGAGATGGAGGAAGAGAGGAAGGAAGGAAGAGATGGAGGAAGAGAGGGAGGAAGGGAGGTCGGACGCCGCCGTCACTGCAAGGAGAGGAGGAGGGCGCCGTTGCGCTGCCGCCGCCGCACCACCGTCACTGCAAGGAGAGGAGGAGGCCGTCGTCGCGCCGTCACTGCAAGGAGAGGAGAAGGGGAAGGAGGAGAAGGAAGAAGGAAGAAGGAAGAAGGAGAAGGGAAAGGAAGAAGGAGAAGGGAAAGGAAGAAGGGGAGGGAAAAGGGGGAAGGGAAAGGTAGGTGGGCGGGGTGAGGATTCAAATTTTGAATCCCGCCCAAGCTTATCCGTGGCACACTAGGTGGTGGTGCGCTACGGGTAAGTTTTCTCTTTTTTTTTCCTGCAGGAAAAAACAGTCTTCTGACCGTAACTTTTTACCCTTTTCGAATTTTGAAAATCTAAAAAATCTCTAAACGACCGGAGGTCGTTGCGAGCGGATGCAAAATCTCGTTCTCGTCATTTTGGTAAATTATACGATTTTTTCGACATCGTATGCAAAAGTTACGGCCATTTTACCGTGGCATGACTTTTTTTTGCAGAAAAGGTGGAAAATCATGTTTGTTAATTTTTCTAGAAACTATACCACATTACCTACCTACATATGAAATGATTTTATTTTTTGAAGTGTTTATCATTTTCTTTTATTTTTTAGAAAGCCTAAAAAGGCGATCCAAAGGGGGGTGGTGGTGGAGTTGGTGTTGGCCAGAGTGCCCTACCGCTAAGTTGACCCAGCTACTGCAACATACAGCCTCGTAGCGCACTAGGCCGGAGTGCCCTACGGCTAAGTTGCACATCCGTAGCGCACGTTGACCTAGTGCGCTACGGGTATGTGTGCTGCGGCCACGTATAGACGTGGCGCACCACCCCCATGTGCGCGATGCCGCGACGACGAGTATAGACACAACGAGCTCATCCGGCAGCTCGTCGAACCTGTCTCCATCTCTCTCTCGGCCTGCTGCTTCTTCTGCAACCCTCATCCTTTTGCCAGCGTGGATGCTGGTCGCCATGCCGCCGTTCTAGCGTGTTTCCGTTGCTCACTGAGGTGATTGTGTTTCTCTTGGCCGAGTGCCCGGCAGCGCCCTGTACTATATATAGTGTTGAGCTTCCCCTGGCGTGCATACAGTACCGTGGCTGTGGTCAGAACAGACAGCTGGTCGGGATACTTGTTCGGTCATGCGGTTGGTCTTGCGGTTCGAAATTTTGCTTGGTAGAGCCGTTGGGTTATGTGGTTGAAATAAACGTTCTCCGGTGTGTTGGTTCGGCCTAAGGTAACCGTCCGCACAGCTCCTTTTGGTGAAAAACATTTTTCTATTAATAATAAATGTGTGCTTTTGTGTGAAAAAAATTCAAAGGAATAAAAGGTATCTGATGTGGGCCCTGTCGTAAATATTTTCAAAGGCAACGTGCCGTATGATTAATAGATGTACGTGTATCACTGGCGTCATTTTGCTGATGTGGTGAAAAAGAAAATTCGAGCTTTCCGTATGGGAGGAGTGGAGTGTTTAATTTATGTCCGCCGTTTTTCGTGTTGCTTTGTGTGTACGGGTGGATGTTATCCGTTTGATTGGTGGCGGGTGACAAAGCGAGGTGTCCCCAAAAAAATGGCCATCGTGTGTTGTTCCATATTTTCATTTTTTAGCCAAAAAAAAGTTCCTGCTTGTGTGTTGTTCACTATTTTTCATTTTTAAGCCAAACAAATGGCCATTGAAAACCTATTAACTTTGACAGAAAAAATGGTATTTCAATGTGTCGGTCAGAAAAATGTGATTAAAGCTACTAACTATGGCTAACCCATGTATTAGCATTTGTCAGATCGCTCCAGTGTTCTAACTCGATATATGGAGAAGATAAAAATGTGAGCACGGCTACATTTCTATGCCGTAAAGGAGAAGAAACATGTTTGTTTGGAAGTTTGACGATCTTGTTTTGCAGATTTATCTAGTTATTATGTAATTTCATAATTTAGAAACCGTCCACTCGATATATGGTGCTGAATAGGAGGTACAGGTAACATCTCGTCACGTTGGAACATACATTTTTATTAAAAATAAAGCGATACATAGTACTTACTTTTGCCGGCGCGCATGCCCAGCGAAAAGGTTGTTCTAGTAGAAAAGATACATGCCACGGCCTTGGCAAGAAAACGAAAATAAACAAAGAGAAAATTACAAATTGGAAACTTTGTTGGGGAAGGGGGTGTGTGTGTGTGTGTGTGTGTGTGTGCGCGGAGAACATTGATGCTGGCCGTTTTGAGGGAGGCATGTGCGGCCCGGTAGCTCATTCTTCCTCGTCGTCAGATAGGACGCAAATGTCATCTAGCATGCGACCACCTCTCTCCTCTCTAGCTAGTTCAGCGCCTAGTGATGAGGCGCTTGTATCGAAGTCAGCTACGTTGCTGACTGCATCCAGCCACATGTCCACCTCCTTGTTCATCCTCATGTTTTCTTTGAGCCTTTCCAACTTGTCTTCTTCCTCCGCCTTGGTTACCAGCGATGCTTGCACGGCCTACTGAAAATCAGCATCTTCACCGCCGCCGGTTGTCTGTTCTTCATCTCCTAGGGCGTGCTCCTCCTCCTCCACCTGACTGTCGGGCTCGTCTTTTACCTGTATGTTCTTGGGGACCTCGAGCTGGGATGGCAGCGTGTAGTCCTCACTGTCAGTGTCTGACCAGCTCCCTGGAGAAGTAGTGCTCATGATGGCAAGGGTCTGCTGCGTTGCGCCGGCGGCTGGTGGGGCGGGAAGCAGCCCCGCTTCTTGAGTGGTTGTGCACTCACTTGGCGCGTCGGCTTCGATCTTGATGCCTGACAGTGTGGTGAGGGTGACTTCCGCCGCTTGGAGCGCGCCGTCTTGTGCCGTTGTCGGTACCCCCTTGGTTGTGCAGGGAAGCTCCACCTCATCAATGTCGTCCTCCAGCTTCCTCTTTCGCGCCGGCAGCATGTACGTGGGTGTGTGGCTTGTTGGGGTCGAGGTCGAGCCAGCCATCTTGCGCTTCTTGGGAGTTGGAGTGGAGAGCCCAAGAAGATAGGCTAGGCGGTTTTTCTTCATGCTTGTGGGGTGTTTGTCCTTCTATTCCTTAGCAGGATATATATCCACCTACAGGCAGGTTAGCTGGCTCCGATCCACCTGCATGCATGTTTGCTGGCTCCGCGGTAGGGTGTTGTGGTTGGGTTTTGCGGTTCAGTATATTGGCTAGATCGGAGTGGTGTGGTGTATGTTGGATAAACGGTTGAAATATTGTCCGTTTTCATGGCCGACTCTGGCGGCCGAAATACCGGCGAGATATTTGCGGTTTCAGACGGTTAAGGCGTGCAAAGTAGTATAGAAGCTATTGGCAACTGTGGATGGTGATAGGGATGTAAATGGCATCTAAACGGTGGCCGCAACTCCCGTTTATTCGACTCGTTAATTTATTTATTTAGACGAAGCAAATTTTCTTGAACTATAATATTGATAAAATGGTATTATGCGGGAATAAATGGCACACAGTTTATATCCCTACTATAAAATTCTGTAAAACGATTAAGTAGTTGCAATGGAAAGAAACATACAATTAATTCATGTCACTTCTCTGCCGGGAAAAAAACGGGTTCTCCAATCCAGGACCTGACACGCTCGTACAGCGGGAGAAAGGCTGTCTGTATAAATGGCACGCAGTTTATATCCCTACTATAAAAAGACTGTAATCCGACCGACAGTTTCGCTCATGTTCTCGTTTGTTTTTCTACACGTAAATGAATTTCTTACGTGGCTCATATTAAATACAGACAAAGAAATTCTGCCCCACTTACCTTAGTTAATTTATTTGCTCATGTTGGTATGGTTATAAGGGAGATAATAATGTTTCCGCTCATGTTCGTAAAAAGATTTATGGTTTCTATCAGGCTGGTGCAGGGGTCGGCCGACCTAAATCGGGTGAAACTAGCCCAACATCTGGTCGGCTACGCCAGCCCCTCTCGTCATCTTCTCCGACGGACTAGCCGGCCGGAGTAGTAGGAGGTGGGAGGGGGGTAGTACGGATTGACTGGGCACTCCTCCTTACCGATTATTAGGAGGGAAAAAGGCCCCTAGTCTTCCGTTGTTGTTTGACACTCCTTTTCTACTGAATAGTCATGAAAAAAATATTTTGAGACGGAGTGTGTGTCGTGTCTGTGTCCCTGGTCCGGCGTTGGGGACGGTGTCCCCTAGGGGAGGTGGAGTGTGCGTTGGGTATCCCGACATAACAAGAAAGACATTATTTTGGGACAGGGGCTAGTGTCTGTGTCCCTGGTCCGGCGTTGGAGATGGTGTCCACTAGGGGAGACGGCGGGTCCGCTGGGTATCCCGACACTACAAGAGATGTGTCTGTGTCCCTAGTACGGCGTTGGGGATGGTGTCCACTAGGGAGGCGGCGGGTGCGCTGGGTATCTCTACACTATAAGAGACACATTATAAGTCCGTAAGCCGTTTGGGCAGATGTTGTTGCCGTGCTTCCCTGGCTTTAGCTGATGTTGGGTGTCCTGGCGGTTTTCCACCATGTTTGAGAGAATTTGGGCAATTTGAATTTGCTAACTTTGACTGGGACGACTCAGATTCTATTACCGGTGATTGAAAAATAGACAAAGCTTATTACATTGCATTCCATTTTATAAAAAGGGGGACTCCCAAAAAAAGGTGGAGACTAACGTGACAAGCATGGGCTAGGGGTGGCGCCCGTCCCCACCCCATGATGCTTGTGCAACACAAATGCTTGCTTTTGTTTCATGCGCCATTCGTTGTTTTTTTCCTATAGTGATGGTTGACTTCATTCGTCAATTTCCTGGATGAACTGTGGAGGGAGGCTTCCTCTGTTGTTTTTTAGGTGAAGTATGTCGAAAAGGAGCTCCGCATGTGTAGCACATTCTGGTGTTGGATGCATGAAAGATGAAGATGTTAAACACATGGTGTGCCTTTGAAACAGGAGGTGTGCGAGGTGGGGATGAGGTGACAAAAAAATATAAGCCCGGAACAGGTGTGCGTTATACTGAGGGGCATACCAATGTGAGTTTCCCGCCTTGCTTGACGCCGTCGAACGTTCTGCAGAACTGTAGTGATTCTGGCCCGTAAACATACCTTCAGATATGTTTTGATCTGGTGTGTTATTAAGATGGTTTTTCCGGCAATTTGGTATGGGGGCTTATCAACGGAATTAACTAAAAATCATAGAAAATGCATGGGTTTAGAGTAAGTACCCGTCGGGCTTTTTTCTGTTAGAGGTGAGGCTGTAGTGTAGACCGTAGCCCACTCGTTCCAGTCAACAGTCCAACCTTCAAAAAATGTTTCGGTGCATTGTCTGAATGCTGACACTAGAGGAAAAAGGGCCATCCGTTCGCGACCCCTCGGAGCATTAGTCCCGGTTGCGCCACCAACCGGGACTAATGCTGGCACACGTCCCGGTTGGAGCGGGCACGGGGCCAGGGGGCATGCGTCCGGTTGGTAAGGGGGAATACGTCCCGGTTGGAGCCACCAACCGGGACTAAAGGTTTGGCCACAGCCACGTGGCGTGGCACGCACCTTTAGTCCCGGTTTCTGGCTCCAACCGGGACTAAAGACCCCTGCCCTCTATAAATGCAACGCCCCAGCCCCCTTTGCCTCCACTCTGTTTTTTTCGAATGGTGTAAGGTGTGAGGGGGTGTGCTAGTTTTTTCTCATGCATGCATTGAAGGTGTTTGTTGAAATGTTTGAGTGAAAAATCCCGTTGAATTTCTCATAGAACAAAAATATAGAAGGTGTCCGAGACGCACTTGAGCTTTCTCCTCTTTATTTCCCTCGATCGAGGTTAGCAATCTTATCTTTTCTAGGTCATTGATACAATTCATGTGTCAGTGTGAATTGGTTATTTCACTATTTATGATGTCCTGTTTTTTGATAAACTTACTTATATGATGCAGATGAACGGTCGGGAATGGATGTACGGTGACCGGCGGGTAGCCGGGTATATCAAAGGCGTGGATAAATTTATCGATGTGGCTACGGCAAACAAAGAGAATGGATTTATACGTTGTCCATGTGTTCAATGTTGGAACAACAAGGAGTACTCTTCCTCGAAAATCATTCGCGGCCACCTGATTATGAAAGGTTTCATGCCCAACTATAATTGCTGGACCAAGCACGGGGAAAGAGGGGTTATGATGGAAGATGGTGAAGAAGAAGATGATGATAACAACTATCATCATATGTTTCCTGAATACAATGATACTGCAATGGAAGACAATGGAGAGGAAAAAGGTGAAGAACGGGCATCAGATGAGCCGGCTGATGAACTTGGTAGGGTCATTTCTGATGCAAAGCGAGACTGTGAAACAGAAAATGAGAAGTTGAAGTTAGAGGGCATGTTAGAAGATCACAAGAAATTGTTGTACCCAAATTGTGAAGATGGCAGCACAAAGCTCGGTACCACACTGGAATTGTTGCGATGGAAGGCAGAGTGTGGTCTAACTGACTCCTCATTTGAAAATATGCTAAAAATAATGAAGCCGAAGTTTCCAAAACATAACGAACTTCCCGAGAGTACCTACGAAGCAAAGAAGACTCTCTGTCCTCTGGGATTAGATGTGCAAAAGATACATGCATGCATTAATGACTGCATCCTCTACCGCGGTAAGGAGTATGAGAATTTAGATAAATGCCCGGTATGCAACGCGTTGCGGTATAAGATCAGACGAGATGACCCTGGTGATGTTGAGGGAGAGCCCCTCCGGAAGAGGGTTCCTGCTAAGGTTATGTGGTATGCTCCTATAATACCAAGGTTGAAACGCATGTTCAGAAACAAAGAGCATGCCAGGTTGTTGCGATGGCACAAAGAAGACCGTAAGAAAGACGGGAAGTTGAGACACCCTGCTGATGGGTCACAGTGGAGAAAAATCGAGAGAGACTTCCCAGACTTTGCAGGTGACGCAAGGAACTTATGGTTTGGTCTAAGTACGGATGGCATGAATCCTTTTGGGGAGCAGAGCTGCAGTCACAGCACCTGGCCCGTGACTCTATGTATCTACAACCCGCCTCCTTGGTTGTGCATGAAGCGTAAGTTCATTATGATGCCAGTGCTCATCCAAGGCCCGAAGCAACCGGGCAACGACATTGATGTTTACCTTAGGCCATTAGTTGAAGAACTCTTACAGTTGTGGGGCAAACCAGGTGTACGTGCGTGGGATGAGAACAAACAGGAGCCATTTAATCTACGAGGGTTGTTATTCGTAACCATCAATGATTGGCCTGCTCTTAGTAACCTTTCAGGACAGACAAACAAAGGATATAAGGCATGCACCCACTATTTAGATAAGACCGAAGGTACATATTTGCATAAATGCAAGATGGTTGTGTACCTGGCGAATCGACGATTTCTTCCGACCAATCATCCCGTAAGAAAGAAAGGCAAGCATTTCAAAGGTGTGGCAGATCACCGGAAGAAGCCTGAACTCCCTGCTGGTGATGATGTATTTGGTATGGTCAAGGACATAGAAGTAATCTTTGGAAAGGGTCCCGGCGGTCAATCAGTTCCGAACGACGTCGCTACAGGACACGCACCCATGTGGAAGAAGAAATCTATATTTTGGGAGCTGCCATATTGGAAAGTCCTGCGTGTCCGCTCTTCAATCGACGTGATGCACGTGACGAAGAATCTCTGCGTGAACCTGCTAGGATTCCTAGGCGTGTATGGGAAGACAAAAGATACACCTGAAGCACGGGAGGACCAACAAATTATGAAAGACCCAAAGAACATGCATACAGATAATAAGACGGATAAAGGGCGTCACTTAAGTCGTTCCAGCTATGCTCTTACCAAAGCAGAGAAGGAAATCTTTTTTGAAGTCCTTTACAGTATCAAGGTGCCGTCGGGCTTCTCATCTAATATAAAGGGGATAATAAATATGGCAGAGAAAAAGTTCCAAAACCTGAAGTCTCATGACTGTCACGTGATTATGACACAGTTGCTTCCGATTGCATTGAGGGGGCTTCTACCGGAAAATGTTCGAGTACCCATTGTGAAGCTGTGTGCATTCCACAATGCAATATCTCAGAAGGTAATCAATCCAGATATTCTGCCAAGGTTACAGAAGGATGTGGTACAATGTCTTGTTAGTTTTGAAATGGTGTTCCCACCATCCTTCTTCAATATTATGACGCATCTCCTGGTTCATCTAGTGGAAGAGATTGCCATTCTCGGTCCGGTATTTCTGCACAATATGTTCCCCTTTGAGAGGTTCATGGGAGTCTTAAAGAAATATGTTCATAACCGTGCTAGACCAGAAGGAAGCATCTCCAAGGGATATGGAACAGAGGAGGTCATTGAGTTTTGTGTTGACTTTATTCCTGACCTTAAGCCGATTGGTGTTTCTGACTCGCGGCATGAGGGAAGACTAAGTGGAAAAGGCACGCTGGGAAAGAAAGCAATGATATGTAGGGACGGGGATTCTTTCACTAAAGCACACTACACAGTTCTACATAATTCCACCTTGGCAGCTCCGTATATCGAGGAACACAAGAATATTGTACGCTCCAAAAACCCGGGGAAGCCTGAATCATGGATTACAGATGAACACATGAAGTCTTTCGGTGGTTGGATGCGGACACATCTCTTGAATGACACCACTGTTGGAGATCAGCTATACTTGTTGGCCGCGTCACCATCTTCTACTGTATTGAATTTTCAAGGGTACGAAATAAATGGGAATACATTCTACACGATCGCCCAAGATAAAAAGAGCACCAACCAAAATAGTGGTGTCCGCTTTGATGCAATAGACGAGAATGGACAAAAGGACACATATTATGGTTACATAGAGGAGATATGGGAACTAGACTATGAAGTCTCTTTTAAGGTCCCTTTGTTTCGCTGCAAATGGGTCAACCTGAATGGGGAAGGGGTAAAGATAGACCAGTTGTACGGAATGACAACAGTGGATCTCAACAATATTGGTTATAGAGATGAACCATTCGTCCTAGCCAATGATGTGTCTCAGGTTTTCTATGTGAAGGACATGTCCTCCAGACCGAAAAAAGAAAAAATATGCAAACGAATACATCATATGATGAGCCAAAGCGTCACATAGTTCTTTCAGGGAAAAGAAACATCGTGGGAATCGAGGACAAGACAGACATGTCAGAAGATTATAATAAGTTTGATGAAATTCCGCCCTTCACAGTGAAAACTGACCCAAGCATTCCGTTAAGTAAAGAAGATGCTCCATGGTTACGTCTGAAGCGGTCATAAGGAATGACATATGCCAAGAAGTTCATGCTCATATTATGTAACTCTAGTTCATGTCTTTCGCGGTTTGTGGCTTGACCGAAGGATATCTTTCGCGGTTTGTGGCCTTTAGTCCCGGTTTTGTAGTCTCAGTTTTTAATATTAATAAATGTCTTGAGTGTTAGTCCCGTTTTGTGGCTGGACCGGGAGTGCCTCTATGACCAGTTTCTTGGAGATGCCGGAGGACTGGGCTCCGTCGGCATCTCCCTGAAACTGGTCGTAGTGTTCATAGTTAATTCATTTTTAATTGTAAATGGTTCATAGTTTAAATGGTTACATTAATTATTTTTTAAAAGAGAAAATGTTTTTGAATTACTTATTTAAATCCAAACACTTTTTATGTTTAAAATTTTTCTAAATTCCAAATTAATATTCAAAAATATAAGTTAATTCATTTTAAAAGGTTACATTAATTATTTTTTAAAAATAGAATATGTTTTTGAATTATTTATTCAAATCCATACACTTCTTATGTTTAAAGTTTTTCTAAATTCCAAATTGATATTAAAAAAATATAAGTTAATTCATTTTTAATTGTAAATGGTTCATATTTTAAATGGTTACATTAATTATTTTTTAAAACAGAAAATGGTTTTGAATTATTTATTCAAATCCAAACACTTTTTATGTTTAAAGTTTTTCTAAATTCCAAATTAATTATCATTTAAAAAACAATACAAATTTAAACCCAAAATAAAAAATAAGGCGGGAACAGAGAGAAAATACCTGAAATTTTTTGAAAACTGGGGAATATGTCCCGGTTGGAGCCACCAACCGGGACTGAAGACCCCCTGCGCGCCAACCCTTGGTTTGCTGAAAATATTGGACTATACGTCCCGGTTGGTGGCTCCAACCGGGACGTATGCCCCTTTAGTCCCGGTTGGAGCCACCAACCGGGACTAAAGGCCCTTTGGTTATAACAGCGCGCGCCTCCTCTTCTTCTTCCCTTCCCCATCACTTCTCTGCTTCACCAACGCGCGCACAACCGCCCCCGACGCCGGCAGGCTGCCTGATCTCGCCGCCCCCGACGCCGTCAGGCTGCCTACGCCGCCGCCTCACCGTCAGCTGCCCGTGGTCGTCAGTGCCGCCGCTTCGTCAAGCTTCCCGCGCCGCCGCCCCGCCGTCAGGCTGCCCAACGACCGTCGCCACCACCTCCAACGACCGTCGCCGCGCGTCGTCACCGGCCGCCAGAAGGTACGGCCTGCCTCCGTCCCCCCCTCTCCATCATGCCTCTGTCCTCCCCCTCCTCCTCCTCCCCCTGCCGCCACGGGCAGGCACCGACGGGTGGGTGCGACAGCGGCGCGAGATGTGCGACGGCGGCGACAGAGGCGCGAGATGTGCGGCGGCGGCGTCAGCGGCGCGAGATGTGCGGCGGCGGCTGCTCCCGCCGGCGAGCCCAACGTGGCGTCTAGGTGGCATCCGCGTGGCCCTGGTCCCACCAGTCAGCCTCTAGGGCTAGCTCCTTCTCTGGTGACAGATGACCCTGTTTCCCCTTTGCTTGCGTGGCTACTGAGATGGCTCCGGGCCCACCTGTCAGCCACTATGGCTAGTTCTTACTATGGTGCAAAAGGTTTAAACATTTGATTTAATAATTTCAGAATTTGAATAAAACTTGTAAATTCAATAACTTTTAATCTGTAATTCAGAAAAATACAAATAATATACCAAAATGTTCAGAAAAATGAGAACTATCTATCTATGCAATAATCATGCATTGTTCAACAACTTAAATGACAAGTTTAATTAGAACACCCTAGTAACCCTAACAGGTGATTCCGGAGTTCCTTGAGTTAGGGTTTGCGCCCCTCGGAACCCCGATTAACTTGTCGAGCATGCTTTAGGGTTACATTCCAATGCACATTAACTTGTCGTATCATCATCATCATTGCTTGAGCATTGCATCGATGCCATGTGTTGATTGTTTCCCTTTCTTTTCGGTGATTTGGTTCTTCTCGGTAGAATACGATATCGAGATCGATTCCAATATGGTATTTTGTTAGTATCTAGTGTTACCTATCTGTTGGATAGTTTCCCTTTTGTAGCCTTATACTCATGTTCCCCTCTCATATGCATCCGAGGTTTCTCCGAACTAGGTTTTACACCCCTCGGAACTCCGGAATATTGATTTTAGTTGATTTTAGCTAGAGTTACCTATCTACTACACGGTTTCCTTTTTGTAGCTAGGTTTAGGGTTTAGGGTTTCTCTTCATTTTTATTATTGTGTATGTATATATTAGGGTTTCTCCTTAACTTTCTCCTTTAGCCGCTTTGACTTATTCGTTTTTCCACCTATGCAGAAAATATGGACCCACACGTCAGAGCCGAAGAAAAGGAAGAGTTGATCCAAGGTGTGATCCGTGGGGAAGATAATTTAGACGTATCAACGTTTCTGAACAACTCCGGTGAGGGTGATCCTCTTTTCACCGGAGTAGACAACTTGTTTGAGGTTGAAGGTGTTGCCTTCCGCGAGGGAGAAGGCGATGCCTTGTGTAATCGAGAAGACGACCGCTCCGGCGAGGTGCATGTAATATAAATCAATTCATTAATTAATCATCTGCTATCTATACAGAAATAGTAACGACGGTCTTTCTTCTTTTAGCCCTCCGGATCGAAGGAATCTACTGAAAAGAGCAGACGAGGCCCAACCAAAAAGTTGCAAGACCATGAGAGGTTCAAGATCGAAGATGTCGCTGAAGACGGCAGATCGACAGCTCCCGAAGTTGTCGCAACCAAATTTGTGGCACAATGCGGAGTAATCGTTAGGGACTTAATCCCGATCACCATTAGAAATTGGAATAGGCCTGCTAATGCGGATGAAGAGGGAACATGTTTATTTGTCCCTAACCACGCCAAAGATTTACTGTGGAAGAGGCTCATGGTTAATTTCAAACTACCGAAGATAGAGCTGGATCCAAATGCGGAGGATCCAGTTGAGGACGCCTTACAACATGGGAGAGCCATGGAGGCTAAGGTCAGGGAGTGGGCTTTGAAGAAGATGGCCCAGTGTTTCACCAACTGGAAGAAAAGATTGCACCTTGACTATGTCGTGAAAAATTAGACTCCCGATTTCAAGAATATTCAGTTTGAGAAGATAAAACCATTCTGGGATGAGTTTGTGGAATACAAGAAATCAGAAAAAGCTAAGAAAATGTCTGAAACGAATAAGCTGAATGCTGCTAAGAAGAAGTATCACCATACTATGGGGCAAGGTGGATACATGGTTGGCATTCCTAAGTGGGAGAAACTTGAGCAGGAACTGCGTGATAAAAAGATCACCCCAGAGACAGACGATTGGGTAGAACGTGCAAGGAATTGGTTTTACGGGCATGGGGGCACGTTGGACTCGGAAGGGACGTGTATATATAACATACGACATAAAGAAGACCCCTTGCCAATCGAGAGGATCAGAAAAGCAGTAAAGGTTGTTAAAGATGGGGACTTCATTCCCGATAGAGAGAATGATGAGCTCACACTCGCCCTTGGAAATAAGGAACATGATGGACGAACACGAGGCACAATAGGCTCCCAATCATGGAGGACTGGGTTTCCCAAAGAGAGGAAGAAATATCCTGATAGAAGCCGTTAGAGGAGTAAGGACAGGGCGGCAGTTGAAGCAGAAAGTCAGAAAGAGCGAATGCGTTTAATTGAAGAACGATTAAAGCAACAACAAGATGAAATTAACACACTTAAAGAGCAAAGTACTACCGGCGCCCCATCTCAGCAGCACACTGCATTCGATGCTACCGGCCTATCGAATAATCGAAAAAGCAGTGTGGCTTCCACCGAGGTCCCGGGTGATGACAATGGCGATGCCGATGACGCACCGACGATGTCTCCTGTTGGCTACCCAGTGGATGATATCACAGAGATGACACACTGCGAGCTACATGTCAAAGTTGTGAACATATCAATGAAGGTGGCGGTCGGCTATGCCTTACCAATTGGACCCACACCAACTTACCACTGTCGTCCGGTTCCAGAGGGATACGCTGTTGTCGGCGTGGATGAAATCATGCCCACCTTTGAGGTTTTGGATCTTCACTACCCTGCTGGTGAAGGGGATGTGACTGTGCTGGGTGACGCAAAAAACGTCACCATTCTATGGCCGAAGGATTGTATCGTGCTTCGAAATCACACGCCAAGGCCATCTTCGCCGCCGCCTCACCCGTCTCCAGCGAGGTCGTCGCCGCCGCGGCAGCCGTCTTTGTTGCCTCACCCGGCTCCGTCGCCTCACCAATCTCCGGTGCAGCCATCGCCGCGGGAGCCATCGCCGGCGCCTTAGGATAAAAAGCGTAAGCGTACCGCTACTGTGTGTCGTAAGCGATCGCCGAAACATAAACAAGAGCCTCTTCCAAAAGTACCAACGGTTCCTCCCAAGAGAGCTTATGACTGTACTGAAGAGGAGACTGCGGTGATCGTTGATGCGGAAACGACAGCGTTTTTCGCTAAGCTGAGGCGGCCGAAAGAGCCAGAGTTCCCTAGCACCATAGAAGAAAAAGCCAAAGTGTTGAAAATGCTAAAGAATCTTCATAAACCCGAGCCAAAGCTGTCATCAGACTATGAGCGTTCTATTCTCAAGTCACATGCGGCACAAAAAGCCTCGAAGAGCAGTACTGAAGCAAGCGGGAAATCTATTGCCCAGCTCGGAGAACAAGCAAAACAGACTTGCGCCCCTCTCAAGGTGATTTCTCAAACCAATGTGGGGTCGAGCAAATATGGGGCCGAAGAGCAGTATGATCCAGAGGTAGTTGCACAATACGGAGAAGCAGCCGCTGCTCAAGGTATGAGTATTGCCCAGTACTTATCCCAGTTAGAGTTCTTCCCCGTGAGTGAAGTAGCATACCAATACCAGTACGGAAAACCTCTCGTCAAACCTAAGGAGGTAAACAATCTTCCAACAAAAATGCGAAGATTGCATAACTGGTACATGCATGCCACAAGGGCTGGGGCTACCTGGATAGTGCTGAGGGTTACAAAAAAGCATCATGGGAAAGATAAGGATGACATGATATCCATTGAATTTGATGAACTATTTCAATTATTCAATCAAGACGCCTTGGACAAATCGATCATGAGTGCCTATTGTCTGTAAGTACTAATTTTGTAATTAATTTAGTCTCCAGCTATATTATTTTGTTTATTGCATGTATATAATCATACTGTAATATGCAGAATGAAGTTTCTCGAATGCAGCAGAGGATAAATCTATGACATTGGCTTCATTGACCCATATTGGGTTCATGAAGCTAATCTCAAAATAAGCCCCCAGGATACGGAGGATAATATAGTACACGCGTTAAGGTTTCAAGAAACCAAAAGGGAAATACTATTTTCTTACAACTTCCAGTGAGTGTTATTGTCTTGTATACACTTTCTATTTCGCTTACTCGATGTTAAGTATATAATTGATTAGTTCTGCATTCGCAGGTACCACTATATTCTGTTAATCATTCAACTTGACAAAGGGCGTGTACTAGTCATGGACTCGAAACATAAACCCCTTGAGACGTGAAAGGACATGCAGATACTTCTCCAGCGGTAATTCTAATCATTACGACACTATATCGGCAACGTTCGTGAATTTTATGATATCAAGTACTTAATAACTTATTTTATTCGTTTTCTACGCCGGGCAGCGCTTGGAAACGGTTCACCAAGAAGGCTAGGGGTGTTTGGATAGAGGAGCTTACATTTCAACCACTAGATGTAAGCACCACTAGCTATATCCGCGCATCTCTTTGATTCTAGTTTTGATACAGTTATTATCATGCTTGATTATTATTTTGATTGAACTCTGTTCTCGTAAAGTGCCTGACGCAGGGACCAGGTAACAATCTATGTGGATACTATGTATGCGAGTTCATCCGGCAGACGTGCGATGAGAAGGGCAGAAATTTAGAGCAACTCCACGTACGTAAACAATTTCTATAGTTTTTTATTACAATCAAATTGTATTTAGTTTCATATTCATATAGGCTGACTCCTTTTTTAAATCAGATCGAACGTCTACGGGACGGTCTTCTGCCAAAGGATCGCATACGAGCAATTCAGGAGGAATTGGCGGGATTCTTGGATGCAGAAGTCCTAAACACACAAGGGGAATACTACTCGGCTGTGTATAGACAATAGGAATTGTAAAAATAGCAACTTTCAAGAAATTGGCCGGTAGCATCGAAAAGCAACTTTTGTATGTAGTGTATGAACTCGATCCGTGTATTGAATGTAATGTTGTCATGATGATCTTGTGTAATATAAGGTTCCTTCGTTGATAAGTGCAAAACACTAAATAAACAATAAAACAACCTAAATGAATTCTCTGCCGCAGCACAAAAAGTGGCGAAAATGCTGCCGCGGCAACAAAATGTGCCAAAATGAATTCTCTGCCGCGGCAGAGAAATGGGCCAAATATCTGCCGCGGCAGCAGGTTATTAGTCCGGTTCGTGTTACGAACCGGGACAAATGCTCCACCCCCTCGCGCTCTGATGCCGCCACGTGTGCCCCATTTGTCCCGGTTGGTGGGGCAACCGGGACTAATGGTTAGAGCTTTAGTCCCGATTGCCCCGTTCCGGTTGGGCAACCGGGACTAATGGCCCTTACCAACCGGGACGCATGGGCCCTTTTCTACCAGTGTGAGTTTAGCTGGGTGATGATCTTGTCGTACGAGTCTCATTCCCCTGATTTGTTTCCGACTGCGTGGATCGTGAGTTGTCTTCTCTTCATGTCCCATGCAAAGGCCGACCACGTGTCTTGCACCATGACCATACATATGAACTGCGATTGTGGGTAACAAAACGGAGTGAAAATCAAAAGAGGGGAGGCGCTGTTGCTACTAGAAATATACTGCAAGAACTAGCAAAAAATACACCTACCAGCATGCATTTCGAGATGTCATTCTTTATGTGTTTATCTATCCACTGGTGTTGAATGCTTCTGGATGATATGTAATCTTCCCCCGCGATGACCCGCATCTTCAAAAAATAAAGTCGGTTACGGAATTTCTTCCTGTGTAAGGAACAAATGATAAAAAATACCAAAAATAAGTAACAAACAAGTCTGAAAGGGTGGTAAAGAAAAATAACCGGGAAGTCTGTTTCAAGGTAGTGTCTCCAATCGCGTGGCACGCCGGAGGGGCGGTTTGCTGGAACTGGCTCAACAATGCGTCGCATGTGTCCGGTTCAAGTGCACCGTTTGGTCCGAATTGTTGAATGATTTGTTGCGATGATATTTCTATGAATTTAGGGGAGACGTGTCGAATCCAGAATCTGCGTAAAAAATGGCAGGCCAAAACAAAATGTGCATATGTCTATTGCATTCCGATGAGTTGATAAAAAATATATATTTTATTAAGGAATTTATTCAGGAAAATGGGGACAGTAATTGAGAACACAAGAAAATCACCTGTCGGCATCTCCCTTCGATTGCATGACCCATTTGTAGAACGCATTAGCGGCTGCTCTTTTTGGTCGGTTTGCTATGAGGGAGGTGTCCCTTGGGGGCACAATTATTCTACCTTCTTGTACCGTTTTTTTTGTGACGGGCGATTGTGTGAATTCCAGCTCTAATGCATCGTCGTTCAGGTTTATCTTTTCAGACGATCTCTTGTTGAACAAAAATTCTCCAGACTTCATCTTGGTTGATGATAAGGGGGATGTTGGGTTGGACCTGCGTAATGTTTTCCTTGGTGGGCTTGGTCCGATGGGTGAAATAGGTGTTCTGGGGCTCTGTGTGGGTCCGGTGACAGCGACTTCGTCGAATTCTTTGCCTAGTGAGAATGATGGTGCCCCGAATGCTTGCATTCTAAGATGGTTCTATGATACCGGACTAGTAGTACTAGTTTCTCCTGTTCAAGTTGCGAAGACCAAACAAATAAGAAAACACAGCAGGTGTATATATTGCTGTTTTTGAAAATTCTTACAAACGTGGCTAGGTGACCTGACCTCTGCGGTCTTGCAGTGTTGGCGAAGGAGTGGATGGTTGCCCTGACGGCGGTGACCTGGCTTCGCCATGTTTTACTACCACGGCTTCAATGTTAATATTGTTGAACGTCTTGAGCAGCTTGTCTGACTCTTCCTCTATTGATTTTCGTGCCAAGGCGAGAATTTTTAGGCATCTGGCCCTGTGTGCTTTTGCTGCTAAGATCATTTTCGTTCTTGGCTGCCACATTTTAAAACGCTTATTCAGCGAGAGATGGTTTGCAAAAAAAGGGTACAAAAGGCAGATGAATTTGCCAGAGCGAGAAGCTGCTGCAAGTACTTACGTCGAGTTCTTTATGCGTCTCCTTTTCTTCTTCATATTGGGTTGGTAGTTTTCGCGCCACCTCGTTCTTGGGTCTGGGACGTTTTTGCTGCTCTATTGTTTTAGGTGAGGTTTGTTGTTTGTGGGCACGTTGAATCACGCCTCTTCTGTATACGACGTCGCTGTCTGCCCTAGCCTGCACCATGATCGAGGGCTAATGTGAGCGAGCGCTTCAACCAAAAAAAGGTATAAAGAATCGATTAATACCTTTCCATTTCCGAACATCCTGCATGGTGTCTGTCCTCTGAGTCCGATGGTATCCGTGACTATATGTTTGGACAAGGTCCGGGCGTCGTACAGTTCGATGCGAGGTTCCGCTCCCTTCGGCAGTGATATCTGTCCATAATCCATGTTGTCGAGGTAAAAAATCTGCACTTGTAGCAAAAACAATATTTGTTGGTGCTATGACAAGATCATAAAACTATTTTAGCAAGAGATGGGAACAGGTACCAACGCACCTGGAGGAATAATATTGTGCCAGCTGGTGGAGAGTATGCTATGTTCCTCCTGGTTGCCATCTTGGCAGCAGAGCATGCGGAGAAGACGAAGCTGAGAACAAAATTTGCCCAGTTGTACTTATCTATGTTGTAGTGGTTAGTAAGATCTAGCCAAAAGTTAACCGATTCTTGCTCGCCAGGATTATTGCTATCGCAGAGCATGCACACAACAAAAACAGTGAAGGCAGTTTTAAAAATAATCTCTTCAGAAGCTGATAACTCTCGTCCGGCCTGATCTCGTATTGTATTTGCCGCTGCAGTGATAGCAGAACAGTTTGAGCCATCATTTCCAATCATATCTGATATCTTGTCCGCTGCAGGGGATGCCAAAAACTTTAGCAACATCTTCCTGAAAGATCATGATCTTTTTGCTGCCTGGTTCGCCTATTGATCTAGCCATGGTGTCTACCTTGGGGAGCAGCCACATGGTGAATTGTCTATCAAACTGAATCAAATGTATGGGCTTGGCGAAATACTTGAACCCTGTTGATTCCGCCAATTCCTTCTGTCGCTCTGTAAACTGCTCCACTATGTCGTTGAGTTGGACCAGCAGGTGTGAGTTGCCGTACGAAACTTGTTTACTGGCATTGCGTTCACCGTCCGCCCTTGCCCCCGGATTCTTAGGTGTGCGTCCTCTTCTGCTTGTCCAAGATGCACTGCCGTTGCTCATTGCGAGTTCGTCTCGGGTGTCCCTGATATGTAAACAAGATGAGAATGTAAAACCAAAAAATGAAGGTTGCTCACTCGTTGATCGTGTTGTACTAGCGAGACTGGGCCGTGGTATCTCCGCTAGTAGCGACCAACCCCGTGTACCCTCCCCACATAAAACAAATTGACAAAAAATCTGCTGGCGGGTGAAGTAAAAAAATTTGCATATCAGTAGATGTAAGATTTACAAGAACGTGGGTAGCCGAATTTTTGCATGCATATCAGCTAGATTGCACTGCCAGACGTGCACTCAGACTGCAAAACAAAAGCCATGTGGGCTGTTTTTTGATCATCCCTATGATGTACACAAAATTAAAATCAACAGCAAGAAGGGAGGAAAACAAGAGTCATGCAGCATCTTTTTTCCAATCATCCGTATGATGTAAACCACAAAGATAAAAAATAAAAACCAAAAGGGAGTTGCTCTAGTTGAGCGCTTGAATCGGTAAGCAAAAAATACCTTACAGGGGCTAGCCGAAAGTGTGGATGATAACAGTGTTATGCTTGTATGACCAAATGATGTGTGATTTTCCTATTCAATTTCATGGGTCCAGATGATAACTAGTACTATGCTTGTATGAATAGCCTTGTGCTAGCGAGTTTGTTTGATTGAGTTGCTCAAATATTGGTCTAATCAATGGTCCAGATGGAGTGCTAATTTACATGCTCGAAAAGTGGTCTGTTGAATGGTCTCCATATGGTGCTAGAATGTGTGCTGAAATTTTGGCCGGTTAAATGGTCTAAATGTATTGCTAGAATGTGTGCTGAAATTTTAGCCAGTTCAGCGGTCTACTAAATATTGCTAGGTCGCATGCATGCATGTGCTGTTGCTAATTTGCATGCATATGTACTTGCATGTACTAGCTTGCATGTGTACTTGCATGTACTAGCAATGCATGCAAAAAAAATGCTCTTGATGTAACGGGGTGTGATGTTTTCCGTTAGATATTTTGTGCTCCTACTGTTCAAGTGCATGCTCTCTATAGTGTATTCAATGGTTGGATTAGTATGCATAGGTAACATCCTAGATAGCCCACTATTTCTCATATATATATACCTATCTATACCTAATAATAAAGCACGAAGTGTTTCTCCCGATCCAACATTTTTTTAGACCGTTTTGTCCTCCAACAAAACCACGTATTATCCCGTACCCAAACACTTTTTTAGACCGTTTTGCCATCCGACAAAACCACGTATTACCCCACACCCCAGCTAAGTCGAAAAAAAGTCGTCTGATACATCGTGGTAGTCGTCCCCAATCCCGCCATCGATCCCGCACCCAGAAAAAAATACTATGTACGAACGGCCCGCGTCCATGCCTAGCACTGCCCGAGTCCAGACCCCATACTTGCTTGATGTAGATCGTGGAGGCGCTCCTCGATCCATTCAATCTGCCGCAATTCTCACCCCCGGGTTCATGTACAGGCTAAAAAATCATCATGTTTTGGTGTCACACCGTCACTCTCCTCACTAATCAATCTCTCCAATCATCTGTCTGAACAGACGTGAGAGAAGATCGTTGTGGAGAAGACAGGTCTGATTAACAAGAGTTGCTTGCTGGGAAGTGTAAATGCAAGAGGTAGCAATGACGTGCACAAACTAGGTACCTATATCTACGAAACTATAGCTCGATGCCCATCACTGTCAGATTCTAACATGGCCAGTAAGTTTTGTGCTTCTAACTCTCCGTTCTTTTAAATACCGTTAGTTATTTTTAGACACTATTCATTGTGTTAAAATTCAGTTATATTTTCTAAATCAAAGGTGGGAGTTAAACATAATTCAGACAAACTTTGATCATGAATTTGTTTATCTTTTCACCATGTTTTTTATTCCATGGCAATGTAAGGAGACGGAGGGGTATATATAAAAAATTTAGAGACTTGGGCGGTGCGGTGGCTTGGCCTAGAATGGGGGAAACGAGAGGGACGAGACGCGGCGGCGAGTCTGGGGACGCGCGTGGCCCTCCCCAGGAAGGGGAGCCACGAGGGGCCGGCTTGGCGCGGAGACTGGCGGCGGGCGCGGCTCGGAGCTCTGCAGGGTGGATCTCCGGGCGAAGATGAGAGGGAGGGTCAGGTCGCGGCGAAGGGGTTGATCCGGGCGGCGGCTCAGAGCAGGCGAGGGGAGGGCGCAGCGGGTCGATGATGGGTAGCAGGCGAGGGGAGGACGCAGCGGGTCGGGATGGGGTGTGGGGGTTCTCGCGGGGAGAGATATTCTTTTCAACCTTCTCACGGACGATCTTGAATGTGAAGTTTGGAGTTTCGGATCTTGAATGCATTTTAGATATGAAAAGCACGTCAAAAATTCTGTTTCTCATTCTTGGATAAAATTGATGGAGCGAATAGCTTCTTCAAGTCAATCGATCTGGAAACAACGGGATGGTGCCAGTCAAAACCGGCACCGGCACGTAATTCACAAGAAGATGAAAGGAAAGCATGCCAAGAAAAAAGAAGAGGAGGTTTAGAGAAAGGATTTATTCTCCTTGCGAATTGGAACAACCAATTGATCGAAAAGCGGATGTCATCGAGCAAGTTAAAAATCTTTCTATGGTATAATGTGCATTGATTTAAAAATAACTACAATAAATACTACTCCCGATTCATATTACTTCTCATTGAAATGGATGTATCTAGCACTAAAACATGTCTAGATACATCCATTTTAGTGACAAATAATATGGATCGGATGGAGTAACTTCTTCCGCCGCAACGCGCGGGCATTTTGCTAGTAATAATAAAGGAAAAAGTGTTTCTTCTGGTCCAATACTTTTCTATATAAGTTTGCCGTTTCACCAAACACCCAATAATCTATTGTGCCACCGGTAAATGAAAATAATGTTTTGAAAAGAAAAAACAACGACGCTCGATGGAAAATTGATGCGTGCAGCCAATGGACTATCTGGCTAGCCAAGCACTATATCTACAAATAGGGGGCGTGAATTTCGGTGTCGCTCGGAGCTTGGAGGGTGTTCCGACGCGGACACGGGACAGAGAAAACGCTTTGGTGAAAATTGGATGTGCTGCCGGTCGGACAACTAGCTCAAGGACCAAGCGACGGGATGGAGCATGTGGAAGCACGAGCTAGAAGAGGGATCGGACGATGGCTGGTGGTGCTGTGCCGGAGTTGGAGACGGGAATACGTGTTCAGAGGCGTCATGGTAGATTCGGTGGCGTTGTCTAGTAAAGCGGAAAGAGGCGTGTTGAGTAGAGGTTGAGTAGAGTAGCATTCTAGCAAAGCTATAAGGTAGGCATGCAGCTATGATGGATGGCATGCTGTGCGTGGGCTAGCTTGCTGAAGGGAGGAAAGCGTTTATTTTTCTGGTGTGGTTAGCTCGGCACATTGGTGGGGCTACATGCGTCCAGCCTGGTGCACCAAGGGTTGACTCGTGGCTCGGTGCTCGCGGGGCGATGATCTATTTTGTTTGAGAAATAGTTTTATACTGTAGTCGTTACCATGGCCGAGTTGGAGACATCGGTCGGCGTGGACGAAAGAAGGTGTCGAAGATTATGATCAATCGAAAAATAAAAACACTTCATTCCAGACCAATTTTCCCCCTAACTTCACATTGCTACACTAGTGGAAAAAGGGCTATCCGTTCGCGATCCCTTAGAGCATTTGTCCCGGTTCCGCCACCAACCGGGACTAATGATGGCACCCGTCCCGGTTGGAGCGGGCACGGGGCCAGGGGGCATGCGTCCCGGTTGGTAAGAGGGGAATACGTCCCGGTTGGAGCCACCAACCGGGACTAAAGGTTTGGCCACAGCCACGTGGCGTGGCACGCACCTTTAGTCCCAGTTGCTGGCTCCAACCGGGACTAAAGACCCCCTGCCCTTTATAAATGCAACGCCCCAGCCCCCTCTGCCTCCACTCTGTTTTTTCGAATGGTGAAAGGTGTGAGGGGGTGTGCTAGTTTTTTCTCATGCATGCATTGAAGGTGTTTGTTGAAATGTTTGAGTGAATAATCCCGTTGAATTTCTCATAGAACAAAAATATAGAAGGTGTCCGAGACGCACTTGAGCTTTCTCCTCTTTATTTCCCTCAATCGAGGTTAGCAATCTTATCTTTTCTAGGTCATTGATACAATTCATGTGTCGGTGTGAATTGGTTATTTCACTATTTATGATGTCCTGTTTTTTGATAAACTTACTTATATGATGCAGATGAACGGTCGGGAATGGATGTACGGTGACCGGCGCGTAGCAGGGTATATCAAAGGCGTGGATAAATTTATCGATGTGCCTACGACAAACAAAGAGAATGGATTTATACGTTGTCCATGTGTTCAATGTCGGAAAAACAAGGAGTACTCTTCCTCGAAAATCATTCACGGCCACCTGATTATGAAAGGTTTCATGCCCAACTATAATTGCTGGACCAAGCACGGGGAAAGAGGGGTTATGATGGAAGATGGTGAAGAAGAAGATGATGATAACAACTATCATCATATGTTTCCTGAATACAGTGATACTGCAATGGAAGACAATGGAGAGGAAAGAGGTGAAGAACGGGCATCATATGAGCCGGCTGATGAACTTGGTAGGGTCATTTCTGATGCAAAGCGAGACTGTGAAACAGAAAATGAGAAGTTGAAGTTAGAGGGCATGTTAGAAGATCACAAGAAATTGTTGTACTCAAATTGTGAAGATGGCAGCACAAAGCTCGGTACCACACTGGAATTGTTGCGATGGAAGGCAGAGTGTGGTCTAACTGACTCCTCATTTGAAAATATGCTGAAAATAATGAAGCCGAAGTTTCCAAAACATAACGAACTTCCTGAGAGTACCTACGAAGCAAAAAAGACTCTCTGTCCTCTCGGATTTGATGTGCAAAAGATACATGCATGCATTAATGACTGCATCCTCTACCGCGGTAAGGAGTATGAGAATTTAGATAAATGCCCGGTATGCAATGCGTTGCGGTATAAGATCAGACGAGATGACCCTGGTGATGTTGAGGGAGAGCCCCTCCGGAAGAGGGTTCCTGCTAAGGTTATGTGGTATGCTCCTATAATACCAAGGTTGAAACGCATGTTCAGAAACAAAGAGCATGCCAGGTTGTTGCGATGGCACAAAGAAGACCGTAAGAAAGACGGGAAGTTGAGACACCCTGCTGATGGGTCACAGTGGAGAAAAATCGAGAGAGACTTCCCAGACTTTGCAGGTGACGCATGGAACTTATGGTTTGGTCTAAGTACGGATGGCATGAATCCTTTTGGGGAGCAGAGCTGCAGTCAGAGCACCTGGCCCGTGACTCTATGTATCTACAACCTGCCTCCTTGGTTGTGCATGAAGCGTAAGTTCATTATGATGCCAGTGCTCATCCAAGGCCCGAAGCAACCGGGCAACGACATTGATGTGTACCTTAGGCCATTAGTTGAAAAACTCTTACAGTTGTGGGGCAAACCAGGTGTACGTGCGTGGGATGAGAACAAACAGAAGCTATTTGATCTACGAGGGTTGTTATTCGTAACCATCAATGATTGGCCTGCTCTTAGTAACCTTTCAGGACAGACAAACAAGGGATATAAGGCATGCACCCACTGTTTAGATAAGACCGAAGTTACATATTTGCATAAATGCAAGAAGGTTGTGTACCTGGCGAATCGACAATTTCTTCCGACCAATCATCCTGTAAGAAAGAAAGGCAAGCATTTCAAAGGTGAGGCAGATCACCGGAAGAAGCCTGAACTCCCTGCTGGTGATGATGTATTTGGTATGGTCAAGGACATAGAAGTAATCTTTGGAAAGGGTCCCGGCGGTCAATCAGTTCCGAACGACATCGCTACATGACACGCACCCATGTGGAAGAAGAAATCTATATTTTGGGAGCTGCCATATTGGAAAGTCCTGCGTGTCCGCTCTTCAATCAACGTGATGCACGTGACGAAGAATCTCTGCGTGAACCTGCTAGGATTCCTAGGCGTGTATGGGAAGACAAAAGATACACCTGAAGCACAGGAGGACCAACAAATTATGAAAGACCCAAAGAACATGCATACACATAACAAGACGGATAAAGGGCGTCACTTAAGTCGTGCCAGCTATGCTCTTACCAAAGCAGAGAAGGAAATCTTTTTTGATGTCCTTTACAGTATCAAGGTGCCGTCGGGCTTCTCATCTAATATAAAGGGGATAATAAATATGGCAGAGAAAAAGTTCCAAAACCTGAAGTCTCATGACTGTCACGTGATTATGACGCAGTTGCTTCCGATTGCATTGAGGGGGCTTCTACCGGAAAATGTTCGAGTACCCATTGTGAAGCGGTGTTCATTCCTCAATGCAATATCTCTGAAGGTAATCAATCCAGATATTCTGCCAAGGTTACAGAAGGATGTGGTACAATGTCTTGTTAGTTTTGAATTGGTGTTCCCACCATCCTTCTTCAATATTATGACGCATCTCCTGGTTCATCTAGTGGAAGAGAATGCCATTCTCGGTCCGGTATTTCTGCACAATATGTTCCCCTTTGAGAGGTTCATGGGAGTCTTAAATAAATATGTTCATAACCGTGCTAGACCAGAAGGAAGCATCTCCAAGGGATATGGAACAGAGGAGGTCATTGAGTTTTGTGTTGACTTTATTCCTGACCTTAAGCCGATTGGTGTTTCTGACTCGCGGCATGAGGGAAGACTAAGTGGAAAAGGCACGCTGGGAAAGAAAGCAATGATATGTAGGGACGGGGATTCTTTCACTAAAGCACACTACACAGTTCTACATAATTCCACCTTGGCAGCTCCGTATATCGAGGAACACAAGAATATTGTACGCTCCAAAAACCCGGGGAAGCCTGAATCATGGATTACAGATGAACACATGAAGTCTTTCAGTGGTTGGATGCGGACACATCTCTTGAATGACACCACTGTTGGAGATCAGCTATACTTGTTGGCCGTGTCACCATCTTCTACTGTATTGAATTTCCAAGGATACGAAATAAATGGGAATACATTCTACACGATCGCCCAAGATAAAAAGAGCACCAACCAAAATAGTGGTGTCCGCTTTGATGCAATAGACGAGAATGGACAAAAGGACACATATTATGGTTACATAGAGGAGATATGGGAACTAGACTATGGAGTCTCTTTTAAGGTCCCTTTGTTTCGCTGCAAATGGGTCAACCTGAATGGGGAAGGGGTAAAGATAGACCAGTTGTACGGAATGACAACAGTGGATCTCAACAATCTTGGTTATAGAGATGAACCATTCGTCCTAGCCAATGATGTGTCTCAGGTTTTCTATGTGAAGGACATGTCCTCGAGACCGAAAAAAAGAAAAAAATATGCAAACGAATACATCATATGATGAGCCAAAGCGTCACATAGTTCTTTCAGGGAAAAGAAACATCGTGGGAATCGAGGACAAGACAGACATGTCAGAAGATTATAATAAGTTTGATGAAATTCCGCCCTTCACAGTGAAAACTGACCCAAGCATTCCGTTAAGTAAAGAAGATGCTCCATGCTTACGTCTGAAGCGGTCATAAGGAATGACATATGCCAAGAAGTTCATGCTCATATTATGTAATATCTTTCGCGGTTTGTGGTCTTTAGTCCCGATTTTGTAGTCTCGGTTTTTAATATTAATAAATGTCTTGAGTGTTAGTCCCGTTTTGTGGCTGGACCGGGAGTGCCTCTATGACCAGTTTCTTGGAGATGCCGGAGGACTGGGATCCGGCGGCATCTCCCTGAAAATGGTCGTAGTGGTGTCCCTGCTCTCGAAAACCATCTTGCAGCTTGTAACTTCTCTAACTAGATCAATACGCCTGGGAGCTAACTAATTTCACATATTAGGGAGTGCCTCTATGACCAGTTTCTCGGAGATGCCGGAGGACTGGGCTCCGTCGGCATCTACCTAAAACTGGCCGCAGTGGTGTCCCTGGTATCGAAAACCATCTTGCAGCTTGTAACTTCACTAACTAGATCAATACGCCTCGGAGCTAACTAATTTCACATATCAGGGAGTGCCTCTATGACCAGTTTCTCGGAGATGCCGGAGGACTGGCCTCCGTCGGCATCTCCCTGAAACTGGCCGTAGTGGTGTCCCTGCTCTCTAAAACCATCTTGGAGATGCCTCAAACTGGCTGGAGGACTGGACTCACAAGGATGGCTATTTATAGTACAAGCATCTCGGCAGAATGTCGACACTCATGACATAATGTCGACACTCACCCCTATTATTAGTGCTGACTCATCTTTAGACCCGGTTGGTGTCTCCAACCGGGACTAAAGGTTCATCTTTAGTCCCGGTTGGTGACACCATCCGGGACAAGGTACAAGCCGCACGACATAATGTCGACACTCACCCCTATTATTAGTGTTGCCTGGCCCACTCTGCCGCAATCCCTTCAGTCGCGGTTGGTTTCTCCAACCGGGACTAAAGATGAACCCTCTCTTTATATAGGCAGTTCCCTCTATTTATTAGGTAACACTCAAGACATTTATTAATGTTAAAAACCGGGACAAACCGGGACTAGCTAACACTCAGGACTAAAGCCGCCCCCTTTAGTCATAATCATGCCTAGTCCTATAGTACGCAGCTTCAGGGTCTTCATCGTCGTAGTCATCATCATCGTCATCGTCACCTGCCACTCCGGGGATCCTCATCCCATCCATGGCATATACCAGGGGCCATTCCAGCCTCGGATTCACGGCGGGCGGGAGAGGGGTCTCCTGGAAGACGATGCCGCTACCGCCGGGACAGTGTGGGGCCTGTGGCGGGTGGACTTGTGGGCACCGTAGGCGAGGATGGTCTCCCCCGGTGATGTAGCGCATCACTCCGATGATAGTACGGTTTGCCCACCACAGACGACGGCCGGCTTCGTTGTGGTTCACCGGTGGCGGGCCATCACCCTCGTACCCGGCGAGCTCCCTTTCCCGCCTATTAGCGAAGAAGGCATTCCAGGTGTCGTAGTTGCCGGGATCCCACTAGGGATCCATCCGCTGCTCTGGCGTGAGCTCGTGGTAGAAGTGGTTTGTGATGGCCGCCTGGCGTGCGGAACCTTGAGGGACAGGAGGGACAGGAACCCCTCCAGCGCTCAGCATCCAGCCGGCGGGCGGCCGGTGGCCCGGCGGACAAGGGTAGTTGGAGGCGCACAGCGCCTCGGTCTCCTCGAGGGTCAGAATGGCCCAGTAGGCGTTGTCCATTGTTCTAAGAGAGGAAGGTGTGGATGTGTGGATAGCCATGACACGATCACCCTAAATATAGAGGGAAAGGGCGGGAAAACTTGGCGTGAAGCTTTGGGAAATGGCGGGAAATATCTTTAGTCCCGGTTAGTGACTACATCCGGGACTAAAAGCTCTAGTAGAAAGGAAAGGGCGGGAAAACTTGGCGGGAAGAGGTGGGAAATGGCGGAAAATATTTTTAGTCCCGGTTTGTGACTACATACGTGACTAAATGTCTACCGAACAATGAAAATCCTTCGCGTGGTAGTCCATAGTTAGAAATTCAGATAATTCAAAACGGGCATAATAAATTCAAAAAAAAATCCGAACAATGAAAATCCTTCGCGTGGTGTCATATTTTGTTACATAGTTGAAAGGAAAAATAGCAGACTTGTATATTGATCATGTTTCGAAAAAACCTTCACAAAATGACCTATCATGTTCGAGGTTTCATGGCTTTCGGTCCAAATGACCGATGTTATGTGCTGAATCACGGCATAGTTTGTGATGTTGTGCCCATATTATGCATGTGTGTGGACATTGGTATGGAGAACAATGTTGCAGGAGGAAGTTTTCCTTTTTGTCGCACGTAAAAGCCCTTTTCCATTTTCCGAGCGCAAAAAACGGGTCGTTTTGTGAAGTAACCACCAAAATGCCATTTCAGAATGCTACCGTCCCATTTTCCTAAAATACTAGACCACCTTACATGGACTATCTCCCAACCGGTACATCTCAAACCTTTTTGTCCATCCCGGGTAAAAAGGACAAATGTCTGCCGAATCGGTAGGAAGTGGGTCCGGTTTGTACTACAGGTACATGATCTATCGCCCGTGATTTTTCGAAAAAATCATTTTTAGACTCGCAATATGTGGTTTCTTCAGAGATCCAATGCAAGTTCTAACGATGCTCGTCCCCTATCTTCATGCACACCGGTTCGACCATAGTTAGAAATTCAGATAATTCAAAACAGGCATAATAAATTCAAAAAAAATCCGAACAATGAAAATCCTTCGCGTGGTGTCATATTATGTTACATAGTTGAAAGGAAAAATACCAGACTTGGTATATTGATCATGTTTCGAAAAAACCTTCAAAATGACCTATCATGTTCGAGGTTTCATGGCTTTCGGTCCAAATGACAGATGTTATGTGCTAAATCACGGCATAGTTTGTGATGTTGTGCCCATATTATGCATGTGTGTGGATATTGGTATGGAGAACAATGTTGCAGGAGGAAGTTTTCCTTTTTGTCGCACGGAAAAGCCCTTTTCCATTTTCCGAGCGTAAAAAACAGGTCGTTTTGTGAAGTAACCACCAAAATGCCGTTTCAGAATGCTACCGTCCCATTTTCCTAAAATACTATACAACCTTACATGGACTATCTCCCAACCGGTACATCTCAAACCTTTTCGTCCATCCCGGGTAAAAAGGACAAATGTCTGCCGAATCGGTAGGAAGTGGGTCCGGTTTGTACTACAGGTACATGATCTATCGCCCGTGATTTTTTGAAAAAATCATTTTTATACTCGCAATATGTGGTTTCTTCAGAGATCCAATGCAAGTTCTAACGATGCTCGTCCCCTATCTTCATGCACACCAGTTCGACCATAGTTAGAAATTCAGATAATTCAAAACGGACATAATAAATTCAAAAAAAAACCGAACAATGAAAATCCTTCGCGTGGTGTCATATTTTGTTACATAGTTGAAAGGAAAAATACCAGACTTGGTATATTGATCATGTTTCGAAAAAAACTTCACAAAATGACCTATCATGTTCGAGGTTTCATGGCTTTCGGTCGAAATGACCGATGTTATGTGCTGAAGAACGACATAGTTTGTGATGTTGTGCCCATATTATGCATGTGTGTGGACATTGGTATGGAGAACAATGTTGCAGGAGGAAGTTTTCCTTTTTGTCACACGGAAAAGCCCTTTTCCATTTTCCGAGCGCAAAAAACGGGTCGTTTTGTGAAGTAACCACCAAAATGCCGTTTCAGAATGCTATCGTCCCATTTTCCTAAAATACTAGACCACCTTACATGGACTATCTCCCAACCGGTACATCTCAAACCTTTTCGTCCATCCCGGGTAAAAAGCACAAATGTCTGCCGAATCGGTAGGAAGTGGGTCCGGTTTGTACTACAGGTACATGATCTATCGCCCGTGATTTTTTGAAAAAATCATTTTTAGACTCGCAATATGTGGTTTCTTCAGAGATCCAATGCAAGTTCTAATGATGCTCGTCCCGTATCTTCATACACACCGGTTCGACCATAGTTAGAAATTCAGATAATTCAAAACGGGCATAATAAATTAAAAAAAATCCGAACAATGAAAATCCTTCCCGTGGTGTCATATTTTGAATAACTTATAAGTTAATTCATTTTTAATTGTAAATGGTTTATATTTTAAATGGTTACATTAATTATTTTTTAAAAATAGAAAATGGTTTTTAATTATTTATTCAAATCCAAACACTTTTTATGTTTAAAGTTTTTCTAAATTCCAAATTAATATTTAAAAAATATAAGTTAATTCATTTTTAATTTTAAATGGTTACATTAAATATTTTTTAAAAAATAGAAAATGGTTTTGTATTATTTATTCAAATCCATACACTTTTTATGTTTAAAGTTTTTCTAAATTCCAAATTAATATTTAAAAAATATAAGTTAATTCATTTTTAATTTTAAATGGTGACATTAATTATTTTTTAAAAATAGAAAATGGTTTTGGATTATTTATTCAAATCCATACACTCTTTATGTTTAAAGTTTTTCTAAATTCCAAATAAATATTTAAAAAATATAAGTTATTTCATTATTAATTTTAAATGGTTACATTAATTATTTTTTAAAAATAGAAATTGGTTTTGGATTATTTATTCAAATCCATACACTTTTTATGTTTAAAGTTTTTCTAAATTCCAAATTAATATTTAAAAAATATAAGTTATTTCATTATTAATTTTAAATGGTTCATAGTTTAAATGGTTACATTAATTATTTTTCAAAAAAGAAAATGGTTTCGAATTAGTTATTCAAATTCAAACACTTTTTATGTTTAAAGTTTTTCTAAATTCCAAAGTAATTATCATTTAAAAAACATTACAAATTTAAACCCCAAAATAAAAAATAAGGCGGGAACAGAGAGAAAATAAATGAAAAACTTTGAAAACAGGGAAATACGTCCCGGTTGGAGCCACCTACCGGGACTAAAGACCCCCCTGCGCGCGCGCCCCTTCAGCTGCTGAAAATTGGAGTATACGTCCCGGTTGGTGGCTCCAACCGGGACGTATGCCCTTTTAGTCCCGGTTGGTGCCACCAACCGGGACGTATACTCCCTCCCCTTTATATAACTTCTCTTCTTCTTCTCTGCTTCTCTTCTCTGCTTCTCTGTTTCATCGACGACGTCGCCAGGCTGCCCGCGCCCTCCGTCGTCGTCAACTCCTTCGCCTCCGGCCGCCACCGCCGCGCGCTCCCCGTAGTGGCTCCTCCTCCGGCCGCCACCGCCGCGTGCTCCGTAGCGGCTCCTCCTCCTCCCGCGCGCGTCTCCTTCCCGCCCCGACGACCGCCGCCCTCTCTTCCCGCCGACGACGTCCGTGCCGCCCGCGCCCTTCCCCCACCGCCGCGCGTCAGGTACGGCCCTCCCTGCCTCTCTGTCCTCCCCCTTCCTCTACTGGTGGTGGTGGTGGGTGGCGGCGGCTGCTGCTGGTGGGCGGCGGCGGCTGCATGGTGGGCGTCGGGTGTGGTGGGCGGCGGCTGCTGCTGGTGGGCGGCGGCGGCTGCATGGTGGGCTTCGGGTGTGGTGGGCGGCGGCTGCTGCTGGTGGGCTTCGATCGGGTGGTGGGCGGCGGCTTCGGGTGATCGATGTGTGTTGTCTGCGTGCATGGCCCGCGTGGACGTACGTGTGGTTAGTCATATGATTATTAGGGCATGTACTATGACAAGCTCTTGTACAGACGCTTATGTTTAAAAAAATAATGTCAGAAAATTGGATTATGGACTAAACGCCTCGTCTCACAGCACAGAACGCTAATCAAACTCCTGTGCGCTGAAAAAAAGTAGTCCTAGCGACCGACGCTTCCTCGTACGTCGACGCTAGAGAAAATCCCCGGATCGGACGGGATGGAGGCCTAACCGCAAGTAAAATCAGCCTAGCTAGCGTCTGCTTTATTTAAACGTCTGCGTTAAACATGCTCTTAGGGATAGGATTAAGGCTTAGAGCGGGTCTGCGGGTATGGGTTTGCCACCCCCATACCCTCCCCATTAAACTTGGAGGGTCTAACTTTTTACCAAACCCTCCCCATTTAAGGCGGGTATCCATCGGGTTTGTGGGTTTCGGGGCCCCATTGCCATCCCTAATCGCATCCTTATCATCGGACTATCCTCGTTTGCTATAGGAGTATCACATTTACTCAATGATATATTTATACTCCCTCATGTCGCGTTTGTAAGGCTCGAGAAAAGGGGATGTCGGTGGCCGGTTCCGCAGGACATGGAAGGCGTGCAGGGACGCGTGGGGCGGGTGTATTGTGGCAAGAGAGATGCAGAAGCTCTGTTTTCTCGGGGAAGGTGAGGAGAGGGGGGAGGAGGCGGCGCCGATGGGAGTTCCCCTGTTCTCTCACGCCTGGGCGAGACATGGGCGAAGGGGTCGCGCGGTCAAAACCATTGTGTTCGACGTAGGAAAGCTCGGTCTGGCTCGGTCGCGCGTAAATCTTCCCATGAAATTGCATGCCCCTTAGGTGCATGTGGGTTCGACGATGTGCCTTCGCCAGGGCATTCCGAACCCTCTTAAATCGATTCCAATATGGTATTTTGTTAGTATCTAGTGTTACCTATCTGCTGGATGGTTTCCCTTTTGTAGCCTTATACTCATGTTCCCCTCTCATATGCATCCGAGGTTTCTCCGAACTAGGTTTTACACCCCTCGGAACTCCGGAATATTGATTTTAGTTGATTTTAGCTAGAGTTACCTATCTACTACACGGTTTCCTTTTTGTAGCTAGGTTTAGGGTTTAGGGTTTCTCTTCATTTTTATTATTGTGTATGTATATATTAGGGTTTCTCCTTAACTTTCTCCTTTAGCCGCTTTGACTTATTCGTTTTTCCACCTATGCAGAAAATATGGACCCACACGTCAGAGACGAAGAAAAGGAAGAGTTGATCCAAGGTGTGATCCGTGGGGAAGATAATTTAGACGTATCAATGTTTCTGAACAACTCCGGTGAGGGTGATCCTCTTTTTACCGGAAGAGACAACTTGTTTGAGGTTGAAGGTGTTGCCTTCCGCGAGGGAGAAGGCGATGCCTTGTGTAATCAAGAAGATGACCTCTCCGGCGAGGTGCATGTAATATAAATCAATTCATTAATTAATCATCTGCTATCTATATAGAAATAGTAATGACGATCTTTCTTCTTTTAGCCCTCTGGATCGAAGGAATCTACTGAAAAGAGCAGACGAGGCCCAACCAAAAAGTTGCAAGACCATGAGAGGTTCAGGATCGAAGATGTCGCTGAAGACGGCAAACCGACAGCTCCCGAAGTTGTCGCAACCAAATTTGTGGCACAATGCGGAGTAATCGTTAGGGACTTAATCCCGATCACCATTAGAAATTGGAATAGGACTGCCAATGCGGATGAAGAGGGAACATGTTTATTTGTCCCTAACCACGCCAAAGATTTACTGTGGAAGAGGCTCATGGTTAATTTCAAACTACCAAAGATAGAGCTGGATCCAAATGCGGAGGATCCAGTTGAGGACGCCTTACAACATGGGAGAGCCATGGAGGCTAAGGTCAGGGAGTGGGCTTTGAAGAAGATGGCCCAGTGTTTCACCAACTAGAAGAAAAGATTGCACCTTGACTATGTCGTGAAAAAGAAGACTCCCGAATTCAAGAATATTCAGTTTGATAAGATAAAACCATTCTGGGCTGAGTTTGTGGAATACAAGAAATCAGAAAAAGCTAAGAAAATATCAAGAAGTATCACCATACTATGGGGCAAGGTGGCTACAGAGGCTGGCATTCCTAAGTGGGAGAAACTTGAGAATGAACTGCGTGCTAAAAAGATCACCCAGAGACAGACGATTGGGTAGAACGTGCAAGGAATTGGTTTTACGGGCATGGGGGCACGTTGGACTCGGAAGGGAGGTGTATATATAACATACGACATAAAGAAGACCCCTTGCCAATCGAGAGGATGAGAAAAGCAGTAAAGGCTGTTAAAGATGGGGACTTTATTCCCGATAGAGAGAATGATGAGCTCACACTCGCCCTTGGAAATAAGGAACATGATGGATGAACACGAGGCACAAGAGGCTCCCAACCATGGAGGACTGGGTTTCCCGAAGAGAGGAAGAAATATCCTGATAGAAGCCGTCAGAGGAGAAAGGACAGGGTGGAAGTTGAAGCAAATAGTCAGAAAGAGCGAATGCGTTTGATTGAAGAACGATTAAAGCAACAACAAGATGAAATTAACGCACTTAAAGAGCAAAGTACTACCGGCCCATCTCAGCAGCACACTGCATTCGATGCTACCGGCCTATCGAATAATCGAAAAAGCAGTGTGGCTTCCACCGAGGTCCCGGGTGATGACAATGGCGATGACGATGATGCACCGACGATGGCTCCTGTTGGCTACCCAGTGGATGATATCACAGACATGACACACTGCGAGCTACATGTCAAAGTTGTGAACTTATCAATGAAGGTGGCGGTCGGCTATGCCTTACCAATTGGACCCACACCAACTTACCATTGTCGTCCGGTTCCAGAGGGCTACGCTGTTGTCGGCGTGGATGAAATCATGCCCATCTTTGAAGTTTTGGATCTTCACTACCCTGCAGGTGAAGGGGATGTGACTGTGCTGGGAGACGCAAAAAACGTCACCATTCTATGGCCGAAGGAATGTATCGTGCTTCGAAATCACACGCCAAGGCCATCTTCGCCGCCGCCTCACCCGTCTCCAGCGAGGTCGTCGCCGCCGCGGCAGCCGTCTTCATCGCCTCACCCGGCTCCGTCGGCTCACCAATCTCCGGCGCAGCCATCGCCGCGGGAGCCATCGCCGGCGCCTAAGGGTCAAAAGTGTAAGCGTACCGCTACTGTGCCTCGTGGTAAGCGATCGCCGAAACGTAAACAAGAGCCTCTTCCAAAAGTACCAAAGGTTCCTCCCAAGAGAGCTTATGACTGTACTGAAGAGGAGACTGCGGCGATCGTTGATGCGGAAATGACAGTGTTTTTTGCTAAGCTGAGGCGGCCGAAAGAGCCAGAGTTCCCCAGCACCAAAGAAGAAAAAGCCAAAGTGTTGAAGATGCTAAAGAATCTTCATCAACCCAAGCCAAAGCTGTCATCAGACTATGAGCGTTCTATTCTCAAGTCACATGCGGAACAAAAAGCCTCGAAGAGCAGTACTGATGCAACCGAGAAATCTGTTGCCCAGCTCGGAGAACAAGCAAAACAGACTTGCGCCCCTCTCAAGGTGATTTCTCAAACCAATGTGGGGTCGAGCAAATATGGGGCCGAAGAGCAGTATGATCCAGAGGTAGTTGCACAATACGGAGAAGCTGCCGCTGCTCAAGGTATGAGTATTGCCCAGTACTTATCCCAGTTAGAGTTCTTCCCCGTGAGTGAAGTAGCATACAGATACCAGTACGGCAAACCTCTCGTCAAACCTGAGGAGGTAAACAATCTTCCAACAAAAATGCGAAGATTGCATAACTGGTACATGCATGCCACAAGGGCCGTGGCTAACTGGATAGTGCTGAGGGTTACAAAAAAGCATCATGGGAAAGAAAAGGATGACATGATATCCATTGAATTTGATGAACTATTTCAATTATTCAATCAAGACGCCTTGGACAAATCGATCATCAGTGCCTATTGTCTGTAAGTACTAATTCTGTAATTAATTTAGTCTCCAGCTATATTATTTTGTTTATTGCATGTATATAATCATACTGTAATATGCAGAATGAAGATTCTCGAATGCAGCAGAGGACAAATCTATGACATTGGCTTCATTGACCCATATTGGGTTCATGAAGCTAATCTCAAAATAAGCCCCCAGGATACGGAGGATAATATAGTACACGCGTTAAGGTTTCAAGAAACCAAAAGGGAAATACTATTTCCTTAAAACTTCGAGTGAGTGTTATTGTCTTGTATACACTTTCTATTTCGCTTACTCGATGTTAAGTATATAATTGATTAGTTATGCATTTGCAGCTTCCACTATATTCTGTTAATTATTCAACTTGACAAAGGGCGTGTACTAGTCATGGACTCGAAACATAAACCCCTTGAGACGTGGAAGGACATGCAGATACTTCTCCAGCGGTAATTCTAATCATTACGACACTATATCGGCAACGTTCGTGAATTTTATGATATCAAGTACTTAATAACTTATTTTATTCGTTTTCTACGCCGGGCAGCATTTGGAAACGGTTCACCAACAAGGCTAGGGGTGTTTGGAAAGAGGAGCTTACATTTTAACCACTAGATGTAAGAACCACTAGCTATATCCGCGCATCTCTTTGATTCTAGTTTTGATACAGTTATTATCATGCTTGATTATTATTTTGATTGAACTTTGTTCTCGTAAAGTGCCTGACGCAGGGACCAGGTAACAATCTATGTGGATACTTTGTATGCGAGTTCATCCGGCAGACGTGCGATGAGAAGGGCAGAAATTTAGAGCAACTCCACGTACGTAAACAATTTCTATAGTTTTTTATTACAATCAAATTGTGTTTAGTTTCATATTCATATAGGCTGACTCCTTTTTTAAATCAGATCGAACGTCTACGGGACGGTCTTCTGCCAAAGGATCGCATACGAGCAATTCAGGAGGAATTGGCGGGATTCTTGGATGCAGAAGTCCTAAACACACAAGGGGAATACTACTCGGCTGTGTATAGACAATAGGAATTGTAAAAATAGCAACTTTGAAGGAATTGGCCGGTAGCATCGAATAGCAACTTTTGTATGTAGTGCATGAACCGTGTATTGAATGTAATATTGTCATGATATTCATGATATAATATAAGGTTCCTTCATTGATAAGTGCAAATCACTAAATAAACAATAAAATAACCAAAATAAATTCTCTGCCGCGGCACAAAAAGTGGCGAAAATGCTGTCGCGGCAACAAAATGTGCCAAAATGAATTCTCTGCCGCGACAGAGAAATGGGCCAAATCTCTGCCGCGGCAGAAGGTTATTAGTCCCGATTCCTGTTACGAACCGGGACTAATGCTCCACCCCCCCTCGCCCTCTGTCGCTGCCACGTGTGCACCCTTTAGTCCCGGTTGGTGGGGCAACCGGGACTAAAGGTTAGAGCTTTAGTCCCGATTGCCCCGTCCCGGTTGGGCAACCGGGACTAAAGCCCCGTACCAACCGTGACCTATAGCCCCGTTTCCACCAGTGCTACTAAAACATCTCATTGTAAACATCACTATCCATTCAATAGAGCATGTGTATTTTGAGCAATCACGGAGTTTAGAAAATCCAATACACCAAATTACATTTTTAGTAGTAACATTTCGTTATGTAGCAAAGCATAAGAAATATGCTATAGTACACTAAATAAAATTACGGAAAATCTACTTAACGACCGTTCTGAGATATTTCAAACCTGGCGGATCACACAGGTAGTATGCTATCACACGCATGGCACTACACAACAAAACGAATCAAAGCTAGTTAAGAGAAAACGAAAGTTAAAAATGTTTTATAGATCAAACCATTTGTCTGATTTAGAATCTGTTTTCACCGTTGGACTAGTCGCGACGAGATCATCAAAACTAGATCGCATGTTGATATGTTTCAATGAAAACAATTTCAGACAAAAATTATTCACCCATAACGTATGAGTTATCCATATTATATTATATAATTTATCCACCATATAACATGTGAGTTATCTATAATATAAACGGGATTAGCTGAGCCGTTCTCGCATTTCTCTTGTGGATAACTTTTGTATTTTTTTTGCCTCATGAAACATCGTTTGCCCCATATATTTTATTTTACTTAATTAAATATGAGCTACAAGCTAGTTTAATTAGGATGTGATAGTCTTGTTGTTAGGGTACCGAGATTTCGTCATCGTCGACGAGTGATCAAGCCTTGGTACCCTAACACACGAGACTTCGTCACCCGTACGCCGCAATAGTGGCGATGGACGATGAAGCCGAGGTGTTAGATTAGTAGTTGGTACCTTAGGTGTTAGGATAGCGGGACTGGTCGCCGTCGACTCGGTGAAACGGTTTCTAAAACATAGGAGTTCACAATTATATTTTTTGCACTCATACAAAAACTTAAACACACAACCCGTTTGTAGGGTGGATAACTTATGTGTTACATGGTGGATAACTTATACAGTACCGCCTAGATAACTTACGTGTTTCGGATTGATAACTTTTGGGTCAAAAAAAAGTTGTCGAAACATATTAACATGCACTAGTGGAAACGAGGCCTTTGGTTGAGGTCGGAAATGGGATTTAACACCGGTCTAGAGAGCAAAAAGGAGCACCCCCTTTAACACCGGTTCGAGCCACGAACCGGTGTTAAAGGCCCTGCACCAGTGGCCCATGTAGCCCCCCCCTTTAACACCGGTTCGTGGCTTGAACCGGTGTTAAAGGGGGTGCGCCTATATAACAGACCGCAGCCCACACCCCTCTCTCTCTCATTTTTTCACTCTCTCATTTTGGAGCTTAGCAAGAGGGTGAGATGTGTGCTAGTTTGTGTTTTTATCCTATGCACAAGAGGTGTTCGGTGAAATGCCCGAGAGCTCGAATTAAGTTTTCTTGTTGCTCTTTCCTTCTTGGTCGAGGTTGGCAACTTTATCCTTTCATGTGTCATTGATGTACTGTATAAGTGGTCATCTCCCTATTAATTTTTGATATAGTACTATATAATGTAGATGAACCGGCAATGGATGTACGGTGACCGACGCACTTCCGAGTATATTACGGGCCTCCAAAATTTCATCGTTGTGGCTAATGCAAACCGTGGTCACAATGGTTTTATGTGTTGTCCGTGTGTTCACTATCAGAATAAGAAAGACTACTCAAATACCAGAACCAATCATGCCCACCTGCTTCGATCCGGTTTCATGCCCAGCTATAATTGTTGGACCAAGCACGGAGAAAAGGGGGTTGTGATGGAAGACAACGAAGAAGAAGAGGATGATGACAACTATCATAATATGTATCCTGAATACGATGATACTGCAACGGGGGTAGATAATGAAGATCAAGAGGCAGCAGATTGGCCTACTGATGACGATCTTGGTCGGGCCATTACTGATGCAAAGGAAGAATGTGAAACTGAAAAAGGATAAGGAGAAGCTAGAGCAGATGTTAAAGGATCACAAAACATTGTTGTACCCAACTTGCGAAGATGGCTACACAAAGCTAGGTACCACACTAGATTTCCTGCAATGGAAAGCAGAGAACGGTGTGACTGACAGAGCATTTTCAAAGTTGTTGGTAAAAATGAATAATCTGCTTCCAAGAAATAATGAATTGTCCGACAGTACATACCAAGCAAAGAAGGTTGTCTGCCCTCTAGGATTAGACGTGCAGAAGATACATGCCTGCATTAATGACTTCATCCTCTACCGCGGTGAGAAGTACGAGAATTTGGATGCATGCCCGAAATGCACTATACTGCGGTATAAGATTAGACGAGACGACCATGGCGATGTTGAGGGCGAGGCCCCTAGGAAGAAGGTTCCTGCCAAGGTTATGTGGTATGATCCTATAATACCACGGTTAAAACGTCTCTTCAGAAATAAAGAGCATGCCAAGTTGTTACGATGGCACATGGAAGACCGTAAGAAAGACGCGATGTTGCCCCGCTGATGGGTCACAGTGGAGAAAAGTCGAGCGAGAGTACCCGGACTTCGCAGGTGACGCAAGGAACTTAAGGTTTGGTCTAAGTACAGATGGCATGAATCCTTTTGGTGAGCAGAGCTGCAGTCACAGCACCTGTCCTGTGACTCTATGTATCTATAACCTTCCTCCTTGGTTGTGCATTAAGAGGAAGTTCATTATGATGCCAGTGCTCATCCAAGGCCCTAGGCAACCCGACAACGACATTGATGTGTACCTACGGCCATTAGTTGAAGAACTTTTACAGCTGTGGGCCAAACCAGGTGTACGTATGTGGGATGAGCATAAAGGGGAGCCATTTGACCTACGAGCGTTGCTTTTCGTAACAATCAATGATTGGCCTTCTCTTAGTAACATTTTAGGGCAGACAAACAAGGGATTCAAAGCATGCACGCACTGTTTAGATGAGATTGAAAGTGTATATTTGGATAAATGTAAGAAGGTGGTGTACCTAGGGTATCGTTGATTTCTTCCGAACCTGCATCCTGTAAGAAAGAAAGGCAAGTATTTCAAATGTCTCGCAGAACCGCGGAGGAATCCTGTCCTCCGTACCGGTGAGGAGGTATTTGGTATGGTCAAGGACCTAGAAGTAATCTTTGGAAAAGGTCCTGGCAGTCTATCTGTTCTAAATGACAATGTCGGACACGCGCCCATGTCGAAGAAGCAATCTATATTTTGGGACCTACCCTACTGGAAATTCCTAGAGGTCCGCTCCTCAATCGATGTGATGCACGTGACAAAGAATGTTTGCGTGAACCTGCTAGGCTTCCTAGGAGTGTATGGGAAGACGAAAGATACACCGGAAGAACGGCAGGACCAGCAACGTATGAAAGACCCTGAAGAGCCTATGCACCCTGAGAACGAGAAGGGTAAAGGATGCCACTTAACTCCTTCCAGCTACGCTCTTACCAAAGCAGAGAAGGATATCTTTTTTGATTGCCTAGGCAGTATCAAGGTACCGTTTGGCTTCTCGTAGAATATAAAGGGAATAATAAATATGGCAGAGAAAAAATTCCAAAACCTGAAGTCTCATGACTGCCACGTGATTATGACGCAATTGCTTCCGATTGCATTGAGGGGGCTTCTACCTGAAAATGTTCGAGTATCCATTGTGAAGCTATGTGCATTCCTCAATGCAATATCTTAGAAGGTAATTGATCCATAAAGCCTACCGGGGTTACATACAGATGTGGCCCAATGTCTTGTCAGCTTCGAGTTGGTGTTCCCACCATCCTTCTTCAATATTCTGACGCATCTCCTGGTTCACCTAGCAGAAGAGATTGCCATTCTCGGTCCTGTATTTCTACACAATATGTTCCCCTTTGAGAGATACATGGGGTCTTAAAGAACTATGTTCATAACCATGCTAGGCTAGAAGGAAGCACCTCCAAGGGCTATGTAACAGAGGAGGTCATTGAGTTCTATGTTGATTTTATTCCTGGCCTTAAGGCGATTGGTGTTCCAGAATCACGACATGAGGGGAGACTGCGTGGAAAAGGCACCCTAGGATGTAAAGCAATGATATGCAGGGACGGGCATTCTCTCAATCAAGAACACTACACGGTTTTACAAAGATCTATCTTGGTTGCCTCGTATATTAATGAACACACGAATTTTATACGCCTCAAACACCCGGGGTAGTCTGATGAATGGATTATAAGTGAACACATGGAGAGTTTTGGCGGCTGGCTGCAAAGACTTCTCAAGAATAACACCACTGTTGGAGATCAGCTGTACTTGTTGGCCAGGACACCATCTTCGACTGTATGTACTTTCCAAGGGTACGAGATAAATGGGAATAAATTTTACACGATAGGCCAATATAAAAAGAGCACCAACCAAAACAGTGGTGTCCGCTTCGATGCAGCAAAAGACAATGGGCAAAATACCATGTATTATGGGTTCATAGATGAGATATGGGAGCTTGACTATGGAACTAATTTTAAGGTCCCCTTGTTTCGGTGCAAATGGGTCAAGCTAACAAGAGGAGGGGTTGAGGTAGAAAAGAAGTACGGAATAACAGTGGATCTCAACAATCTTATGAAGGTAGACAGGAACTTAGACGAACCATTCGTCTTAGCCAATGATGTGGCTCAGGTTTTCTATGTGAAGGACATGTCTACCAAACCGAAAAAAAGAAAAAATAAGCAAACATATACATCACACGATGAGCCAAAGCGTCACATAGTTCTTTCAGGGAAAAGAAACATCGTGGGAGTGGAGGACAAGACAGACATGTCAGAAGATTATAATAAGTTTGATGAAATTCTGCCCTTCAGAGTGAAGACTAACCCAACCATCCTGTTAAACGGTGCTAATACTCCATGGTTACGGCCAACGCGATCATAAGATTGACTATATGTATTAATTTAGCCATTTTTGGCACACATATGTATCTCAACATGGAAATCAATGTCATATTTCTTCTGCTAACACTATATATATTAAATGAGCCATTTTTCTTCCCACCATTTCTTCCCGCCATTTTTCTTCCCGCCATTTCTTCCCGCCAGTTCTTCCCGCTAGTTTTTCCCGCCAGTTCTTCCCTCCAGTTATCTTCCTGCCATTTCTCACTATATATATGTAGGGTTGGCCTCCATTATTATTGCACATCTCTAGACTCATATCTGCAACCTCATCACTCTTTTCCATGGCTTCCACCGTACCACTAACCCCCAGGGAGGCGGAGGCACTTTGCGCCTCGAACTACCCTTGCCCTCCGGGCTACTGCATCCCCGTCGGCTGGATGATGAGCGCCGGAGCCGTGTCGGTTCCTCCTGTCCCTCTAGGTGTGGCGCGCCGGATGGACATCACGAACCACTACTACTTCAAGATCACGCCTGAGCAGCGGAGGAATCCCAACTGGCATCCCGACTATTTCCCGACTTGGGAAGCCTTCTTCGAGGATCGGCGTGAGAGGGCGCTCGCCAGGCACGAGGAGGACGGCCCACCTCCTCCGAACTTCAACGAGGCCGGCCGTCGGCTATGGTGGCATAGTCGGACTCTCCAGAGCGTCATGGCCTATGACACGGACGCCAACTCTAACCCCCGTCTGCACTACCCTCAAGTCCATCCCACGCATACTCAGCCTTCATGGTTAAACTACGGCGACCCCGAAGCTACGACGGCTGCGGCGAGTACAAGACTAGAGTGGCGAGTATTACAGGTGTAGGCAGGAGCATGACTGAATCTCTCCAACATTCCAAAACAAGTTCGTCCGATTGTGACTTGATCTGACCATGTATCTTAATTTTTAGTTCTTCTGTGTATCTTAATTTTCAGTCGTGCTTTGTTAGTTGCGTTATATACTTTAATTCCAGTTCTATCGTAATAAAATTTTCTTCCTGCCCTTTTCCTCCCACGCATTCTGCCCGCCCTTTCCCATTTGTTACTAGTTTGAATAGTTAGAAATTTATTTTCTAAAAACAAAAAATGTTTTAGGAATAATTATTCAAATGCAAACAATTTTCATGTTAAAAGTTTTGTCAGATTCCAATGTATACAAAAGATGCTAAATTTAAATATCCAAACAATTCAAAAATATTAATACAAAATAAAATATGATTTGCTCTAATAAAATAGGGTTAGATTCCTTTTAAGATGCTTAATATTTATTAAGTTCAAAGTTTTAGGGTTTGACTATTTTATTTTTGTCTTAATTGAATAATCAAAATTCATATGTAAGTGTTTTAATCATTTTGAAAATTTTCATCTACAGTAACTATAATTTTTTTATATGAATGGATAGATTTTATTTTTTTGAAAATTATAATATATTATTCATATTTTTATGAGTTGAAATGAAAAAGATATGAATTTTCTAAAATTTATCCTGTTTTTTGAATTAAAAAATGCCCCCATTTAATGTATGAAATAAATGCCCCCCTTTAACACCAGTTCCATCCACGAACCGGTGTTAAAGGGGAGGGGTTGCGCGCGTGAAACGAAAATCCCCCCACACCCCCCCTTTAACCCTGGTTCGTGGCTGGAACCGGTGTTAAAGGGGGGGTGCGCGCGAAACGAATTCCCCCCTTTAACACCGGTTCGTGGCTAGAACCAGTGTTAAAGGGGGGTTATAACGCGCGCACCTCCTCTTCCTCTTCCCCCAGCAAGATCGAGGAGCAGAGGAGCACAAAGAGAGGGGTCGTCGCCGTCGCGCCGACCCACGCCTCTGTCGCCGTAGGGCCCACCCAGCTGTTGCCGCCGCCTCGTCGTGCTCTTCTTCCGCCTCCAAGGAATCGATGCGGGGCATCCGCAATCGACCCCCTATCGCCGCTTCTTCTCCGAGCCCGACGACCAGCACCGTCGCCATCGTCGCCTTTTCCGACCCCGCCCGGCCTTGCGGACCCCACTGGTAGACCCACGGTGAGCCCACGGTGCTCACCCGCCCCTCCGCTCGCTCCCTCTCGCCCGGAGCCGTCGTTGCCTCGCTGCTCTGCAAGAGCCGCCGGTGGCCGTCGTCGTTGTCGTCGCTCCAGTGCCCCCTAGGTAGCGGCGCCGCCCGTTTCCAGTGCCTCCGAGCCCGCGTGGCGCCTGTGTGGCTGTGAAGTGGCCCCGATCCCACGCGTTAGGCACTGTGGCTAGCCCCTGTTTTGGTGAGAAAAGGGTTAGGGACAGGGTGTGCTGACGTCAGGCTGAGGTAATAAGTGGTTTAATAATTCCAAAAAATGTTTAAATCTTGTAAATTCAATAACGAATTATTTATAAGTCAGAAAAATACAAATAATATATCAAAATGTTCAGAAAAATGAGAACTATATATTTAAGCTATAATCATGCATTGTTAATCAACTTATATGACAAGTTTAATTAGAAGAACATAATGAACCCTCTCATATGCATCCGGGATTTCTACGAATTAGGGTTTGGACCCTTCGGACCTTGTTTAAAATGATCAAGCATGCTTAGGGTTTTAATTTCATTTGTGTATTTATTTGTGTATTTTTGTATGAATAATATTTATATTTTGTAGGGGTTCCTAGCATGGAAAACAAAAAAATTCTACCGCATGAACACACAATCAAGATCTAATCTATGATTAAGCCAAGATCTATCTACTAGATCGGTAAGTTGATGGAGTACTAACCCTCGAAGATCCAAAGAGGTTAACGAGAGCAGATTCTCGTGGGTGATGTAGTCGTTCACTTTCCGATCTCAAGATCACGTAGACGATCCTTCCGGATCCTCGTTCCGGAAGCGCTCCCGCAGTCGGTCACACGTACGGTACTCGATGAAGACCTTCCTCTCCCTTGTTCCAGCAGGCAACAGAGGTTGTAGCTCTCTCCTCGCGATTCCGGTTGCACGACGGCGTGGTGTCGGAAGTAGAGGGGAGATCCAGCAGGGCTTCTCCTAAGCCGGAGCGACAATGGTGGAGTAGTGGGAGCCCCGACGATCTAGGGTTTAGAGGTAGCTAGCAACTAGAGTTTAGCTAGTCGGTAGCGGTTTAGAGGATATCTAGATTGGTCGCAACTAGAGAGGGGATGGCGGCCAACGTAGGGTTTCTTGGGCGCCTAGGGCAAGGGGGATACCTTGGGGTGCGCCCCTACCCTTATATAGATGGGGGGCGTCCAAGGGTGTTCCCAACCCAGGTGGAAACCCTCCCTAACTCAGAAACCCTCCCTAACTTGGAAACTATATTGGGATTTGACTTTTTCAAACTGCCTTTTTGACTTTCAAATTAGAGTATGATTTCTCTCTTCCAAGTGTCCAGCCAAGTGACCTAGGACATGATGCAACCATTACACTTTGTCATGACACATAGATGTACCCTTCCCCTTCCGGATCGGTGAACCTTCTAGACCCTTCTAGAACATTTCGGTGAAAAACACGGAATCATTCCCGAACTCCGAAATTGGACTTTCCTTATATGAATCTTAGTCTCCGGACCATTATGTATCTCCTCGTGATATCCCGGATACCATCCGATACTCCGAACAACATTCGGTCTCTTTACTCACATTCCATATCTACTAAACAACATTGAATCCTTAAGTGTGTCTCCCTACGGTTCGTGAATTATGTAGACATGATCGAGACTCTTCTCCGATCAATAACCAATAGAGGAATCTGGAAATTCATATGGCTCCCACATATTTCTATGATTTCTTCGTGATCGAATGAACCATTTACATACGATACCAATTTCCCTTTATCTCAGGATACTTTACTTATTCGAGGTTTGATCGTCGGTATCTGTTGATACCTAGTTCAACCTCCTTACCAATAAGTACTCTTTTCTCGTTCCCATGATATGTGATCCATTGTGAGCAAGTCACATGCTTGCAAGCTAATTGGATGACATTCCACCGAGAGGGCCCAGAGTATATGTATTCGTCATATGGATGGAAAAATCCCAATCTTGATCCATGTGCCTCAACACATACTTTCTGAACACTCAATGCCACCTTTATAGCCACCCAGTTACGGTGTGGTGTTTGATGTCATCAAAGCATCCTTCTGGTGATCATGATTAGCATGATCTCATGGTCGAAGGAATTAGGTTACTATGTATCAGAAAGCTTATAACAGGTGAACTATATTAAATGACTTTATCTTTATGCTACGCTTAACTATAGGAGTATTTCCATCACATCATTCTCCTAATGATATGACCCTGTTGTTAATAACATCTCTATGTTCATGATCAGGAAACCATGATCATATGTTAACCAACAAGCTAGTTTAACAAGAGGATTTACTAGGGACTCTTTTATGTTTACAAATAACACAAGTATTAATGTTTCCGGTTAATACAATTATAGCATGGTATGTAAACATTTATCATAAGCATGAAGATATGATACTAACCACTTTATTATTGCCTCTGGGGCATATCTCCAACATATTTGTGTATGAAGCCAAGTCCACTTGAATGTTTACTCTCTTACTCTAGATAATATTATTGTTTTAGAAACTTTGGATCCACTCAGTAGAAACCTTGAAGATGAATAAATAATGGAGAACTGATCCACGAGGACACCTCACAATATATGAACTTGGAGGGACAAGATGAAAGATCAAGTAGTCATGGAGAATATGACGACTCCGGTGAACGCACTTTAGTGATTACAAAGTCCGTCGAGGTATATGCATGGATTAAGCCTCTGCTAACTTGCACCTGAAAGAACATGTTGGGCCCCCTTGTGTGGTTTTGGTAATTAATGACAATCTTTATGGACTAATGTGTGTATTAAGTTATACTTGTAGGATTTGTCCATTGGAATCGCTTGGAGCATGTGTTGGCTTTAAGGTCGATGAAATGCAAAGAAGATATGGTGGGCAAGCTCAATATGCGAAGTCGATGATGAGGAATTAAGAAATGCGTTCCATATTGAGAAGGGCAAGATCGTCTACATCGAGCTCAAGTGGAATGCTCAAGGCAAAGGTAATTTTCCCTTTTGCCGGTCTCTTGTTGTGTGTAGGAGACCGGGTTTAGGATAGATAACCGTACTATCAAGAGGGGCTCTCGTATGAGTAATTCGGTCACATCGTTCGGAGAGAGCTCAAACCTTTGCATACTTGCATCATCGTATTTGGTTGTTATTTGGTCTTATCCATGTGAGGATATAGAGCTTGTGGTAATCTCCATAACAAGCTCTTGTTCATCAAAATCGGATCTCCCATATATATCTTGTTGCGATATTGATTTATGCGGCTTTTTGTTTTTTCACCAAGTGAGATATCTCACATTATTCTACTTGATACTTTCTCACTTGGTGATAATCAATATTTCCAACGCAATTGGAACCCTTTATCCAACGCAATTGGAATCGGGTCAATCGGAGCTACCATTTAAAAGTTATGACCGTTTGAATATTTGTCGTTTTAATTGAAAAAGAAAAAGGAAATTCCGTTTCTGGGCCAAGCGGTAGTACCGTCCGGACGGGCCGGTACTACCGCCCGCATCTGGCTGCGCGTAACTATTTTCTGCCTGGCCCGGTTGCGTCGTCCGGTCCTACCGGACCGGCCCGGTAGTACCGCCCGGGTGGGCCGGTACTACCGGTCGGCCTAGATTTTTATTCAGATCCAGATCTCGCGTGCTGTTGCGGCTGTGCTGAACCTGCCCCCCCGTTGACCCTGCGGGTCCGCTGCCTCGCTCGCGCGCGTGTGATGCCGCGTGCTGCGCTGCGCTCCTGCTTGGCCCCGCGCTGCGCTGCTGCCTCGCTGCTTGCGCTTGCGCGCGCGCCTGGCCGCATGCGCTGCTTCCTGCGCGCTGACCCCGCGCTGTGCTGCCGCATGCGCAGCTGCCACTGCTGCCTAGCTGCTAGCTGCCGCCGCGCGCGACTACTGGCTGCTGCGCTGCCTCGCCTGCCCGCGCGGGCCCCGCTTCGCTGCAGCGCGCCCGTACGTTCTCTCACATGCGCTGCTCCCTCTGCCTGGCACTTTTTGTCCGTTTGGTCCGATACTACCGGACCGTCCAGAAAAACACCCCAACGGCCATATTTTGGCTAGCCCTATATAAGTCTTTTGCCCATTTTCATTTAGGGTTACTTCTTCCTCCTTTTCTTGTCCATGCTTTGCCCCCATTTGCTTTACTCTTTAAGCTTTATTTCTACACACCCCTCCATTGATTCTTGCATATATTTGAGGGGTTGTTGGAGGTGATCTAGATCTACGTTTTGACCAAATCAAAACATCTCTTTGTGAGTGTATCTTTGGGGATCTAGATTTTGGGGTATTTTGTGTCTCTCTTGGATTCCTCCTCTCTTGTTCCCCCAATAGCTTTAGTAGCTTTGTTAGAACTTGAGAGTGAGGGATTTTAGCATCTTTGTGGTGTTCTTGCCATTTGCATTTGTTGCATCGGTTTGAGTTCTCCTCGGAGGATTTGGTTTGAATTGCTCATTGGAGCTTGTCCCTCTTGGGTTCTTGGAACCCTAGACGGTTTTGTGGCCTTGGTGGCATTTGTTGAGGCCTTTTGTGGCGTTTGTTGGGAGCCTCCAATTAACTTGTGGAGTTGTGCCCCAACCTTGTGAGAGGTTCCGGTTGCCACCGACAAGTGCACCGATAGTGGAAGCGTGGATCGATCCCATTGGGGTGAGATTCACCGGAGAATAAGGGAGGCCTTTTGTGGCGTTGGTGGTTTGATACCACCCCCTCTCCAAACGAGACGTACTCCATGTTGGGAGGAACTTGGTAAAATATTGGTGTCCCCGCGTGCCTCGGTTATCTCTATACCCGAGCTCTTTACTTATGCACTTTACATTGTGATAGCCTTCGTGCTTGAAGTAATATATATCTTGCTATCACTTTGTTGTTTGTATTGCTTAGCATAAGGTGTTGGTGCACATAGGTAAACCTTAGTTGTTTCTAGGTTGTGCTTTACAAAGTAAACACTAGTTTTATTCCGCCTTTGTTGAGCCACTCTAGGAAAAGTTTTAATCGCCTATTCACCCCCCCTCTAGGCGACATCCGTATCCTTTCAATTGGTATCAGAGCCCGGTCTCTCTTATTAGGCTTCACCGCCTTGAGAGTAAAGATGTTGGCTAGAGGATTAGTGCACAATGACATGTTCACATTCGATGGCACAAATTATGATATATGGAAAAATCGCATGCTCATTCATTTTCGGGACATGGACCCAAAGTTGGAGCGTATTGTAGATATAGGTTTTTCTCCTCCAATGGATTTCAAAAATCTATCTAGTGAGGATGAGAAAAACTTATATCTCGATGCTCAAGCTTCTAATGTGCTTGTTAATGCTTTGAGCTATGTAGTTACATCTTCAATCATTCCTTTTTGGAGCGCTCATGAGTTATGGACAAAACTTCAAGATAAATATGTTGTGTCCAACATTATTGAGGATGATTGTGTTGCTTCCACTTCCGGTCGAGATGAGTTCTCATCCTCTACCACTTCACCAACATGTGACTTTTCACATGGTAATGATATGGTGAGTGGTGATAGAAATTGCAATATGGATAGTGTGTTCACTACTTGTAATCCCTCATATTTATATAGTTGCAATGATCTATTTTTGGACCTTAACACTTCTAGCACTCAAAATTCCTTACATGCTTGTGTTAATAGTCCTTGCATATCATGTATAAATGACTTAAATAAATCTCATGATGATATGCTCATGTTGTCTTGTTGCCATGATAAAAATGATTCTATTTCCTCTAGTGCTTGTGTTGCTAACCATGTAGAGGAAAATGAAGATTCTATGGGCCAAGACAAGGTCTTGAAGAGAGCTACAAGTTAAATCTCATCATCACCTTCCTCCGGTTCTCACATGTGCCTTATGGCTAAGGAAACAAAGGTCACCTCTTTGGATCCCATTGTATCTCATAATGATGATGATGATGGGGTTCAACATGATGATTATAGATGTAAGTATGATATTACCTCTATTAAGAAAATGGGAGAGGTTGTATTTGGTGCTCTCTTCAAAAATAAAATTGCTTCCTCCAACTTTCTTGAAATCTTGAATTATGCTATAGAAGGCAATGATCTAATTGAGGGGCAAGAAAACTTAATTGATGAACAATTTGCGCGTGAGCGTAATTATGCTAATGAAATTTCTCAACTAAATGACTCCCTTGAAGAAGAACAAACCACCAAAGAATCTCTTGAGGAGACTTTAACTCTAGAATTATCTAGAGTAAAAGAATACCATGATAGAGAACTTGTGGTGGCAAACTCCTTCAAGTTTAAAAATGATGAACTTGAAGTTTCTTATGCTAAACTTGTTGAGGATTTTAAGCTTCTTGATAATGGCTCTCGGGTTGTTAAGAGGGAGCTCATCAAACTCACCGAGTCACATGAGCAACTTAAAGCCTCATATTCAAAAGATCTTGCCAAGTTGCCCTCACCTCTCACTAATAATGATGATGCTTGTGCTACTAACTCTATTTCTTGTGAAGCATCTATTTTGGAGGAGAATGTTGAGCTAAAGGTTCAACTTGCGTTGCTAACTAGAAACTATGGGAAATTAGAAGAAAGTCATGTGAAGCTCTCAAGCTCGCATGAGGATCTTCTAGTCTCCCATGGCAGGCTAAAGTTAGCTCATGAGGCCATCGTGTCAAAGGTAACATCTAGTGGGCCTCATGTGGACATTAGCACTACATCTACTCCATATGTTAGATTGCCATGTGCTAGTCCTTGTAGTTCATCCTCTCACAACCATAATATATATCGTGATGAATTACATTCCGTACCTTTTTTCTATAACAATGTAGCATCTACTTCCTCTAGTACTTTTGATGAAACTAACCATGTAGAGGAAATCAAAGAGCTCAAGGATCAAGTCACTTCTTTGAAGAATGACTTGAAAAGGGGTCATCAAGGTAAGGCTGCACTCAACAAAATCTTGAGTGTGCAAAAAAACCCCAATGACAAGAGTGGGCTTGGATTCAACTCCAATATCAAGAACAAGTCCACTATCAAGTTGACGCACAAGGACAACAAGAAGAATGGCCAAGGTCAAGTCAAGAATCCGGCCAACATTGTTTGCTTCAAGTGCAAGGAAGAAGGGCACCATGTTAGATCTTGCCCATTGAAGAAAAAGCCTCATAGGGTGAAGCAACAAGGGAAGCGGCCTCAAGCTCCACCTCAAGTCATTAATGGCCCTCTTCCTAAGAGGACCACTCGAGCTCTTCCTCTAGTTGTGGCTTCAGCTAAGAAGAAAGATGGCAAGAGTAGAACTTGCTACATATGCCGTGAGAAGGGGAACATTTTTTCCACATGTTATTGGTATCTCCTCATCCAATCCTATCATTATTGATGATGCTTATTCTCTTTGTAAGGATGAGGTTGGCAATGTTTTCAAACTTTGTTGGTGCTCAATGTGGTGTCAAGAAAAGAACCATTTGGGTTGCCAAGCCTATTGTGACTAACCTCTTAGGACCCAACTTGGTTGGGGACCAACAAGCCAAAACTTGATCAATAGGTGTGTTATGGAGGGCATTGGAGTCTTGGTTACATTATGAAGAATTGAGGGATCTTCATCTAGTATAATTGTCAAGCCAAGCCTTTTGGGATTATCATGCTCATATTATATATCCAATGTTCCTCCTTGCGGTAACATATGTTAAACTCTTTACATTGAAAGTTACTCGCCCCCTTGTGCATGTGTTGGTTTTGTATCTTCCATGCTTGTGTACATGTTGTGATATCCACGTAATTATCTTGAGGAATCAAGCATATATTTATGTATGATTAGGTGGCACACCATGTATGTGTGTTTCTTGTGTTAGAGCCTTAATTGATTATATTTGATATCTTATTTGGCTCTTGTGAGAGATTAATGGACTATCCCATTTTGGGGGAGTGTTATGCTTGGGCAATCCACAATCCTAAAATTTGTGTGTACTTGAGGAATACCACCTAGTATTTATATTGGATTATTGTCTAGTCTCTATGTGGTACAATTCTCATGAGAAATTTAAGTTTTATAATGGCCATTAATTATCTCTATTTGTATCCTTTTGCCTCGTGTTGGTTTTATGGTAGTATCAATTATGGGGGAGTCATATGCTTAGTGCATATTACAATCCTAGAAAATGTGAATATTCGAGGTTGTGTCACTTAGAATTGATATTGAGAATTATCTAGCACCTATGTGACACATTTGCTCATACAAGTTCCAATTTGCTTGAATGCCTTTATTGATCTTATTTTGGATCTTGTATATGAGAATGATTCTTGGTATGTGTTTCCTCATATTTAGATATATATATATATTCGCATGGAAACCATTTGCTTCAAGTTACTCTAATCACTAGTGATTGTGTGACTATTGGAAGCTACCAAGAATCTTGTTCGAAGTATCATGCTTAATTTCTTATATTTAGTTTTATGCTTCATGTTGTGACTATGATCTTGGATATCCATGCAAGCTACCTTGGGAAAACTATTCCCAATATTTCTTGTCCTTGGAAAATGAGCACCCAACTTATGATAGAATTTATTGATCATATTCACCTTGGCCCTTGCTTAACTTTATCCTATCTTTGGCCAAGAAAATGTTTTGTGTTGTCTCCCAAGCCTTCCTTGCTTCTGGTGGATCTTCTTATTTTATTGATATCCTCTTGTGTTTTACTCATTGTAGGTACTAGTGATGATCCCATTTGTGTGCATTTTGCATCTAAAAGGAATATCCTACATAATGCACTATCTATGGGGGAGCTCTCCTATATTATTTAGAACACTCATATTTATGCTTCTTTTGTTTGGTCCATATCGGGTTTTATGTGCTTGGAACCTCAATCTTTTCATTTTGGTATTTTGTGCCATCATGTGAAGTTTGGGGAGTTTGGTTTCTTGTTGGAACCTTGCCCTTTTTGGGAGTTGGTTTTGTCTCATTCATTGTTTCTTGATTTGACCATTTTAGAATGAGATAAATCCTTGAGCATTTTTATTTCTATCTATTTTTGCTCTTTTGGCCTTAGCCTAGTTCATTTGTTGAACTTGTGATCTTTCATGTGTTGAATTCGGTCTTTGATACAATTTGGACACCGCTTGTCTTGTCACACTCTTGTGTGTGCTATCTTGGTTTACTTGGTGTTTTTGTTCAAACTGTATCTCATTTTTGGTTCTTGAAAGCCTTGTGCATGCATATTTACTACATATCTACATTATGGCATGCTTGCTTTCTTTGATCCAATATATAGGGGAAACTCCACCAAATCCCACCGGCTAAGTTGTGCATGAAATTCAATTTCATATCAATATGCACATATTTATGTGGAGTCTCTCCTATGTTTTGTAGTTGCACTAACTACATTGGACCCAATAAGTTTGGGGACCATTATGTACTTAATTGTGTTTTAGGTACATTGGAGATATATTGGACGCTTGTCTCTCAATTTTGAAGAAGTGATGCTTAGAAGAAAATTTGAGGCAAGCTATAGGATGATCAACGAATTCATATTCTCTACATCCTACCAATTATATCTCGGTAACAAGTATCTCTTACTTATGCTCACATATCTTGATTCCAACCGTTTGTCGGTTGCCTTCTAGCATGAATTAATATATTTGTAATTGGTATAGTTCTAGCCATGGTTTTAAGAGGACTCACTATTTTATATGTATTTAAGTTGAGATGAGTGCATATAATTGGGACTATACAAAATCATGCATATGATCCTCCAATCCCAAATATGTCAATCTAGCAATTTTATTGCCTATCATTTCATCAACTTCTCTCATATGCAATAGTGAGATTTTTTGCTAGTCTATTCTATCTTATGATACTTGTTGCCTTTCTCCATATATTTCAACTTTCTCCGTTTCCCTTGGTGATAGTTGTAATATATGTAGTGTGTTGGTGTTTGAAGCTCATTAATGTATAATAAGCTATATGTGAGCCTTTGGCCATGCTTTGAAGCTAAAATCTTATTGATATATGTTATGACTTCATTTTTGCCTTTCATGTGCTTTCTTGTATAATCTTCTTTATGTGTGCATATTTCTTCTTTGGCATATGTCTTTGTGATGTTTTCCAATTAGAGACATATGCACATATGAGGAGATAATTTTAGTTGATTTTTAATCCTTGGAGACCACCTTTATATTTCTTTTGATTCTTCGGTGGCTTCCAAATTTAATTGCCTATGAGTTCTTGTTCCTCTTATTTGCATCTTTGGGCACTCATATTTGTTCTCTCATGCCTTGTATTGTTAAATGAATTCGGATGAGTGAGGATTCCATGATTATGCACCTTCTTCCCAATTACATTTATCATAATTGGTGCATTATCTTTGGGGAGCTCATCTAATTCATTTAATAATGCTCATTTGTCAACTTTCTCATTTAGTGTGTTTTAAATGCTTATGGGGGAGCAAGGATTCCATATTTGTGCATTATGTATTCCAATGCATTTATTTTAAAATTGTGCACAAATCTTGGGGAGCTTCTTGTAGGGTTTCGTAGCATGGAAAACAAAAATTTTCTACCGCATACAAACAAACAAGCCAAGATCTATCTACTAGATTGTAGCAACGAGTCGATGGAATACCTTACCCTCTAAGATTCCAAAGTGTTTAACGAGAGCGGATTCTCGTGGGTGATGTAGTCGTACTCTTCCCGATCTCAAGATCGCGTAGACGATCCTTCCGGCGCTGCGTTCCGGCAGCGCTCCCACAGTCGGTCACACGTTCGGTACTCGACGAAGACCTTCCTCTCCCTTGTTCCAGCAGGCAGCGGAGGTTGTAGCACTCTCCTCGCGATTCTGGCAGCACAACGGCGTGGTACCGGAAGTAGAGGGGAGATATCACAGGGCTTCGCCTTAAGCCGGAGCGAGTATGGTGGAGTATGAGAGAGCTCCTCGGCGATCTAGGGTTTAGACACACCAAGGAGGAAGTGCTAGAGCCGGCGGCTAGGGTTCCGGGGACCCCAAGTCGGCGGCTAGGGCAAAACCCTAAGGGGGCGGCGGCGACTATGGTGGGCTGCAGCTTCTAGGGTTTGAGGTGAGGGACTTGTGTGCTCTAGGAGGGGTCCCTGCCCCTCCTTATATAGGTGGAGGGGGGCCGGCGGCCAAGGGGAGGGAGAGGAGTCCCTCCCCAACTCGGCTTGGAGGGTTGCCGCCGGTTGGAGGAGGGAACTCCTCCCCAACTCGGATTCCCCCCTCCTCCTCTTTTCCACTTTCCAATTTTAGCTATTTGACTTTTCAATTTAGCTATTTGACTTTTCAAACTAGGATTCAATTTAATCCTTTATTTGGAACAGCGAGGACACTTAGTACATGATGCAATCATACCAACTTGATACAACACATTCATGTACCCTTCCCCTCCGGAGTGCCGGACATTCCGGAACATTCTAGAACATTCCCGATGAAAACACCGGAATCATTCCCCAACTCCGAAACGGGACTTTCCTTATATGAATCTTATCATCCGGACCATTCCGGATCACCTCGTGATATCCCGGATCCCATCCGAGACTCCGAACAACATTCGGTCTCTTTCTCATAATACCATAACTACTCAAACAACGTCGAATCCTTAAGTGTGTCTCCCTACGGTTCGTGAATTATGCAGACATGATCAAGACACTTCTCCGAACAATAACCAATAGAGGAATCTGGAAATTCATATGGCTCCCACATATTTCTACGATTACTTTGCGATCGAATGAACCACTTACATACGATACCAATTTCCCTTTGTCTCACGATAGTTTACTTATCCGAGGTTATGATCGTCGGTATCTCTGCATACCTAGTTCAACCTCGTTACCGATAAGTACTCTTTTCTCGTTCCCGTGATATGTGATCCCTTGTGAGCCAGTCACATGCTTGCAAGCTAATTGGATGACATTCCACCGAGAGGGGCCAGAGTATATCTATCCTTCATATGGATGGACAAATCCCACTCTTGATCCATGTGTCTCAACCAATACTTTCCGAACACTCAATGCCACCTTTATAGCCACCCAGTTACGGTGTGGTGTTTGATGTCATCAAAGCATCCATCCGGTAAAGGTGATATGCATGATCTCATGGTCGAAGGAATTATGTTACTATGTATCAGAAAGCATATAGCAATTGAACTATTAAAATGACTTGATCTTTATGCTACGCTTATCTATAGCAGTATGTCCATCATATCATTCTCCTAACGATATGATCTTGTTATTGATAACATCTCAATGTTCATGATAGGGAAACCACAATCATTTATCAACCAACAAGCTAGTGATGTATAGAGGCTATACTAGGGACTTCAAATTAAGTTTACAAATCACACAAGTATTAATGTTTCCTTGTTAATACTATTATAGCATGAATGCAAACATTTATCATAAACACAAAGATATAATAATAACTACATTTATTATTGCCTCTAGGGCATATCTCCAACAGTCTCCCACTTGCACTAGAGTCATCTAATCTAGATTACAAGGTAATATACCGAACACCCATGGCAGTTTGGTGCTGGTCATGTTTTGCCCTCGGGAGAGGTTTAGTCAACGGATCCGCCACATTCAGATCTGTGTGTACTTTGCAAATCTTTATATCCCCATCTTGGATATGTTCTCAAATAGCGTGAAAACGTAGCTTGATGTGCTTCAGCTTCTTGTGTGACCTTGGTTCTTGTGCATTGGCTATGGCGCCCATGTTATCACAGTAGATAGACATTGGGTCCAACGCACTAGGAACCACACCCAGCTCAGTAATGAACTCTTTCATCCATATCGCTTCTTGTGAAGCCTCCGAAGCTGCCATGTATTCCGATTCAGTTGAAGATCTCGCCACAACGCTTTGCTTTGCACTCCTCCAGCTAACTGCTGCACCATTCAAAATAAATACGTATCCAGATTGTGATTTAGAATCATCTGGATCGGTGTTCCAACTAGCATCGGTGTAACCATTAACAACGAGCTGTTCATCACCTCCATAAGAAAGAACCATATCCTTAGTTCTTCTCAAGTACTTAAGGATGTTTTTGACCGCTGTCCAATGATCCACTCCTGGATCACTTTGATATCTGCTAGTCAAACTAACAACATATGCAATGTCGGGTCTAGTACATAGCATGGCATACATTAGAGATCCTATGGCTGAGGCATAGGGAGTCTTACTCATCCTTTCTCTATCTTCTACCAATGTCGGACTTTGAGTTTTACTCAAGGTCGTATTGGGCAACATGGGCAAGAACCCTTTCTTGCTATCTTCCATTCCAAACCTCTTTAGAACTTTGTCCAAATATGTACTCTGTGACAATGATATTTGGCGTTTCGATCTATCTCTATAAATCTTTATGCCTAATATGTAAGCTGCTTCGCCAAGATCCTTCATTGAAAAACTATTATTCAAATATTCCTTGACACTATTAAGAAGGTCTACATCATTCCCAATTAATAATATGTCATCCACATATAGTATTAAGAATGCTACAGAGCTCCCACTCACTTTCTTGTAAATACAAGCTTCTCCATAAGTTTGTATAAAACCAAAACTTTTGATCACCTTATCAAAACGTTGATTCCAACTTCGGGATGCTTGCTTCAATCCATAGATGGACCGTTGAAGTTTGCATACCTTGTTAGCATCTTTAGGATCGACAAAACCTTTGGGTTGCATCATATACAACTCTTCATCAATGTCTCCATTGAGGAATGCTGTTTTGACATCCATCTGCCATATCTCATAATCATAATATGCAGCAATTGCTAACATAATCCTCACAGATTTTAGCTTTGCTACCGGTGAGGAAGTCTCATCGTAGTCAACTCCTTGAATTTGTCGAAACCCTTTTGCGACAAGTCGAGCTTTATAGACAGTAACATTACCATCAGCATCTGTTTTCTTCTTGAAGATCCATTTGTTCTCGACAGCCTTCCGGCCATCCGGTAAGTCCACCAAAGTCCATACTTGGTTTTCGTACATGGATCCAATCTCGGATTTCATGGCTTCTTGCCACTTATTGGAATCTGGGCTCATCATCGCTTCCTCATATGTCTCGGGGTCATCGGTGTTGTCCACCAACATGACACTCATAACGGGATCATACCAATCTGGAGTGGTACGAGTTCTCGTTGACCTCCGAGGCTCTGTAGCAACTTCAACCGAAGTTTCATGATCATCATCATTAGCTTCCTCTCTTATTGGTGCAGGCACCACAGGAACTTCTTCCGGTGCTGCGCTACTCGCAATTTCGAGAGAAGGTTCGACAACCTCGTCGAGTTCTACTTTCCTTCCAGTCACTTCTTTCGAGAGAAATTCCTTCTCTAGAAAGGATCCATTCTTGGCAACGGAGATTTTGCCTTCGGATCTATGATAGAAGGTATACCCAATAGTTTCCTTCGGGTATCCTATGAAGACGTATTTTTTCCGCTTTGGGTTCAAGCTTGTCCGGCTGCAACTTCTTTACATAGGCTTCGCAACCCCAAACTTTAAGGAACGACAATTTAGGTTTCTTCCCAAACCATAATTCATACGGTGTCGTTTCAACGGATTTAGATGGTGCCCTATTTAAAGTGAATGCGGCTGTTTCTAATGCATAACCCCAAAATGATAGCGGTAAATCTGTAAGTGACATCATAGAACGAACCATATCTAAGAGAGTTCGATTACGACGTTCGGACACACCATTACGCTGTGGTGTTCCCGGCGGTGTCAACTGTGAAAGTATTCCGCATTTCTTCAAATGCTCGCCAAACTCGTAACTTAGATATTCACCTCCACGATCAGAACGCAGAAATTTAATCTTCTTGTTACGTTGATTCTCTACCTCACTTTGAAACTCCTTAAACTTCTCGAAAGTTTCGGACTTATGTTTCATGAAATAGATATACCCATATCTACTCAAATCATCCGTGAAGGTAAGAACATAACGATAACCACCGCGCGATGCTACACTCATTGGAACACACACATCGGTATGTATGATTTCTAATAAGTCCGTAGCTCGCTCCATCATACCAGAAAATGGAGTCTTAGTCATTTTACCCATCAGACATACTTCGCATCTATCAAGTGATTCGAAATCAAGTGATTCAAGAAGTCCATCGGAATGTAGTTTCTTCATACGCTTCACTCCAATATGACCAAGACGACAGTGCCACATATAGGTCGAGTTATCGCTTGATTTCAAACGTTTAGCCTCAATGTTATTAATATGTGTATTTGCACTATCGAGATTCAATAAGAATAGACCATCTATCAAAGGTGCATGTGCATAAAACATATTACTCATATAAATCGAACAACCATTATTCTCGGACTTAAACAAGTAACCGTCTCGCAATAAACAAGATCCCGATATAATGTTCATGCTCAACGCAGGCACCAAATAACAATTATTTAAGTATAAAACTAATCCCGATGGTAGATGAAGGGGTAGCGTGCCGACCGCTATCACATCAACCTTTGATCTGTTTCCCACGCGCATCGTCACCTCGTTCTTCGCTAGTTTCCGTTTATTCTGCAGCACCTGTTTCGAGTTACAAATATGAGCAACCGAACCAGTATCAAATACCCAGGCACTACTACGAGTACTAGTGAGATACACATCAATAACATGTATATCAGATATACCTTTCTTCTTGATGTTGCCGTTCTTCAAATCCGCCAAGTACTTTGGGCAATTCCGCTTCCAGTGACCTTCTCCCTTGCAGTAAAAGCACTCAGTATCAGGCTTAGGTCCAGCCTTGGTCTTCTTCGCCGGCGTAGTAACTTTCTTACCACCCTTCTTGAAGTGTCCCTTCTGCTTAGACTTGCCTTTCTTGAATTTGGTGGTCTTATTGACCAACAACACTTGGTGCTCTTTCTTGATCTCTACTTCTGCAGACTTTAACATAGCAAACAGTTCTGGCAACTGCTTGTTCATGTTCTGCATGTTGTAGTTCATCACAAAGTTCTTGTAACTTGGTGGTAGTGATTGGAGGACACGGTAAATCCCCAAAGCATTAGGGATCACTATACCCAAGCTTTGAAGTTTGTTTGCGTGCCCAGACATCTTAAGCACATGCTCACTGACGGAGCTGCCCTCTTCCATCTTGCAGTTAAAGAACTTTTCAGAAGCCTCATAACTTTCAATTGCCGCATGAGTCTCAAAGATCAATTTGAGATCCTCGACAATATCATATGGGTCTGAATTCTCAAACCTTTTCTGAAGCTCCGATTCCAAACCATACAAGATAGCACACTGAACTATGGAGTACTGATTCTTCCGAGCGAGGTAAACATTCTTTACTTCATCGGAAGCATCAGCTGCAGGTGGGTCACCCAGCGGTGCATCCAGCACATAGGTCAAATTACTAGCTGTGAGGACAATCCTCAAATTTCGGAACCAATCCGCAAAGTTGCTTCCATTGTTTTTCAACTTTTCTTTCTCTAGGAACACATTAAAATTGATGGTAGGGGCTGCCATTGATCTACAACATATTTGCAATAGTTTAGACTAAGTTTATGACAAATTGAGTTCAAATTAATAATAAATTTAATCTAGGTGAACTCCCACTCAAAACAACATCCCTGACATTGTTTTAGTGATCACACGAACCAAATCCACTACATCAACACCGATCATCACGAGAGTTGATATAGTTTCAATGGCGAACAATCGACATGTTCATCATATCTCCTATATGATTCATGCTTTACCTTTCGGTGATCCGTGTTCCGAGACCATGTCTGTACATGCTAGGCTCGTCAAGATCAAACCTTAGTTTCCACATGAGAAAATCTGGCTTGCTCACGTTGTATACACTTGCAGAATCTAACACACCCGATCATCACGTGGTGCTTCGAAACAACAAGCTTTAGCAACGGTGCTAACTAAGGGTGAACACTTTATGACTTGAAATTCATGTGCATGAGGGATCATCTTATAATGCTACCGTCGTCTACTAAGCAATACAAGATGCATAAAGGATTAACATCACATGCAATTCAATAATATGTGATATGATATGGCCTTTCTTCTTTGTGCTTCCGATCTCCATCTTCAAGCACGAACATGATCTCCATCATCACCGGCATTGAATTAAGGTCAATGACGCTTCTCCATGGTTGTCGTCCACCGGTCTTCAACTATTACAACTACTTTGAATAGACACGCGGGTCTTAACATAAATTAAAGACAACCATATGGCTCCTGCCGGTTGCCAACTTACAATAAGGAACATTGCATACATCAAATATAATCACAATCATGGCCATATCACATCACTGCACACCCCTGCAAAACAAAGTTAGACGCCTCTACTTTCTTTGCATGTTTTACGTGGTTTGGGGCTTTCAATAAGTGTCGTTCTAACTTACGAACATGAACCACAACATTGATACTAGTATTGACAATCACCCGTTGTAAATTGAATCTTAACTATGCTAGGAGAAACAGGCACCCGCAAAGCCACTTATGCCATACAAGTTGCATGTCAAGCGTGGAGCAAGTCTCATGAACGATGTCATGTAAGGTTAGCCCGGGCCGCTTCATCCCAACATCCCGCAAGATGCAAAGTACACAAGAAGCAATCGACAATAAAAGCATCAACGCCCACAATGACCATTGTGTTCTACTCGTGCAACAGATCTACATATAGACACGTCTCTGATACCACTATAGGGTTTCGTAGCATGGAAAACAAAAAAATTCTATCGCATACAAACAAACAAGCTAAGATCTATCTACTAGATTGTAGCAACGAGTCGATGGAATAACTCACCCTCGAAGATTCCAAAGTGTTTAACGAGAGCGGATTCTCATGGGTGATGTAGTCGTACTCTTTCCGATCTCAAGATCGCGTAGACGATCCTTCCGGCGCTGCGTTCCGGCAGCGCTCCCGCAGTCGGTCACACGTTCGGTACTCGACGAAGACCTTCCTCACCCTTGTTCCAGCAGGCAGCGGAGGTTGTAGCACTCTCCTCGCGATTCCGGCAGCACAACGGCGTGGTACCGGAAGTAGAGGGGAGATCTCGCAGGCCTTCGCCTTAAGCCGGAGCGAGTATGGTGGAGTATGAGAGAGCTCCTCGGCGATCTAGGGTTTAGACACACCAAGGAGGAAGTGCTAGAGCCGGCGGCTAGGGTTCCGGGGACCCCAAGTCGGCGGCTAGGGCAAAACCCTAAGGGGGCGGCGGCGGCTATGGTGGGCTGCAGCTTCTAGGGTTTGAGGTGAGGGACTTGTGTGCTCTAGGAGGGGTCCCTGCCCCTCCTTATATAGGTGGAGGGGGGCCGGCGGCCAAGGGGAGGGAGAGGAGTCCCTCCCCAACTCGGCTTGGAGGGTTGCCGCCGGTTGGAGGAGGGAACTCCTCCCCAACTCGGATTCCCCCCTCCTCCTCTTTTCCACTTTCCAATTTTAGCTATTTGACTTTTCAATTTAGCTATTTGACTTTTCAAACTAGGATTCAATTTAATCCTTTATTTGGAAAAGCGAGGACACTTAGTACATGATGCAATCATACCAACTTGATACAACACATTCATGTACCCTTCCCCTCCGGAGTGCCAGACATTTCGGAACATTCTAGAACATTCCCGATGAAAACACCGGAATCATTCCCCAACTCCAAAACGGGACTTTCCTTATATTAATCTTATTCTCCGGACCATTCCGGATCACCTCGTGATATCCCGGATCCCATCCGAGACTCCGAACAACATTCGGTCTCTTTCTCATAATACCATAACTACTCAAACAACGTCGAATCCTTAAGTGTGTCTCCCTACGGTTCGTGAATTATGCAGACATGATCGAGACACTTCTCCGAACAATAACCAATAGAGGAATCTGGAAATTCATATGGCTCCCACATATTTCTACGATTACGTTGCGATCGAATGAACCACTTACATACGATACCAATTTCCCTTTGTCTCATGATAGTTTACTTATCCGAGGTTATGATCGTCGGTATCTCTGCATACCTAGTTCAACCTCGTTACCGATCAGTACTCTTTTCTCGTTCCCGTGATATGTGATCCCTTGTGAGCCAGTCACATGCTTGCAAGCTAATTGGATGACATTCCACCGAGAGGGCCCAGAGTATATCTAACCGTCATATGGATGGACAAATCCCACTCTTGATCCATGTGTCTCAACCAATACTTTCCGAACACTCAATGCCACCTTTATAGCCACCCAGTTACGGTGTGGTGTTTGATGTCATCAAAGCATCCATCCGGTAAAGGTTATATGCATGATCTCATGGTCGAAGGAATTAGGTTACTATGTATCAGAAAGCATATAGCAATTGAACTATTGAAATGACTTGATCTTTATGCTACGCTTATCTATAGGAGTATGTCCATCATATCATTCTCCTAACGATATGATCTTGTTATTAATAACATCTCAATGTTCATGATAGGGAAACCACAATCATTTATCAACCAACAAGCTAGTGATGTATAGAGGCTATACTAGGGACTTCAAATTAAGTTTACAAATCACACAAGTATTAATGTTTCCTTGTTAATACTATTATAGCATGAATGCAAACATTTATCATAAACACAAAGATATAATAATAACTACATTTATTATTGCCTCTAGGGCATATCTCCAACACTTCTCTATTTGTTACCTCAAACACGTTCTTGCTCATATCATAATATCTCGTAGTTTCCATTTGAACTCATGTGTTGTTTTCAATTGGTTTGTCGGACCTTGTAAATTTCTTGCATCATTTGACTTTCTTTTGGCAATTTTCAGATCCTCGATATAGTTCTACTCCCTACTAAGAATTCATCATTGTATATGTGCGAAGGCACACCTTTGGAGGAATTATTACTATATTTGCCTTCTAGAACTTGTCACCCATTTCGGCAATCGATGCCAATGTGGGAGAAGTTTTAGAGGGTTTAAGGAAAGTTGGTTTATGCATTGAGAGTTTGTTCTTGTGCATTTTCCTCTCATGCTCTTGCATCTTTGTTGTTGCTTAGCATGTAGCATATATAGAGGAAACTCCACCAATGATAATGATTGGAAATATATGCAATGAAATTCAAGTTCATCACACATGCATAGATTGTGGGGGAGTTTGCTCTATATATGATGATGGTACCAATATCACATACTTTTGTAGTATTTGATATTGGTATTACCATTGTATTCATTAATATTCCTTATATAAACCCTCTTAAAGGGATTGTCATCAATTACCAAAATGGGGGAGATTGAAAGAACATGTTGGGACCCCATGTGTGGTTTTGGTAATTAATGACAATCTTTATGGACTAATGTGTGTATTAAGTTATACTTGTAGGATTTGTCCATTGGAATCGCTTGGAGCATGTGTTGGCTTTAAGGTCGATGAAATGCAAAGAAGATATGGTGGGCAAGCTCAATATGCGAGGTAGATGATGAGGAATTAAGAAAGGCGTTCCATCTTGAGAAGGGCAAGATCGTCTACATCGAGCTCAAGTGGAATGCTCAAGGCAAAGGTATAATCTTGATAGGTTTTCCCTTTTGTCGGTCTCTTGTTGTGTGTAGGAGACCGGGTTTACGATAGATAACCGTACTATCAAGAGGGGCTCTCGTATGAGTAATTCGGTCACATCGTTCGGAGAGAGCTCAAACCTTTGCATACTTGCATCATCATATTTGGTTGTTATTTGGTCTTTTCCATGTGAGGATATAGAGCTTGTGGTAATCTCCATTACAAGCTCTTGTTCATCAAAATCGGATCTCCCATATATATCTTGTTGCGATTTTGATTTATGCGGCTTTTCGGTTTTTCACCAAGTGAGATATCTCACATTATTCTACTTGATACTTTCTCACTTGGTGATAATCAATATTTCCAACGCAATTGGAATCCTTTATCCAACGCAATTGGAATCGGGTCAATCGGAGCTACCATTTAAAAGTTATGACCGTTTGAATATTTGCCGTTTTAATTGAAAAAGAAAAAGGAAATTCTGTTTCTGGGCCAAGCGGTAGTACCACCCGGGCGGGCCGGTACTACCGCCCGCATCTGGCTGCGCGTAACTATTTTCTGCCTGGCCTGGTTGCGTTGTCCGGTCCTACCGGACCGGCCCGGTAGTACCGCCCGGGTGGGCCGGTACTACCGGTCGGCCCAGATTTTTATTCAGATCCAGATCTCGCGTGCTGTTGCGGCTATGGTGAACCTGCCCCCCGCGTTGACCCTGCGGGTCCGCTGCCTCGCTCGCGCGCGTGTGATGCCGCGTGCTGCGCTGTGCTCCTTCCTGGCCCCGTGCTGCGTTGCTGCCTCGCTGCTTGCGCTCGCGCGCGCGCCTGGCCGCATGCGCTGCTTCCTGCGCGTTGACCCCGCGCTGTGCTGCCGCATGCGCAGCTGCCACTGCTGCGCTGCCTAGCTGCTAGCTACCGCCGCGCGCGACTACTGGCTGCTGCGCTGCCTCGCCTGCCCGCGCGGGCCCCGCTTCGCTGCAGCGCGCCCGTACGTTCTCTCACATGCGCTGCTCCCTCTGCCTGGCACTTTTTGTCCGTTTGGTCCGGTACTAACGGTTAAATCCGGTACTACCGGACCGTCCAGAAAAACACCCCAACGGCCATATTTGGCTACCCCTATATAAGTTTTTTGCCCATTTTCATTTAGGGTTACTTCTTCCTCCTTTTCTTGTCCAAGCTTTGCCCCCATTTCCTTTACTCTTTAAGCTTGATTTCTACACACCCCTCCATTGATTCTTGCATATATTTGAGGGGTTGTTGGAGGTGATCTAGATCTATGTTTTGACCAAACCAAAACATCTCTTTGTGAGTGTATCTTTGGGGATCTAGATTTTGGGGGATTTTGTGTCTCTCTTTGATTCCTCCTCTCTTGTTCCCCCAATAGCTTTAGTAGCTTTGTTGGAACTTGAGAGTGAGGGATTTGAGCATCTTTGTGGTGTTCTTGCCATTTGCATTTGTTGCATGGTTTTGAGTTCTCCTAGGAGGATTTGGTTTGAATTTCTCATTGGATCTTGTCCCTCTTGGGTTCTTGGAACCCTGGACGGTTTTGTGGCCTTGGTGGCATTGTGGCCTTGGTGGAATTTGTTGAGGCCTTTTGTGGCGTTTGTTGGGAGCCTCCAATTAAGTTGTGGAGTTGTGCCCCAACCTTGTGAGAGGTTCCGGTTGCCACCGACAAGTGCACCGATAGTGGAAGCGTGGATCGATCCCATTGGGGTGAGATTCACCGGAGAATAAGGGAGGCCATTTGTGGCGTTGGTGGTTTGATACCACCCCCTCTCCAGACGAGACGTACTCCATGTTGGGAGGAACTCGGTAAAATATTGGTGTCCCCGCGTGCCTCGGTTATCTCTATACCCGAGCTCTTTACTTATGCACTTTACATTGTGATAGCCTTCGTGCTTGAAGTAATATATATCTTGCTATCACTTTGTTGTTTGTATTGCTTAGCATAAGGTGTTGGTGCACATAGGTAAACCTTAGTTGTTTCTAGGTTGTGCTTTACAAAGTAAACACTAGTTTTGTTCCGCCTTTGTTGAGCCACTCTAGGAAAAGTTTTAATCGCCTATTCACCCCCCTCTAGGCGACATCCGTATCCTTTCAGCACCGATTGATTTGTATATATATGTACATATATTAATTAATGCTTCTTTCTTCTTTTAGCCCTCCGGATCGACCAGCCAGCAACAATCTTCTTCTACGAAAAAGAGCAAGCGAGGCGCGAGCCATCGGTTGAAAGATCGTGCAAAGTTCACGATCGAAGCAGTCCGTGTTGATGGCAGGCCTATAGAGCCCAAGAAGGCCGTAGAGAAATTTATATGTCAGGCTAGAGTTCTTGTTAGGGACCAAATCCCAATCATAATTGAATATTGGAATAAGCCAAAGAAGGGCGATGGTACCTTTGTCGACGAAAGATACAAAGAAATGCTTTGGACTTCGCTGTTGGTAAATTTCACCCTACCGCTAGAGTAGGATGAAAATAAACCGGTTATAAAGGAAAAGGTCAAAGAGTGGACTCTATGACGCTTTCCGCAACTAGAAGACAAAATTGAACAAACTTGTCAAAGCTCGCATATTATGCGAAGATAAGACCTCACTGGCCCGAATTTGTGGCATACAAGGAAGGTGCTATAGCTACAAAGAGGTCAGAAACCCATACGCTAAATTCCCAGAAGAAGGAATATCACCAGAGGACGGGGTCAGGTGGCTACATATCTCAGAGGCCTAAGTGGGAGGAAGCTGAGAAGGCCCTGTGCGCTAGAGGGATCACACCCCAGACACATGGGTGGGACCTATGTGCAAAGACTTGGTTCTACGGAATTGGGGCAAGGTTGGACCCAGAAACGGGATTGTGTATCTTCCCAACAATTCTTGCCAAACCTGTCACTGAACTCATCACGACATATGAGGAAACAGCCGCCAGGACCTTCCATCCTGACAGAGAGAATGACCAGCTGACACGCGCCATCGGTAAAAAAGAACACCCTGTACTTGCACAAGGCACAGGGGGTATGACATGGAAGGGTGGGTTTGCCGAGTGGCGCGACTCTTAAAGATGGCGTGACAGAAAAGAAAAAGAGCGTACAGACCGGATGACACAGATAGAACATGCACTTGTGGCGTTGTAGGCGCAAGTGAATGAACAAAAGAGCCAGCAAGCTACCGACCCATCTCAGCGGCACAAAGAGCCTGCATTGGAAGCTGCCGCCGGCCCATACTCTGCACGGAAAATCATCGTGGCTTCCACGGAGAACATGCAGACCACGCTTTAAATGGCGGGTCCTCGATACCCCGTGGATGAGATCACGGAGAGAGAACACGCTGAGATGCATGTGAGATTAATGGGCTTATCCATTAAGGTGGCGGTTGGCTATGCCTTACCTCCTGTAGCTGGTGGAACTTACCACTGCCGACTGGCTATGCTATTTTCGGGGTGGATGAGGTTGTGAAGGAATATGAGGAAGCACAGCCTGACCATGCTACAGGTGAAGGGGAAACTCAAATCAAATTTGCACTGAAAACAACCATTATTTTGAAGAAGGAACACATTGTGCTTCTAAATTGGAGGCCACTGGCACCCCCGCCGTCTCCGCAGCGTCAGCAGTCTAAGCCACCTCAGCCGTCTCCAAGTCATCAAACTACTCCCCTGTCGTCTCCGGCGCTTTAACCATCTCCTGCGCAGCAGCCATCTCCGGCGCGCTAGCCATCTCCTGCGCGTCAGCCATCTTCGGCGCGCCAGCCATCTCCTGCGCGTCAGCCATCTCCGGCGCTTCAACCATCTCCTGCGCGTCAGCGTAAGTGGAAGAGCAGTGCCACGAAGAGCATCACTAGCACTGCCACAAAGAAATCCGCAGGAAATCGTATGCCAAAGAGTTCAAGAAACTACATCCCGCAGCCTTCCGCCAAGCCATTGCCGGTATTACCGTGGAATCACAGCGACAAGGAGACCAAGAGGATCTCGGAATAAGAGGTCAAGAAATTCTTCCACCTAGACGGGCCAAGCCAAAGGAGAAACTAGATCCGGCGGTGGTGGAGAAGTTTTACAATAATCTTTTGAAACCTGAAACCCCACTTATGCCGGACTACGAGCGCCAGATTATGAATGGGGATGCAAGGCGGAGGGAGTCTAAAAGTAGCAGTCGTGTGGCACCCCATAAAATAGTTCCCATGCTCGGGGAGCAGGAAAACCAATCATGCGCCCCGCTCCAAGTGTTCGACACACGGATAGCTCCTCCTGTAAATGATTACGAGACGGAGCTACAAAGAAAGGCCAATGAGATGGGGATGACTTACATTGCATACTTGAACATCATGGCAGACAACTTGCCCAAAGGCGATGCCAACCCCATACAGCCATAGAAGTATGGGAAAAATCTCGTCAAGAAAGAGGATCTCAAGAATCTACCAACAAAGATGCGAAGATTGCATAAGTGGTACCTTGATTTCTGCAAGACGAGAAAGGAAGAATGGATCACGGCGCATATAAGAGATCAGATTTTGTTGTGCGGAGACGACGAGATTAGCTTCAACATTCAAGACCTGTATTTTCTATTCAATCAGAAGGAACTCGACAAAGCTGCCATCAGCCTTTATTGTGTGTAAGTACTATTTCTGTAATTTCTATCTCATCTCATTCAATTCATTAATTGCTTGTATATATATGCTCACCATATATGTATATACTATTATGCAGGAAAAAGGTTATTGAATGCATGAAAGGAGGCCCTTTTGACATTGGGTTCGTTGACCCAAATAGAGTTCATGAACAAGTGGTAAAACTCAAACCCGGGCAAATAGAAGATTTCTTGCTAACGTATTTACTGAGACAACAAACCAAAAGGGAAATACTATTGCCTTACAACTTCTCGTGAGTGTTACCCTCTCTTGTACACATTCTATTTCGGCTTACTCGATGTTAAGTGTAACTGATGATGAGTTATGCGTGCGTAGGTTCCACTTTATTCTGCTAGTCATTCAAGTTGACTCGAGAAACGTCCTTGTCGTGGACTCGTTACGAAAAGACCATGAGCTATTGTCAAACTTTAAAGAGATGCTCCAGAGGTAATTTCAATCATATTATCGCACTAGATCGGCAACTTTCGTGACAACAAGTAATTAATTACTCCTTTATCCATTTTCTTTGCCGGACAGGGTTTGGAAAAGGTTCACGGGATGGGTCGTGGGTGAATGATCAGAAGAACTAAAATTTGTAGACCAAAATGTAAGTAATACTAGCCAGCTAGGTCTGCGTATCTCTTTGATTCTTCTTACAATTCCATTATATCATGCTTTATTGATTATTATTTCGATTGAACTCTCTATTCTCGTAAAGTGCGTGCATCAGGGACCCGGCATTAACTTATGTGGATACTATGTTTACGAGTTCATTCGCAACACGATATGTGCGACGGGCCAAGCCGCACTAGAACAACTTAGAGTAAGTAAACAAAGTACACAACATTATTTTATTACCATTAGTTGTGTTGAGTTATATATATATATATATATATATATATATATATATATATATAGACCCCATTCTTCATATATATTTAGATCGAACGGATGTGGGACCAACTCCTACCATTTGACCGCATACGAGCCATTCAAGAGGAATTGGCGGGGTTCATACTTGATGAGGTCGTCACGCCTGGCAGAGAACTCTTTAGATATCCACCAAAATGAATGTGTACGGAGATGTTATATTGTATATATGCTTGAACGTGTTTGTCTTGTACTTGATGCTTCAACGTGTACGGAGAATACCACAATGACGACGTTTGTGTATAATAATAGTTGCTTAATTATTCATGTACTCGTATGTACCGACGATGTATGTTTATACCTCTCCCAATCGATTCCCCCTCCCCCCTCCCCGTCCCCACCGCGCCGCAGAAATACACCCAGAATGGGGCGGCGGCAATACTCTGCCGCGACAGAGATTTATGCCGTTTCGTGTTACGAACATTTAACATCGGTTTGTGTTACGAACCGGTGTTAAAGGGGGGCCTGAGCGCTGCGGCAGCCCCACGTGCGCCACCCTTTAACAGCGGTTCGTATAAAAACCGCTATTAAAAGGGCGGCTCTAACACCGAACCCCCAACAACGGTTCTGGAACCGCTGTTAGACGCCTCTACGAACCGGTGTTAGAGGCCTACCTGTGCACTAGTGATGGGATCTACTTTTGAAGATCTGGTCGCAACTAGTCCAACAATAAAAAAGTTTCATAAATCCGATACACGTTTAGACCTACAAACCATTTTGAATTTTTAGATTTCGTATTTAATCTGATTACATCGTCTATTTTGTCTTTTATATTTAGCACTAAATTCATTTTCTATTTTTGACCATAACACATGGACGAGGTAGGGCTTGCATGCACCTAGTAAAGTGTCCGCCAGGCGTGCATGCGCCTAGTGAAGTGTCCGCTAAGATTTGGAACTGCTGTTAGACGCTTCTACGAACCGGTGCTAGAGGCCTACCTGTGCACTAGTGATGGGATCTACTTTTGAAGATCTGGTCGCAACTAGTCCAACAATATAAAAGTTTCATAAATCCGATACACGTTTAGACCTACAAACCATTTTGAATTTTTAGATTTCGTATTTAATCCGATTACATCGTCTATTTTGTCTTTTATATTTAGCACTAAATTTATTTTCTATTTTTGACCATAACACATGGACGAGGTAGGGCTTGCATGCACCTAGTAAAGTGTCCGCCAGACGTGCATGCGCCTAGTGAAGTGTCCGCTAAGATTTGTAATCCGAAAACCGGTCTAAACGTAGCATAATCTTAAAATTATAGTAAAATTGAGTATATGAGTGTATATAAAGATATTTTTCTCCCGGTGTAATCGCAGGGACACTTATATATATAAGCATATATAGTACATCACGGGACGGTCCCACGGCGACACGGCATGCATGTGCCGGACAAATGCTAACCAACGTGACCAAATTAGACCTGGAAACTCCATTTAGTTGACGTGCACGTATGCAGTTCGCGCACATGCATGTACACAACAAACATGACATGCACATCTATCAGACCAAACCTGCTAATCAATCTGACCAAATTATGCCTCATTTACAAATTCAACTGGACTAGTTCACGTCTATCTTCACGCCATTCCATCTTTTCTTCGTGCACTATCTTCCCCCTTGGTGATACATATTACTCAAACAAGATATGCTTCAGCTGCAATGGATCTCACACAAACCACGACGCGGACACAAGATGACACCATGTCAAGTCGCATACAATCGGGTATAGCATCAGCTTAGTTTGACTCTATCAGACACAACCTCACACATATCAACACCTGGACCACAACAACTCAAATCTAAAGGCAACACAACTTGTTGTATACTTCAGCTTCACTCTTTGGTTTAGGAACCTGCCATAACTCCTTGAACTCTCCGTGGTGGTGGACAACTAAACACCATGCTGATCGGATATGCTAGATCGTAAGATGGAACAGTTTTGTTCATTTTCTCCCGAAGAAAAACTACTTGACATGATACTGAGCGCTTAGTATCTTGGCGACAACACTCTTCTTTACCTTGACACATCGTCTAAAAAACTATACTATTTTTGGTAGTGCTAACAGATAACGTGTGAAGTCGTGTGTCCGACGGATCTCTTAAGATGATCATATCGTTTTTCGTATTTGTTGGTGTAGTCTGGACCAGTATCTTCAGATATACGGATGCCATCTTCAGCAATGTCTGCACCTCTGATGCGCTGTTCCTTTGGGGTCTTAGAACTATGACTTCCTGTTATTTTACTATAACAATCTCTAATTTCTCAAGTTTTGCCCGGCTAAAGTGAGTGGGGAGCGAGAATGGCGGTGCGTATTCGGCTCGTGGTAGTGTTACTATTCGTCGTTAGGCTGTGCATTTACGAATTTGTATTTTTTATGACTTTTTTCCTTTATACTGTTGTTGATGCTTATTAGTAGATTCTTTGAAATTCGCAAAACAAAAGAATAATACAAGGATGATCAATAATGTTTTCTTATTTTTTAAGGAATTCAACGATCTACTGTACTCATTGAATTGGAACAATGGTAGCTTTATTACATCTTCTTCCAATCTTAATTCATTTACTGGTCATTTGAGCATCCACGTACACATCGTGGCAGTGCATTCTTCATGCTCCGGGCATATGCCTCCAGCCTTTTCAATCCTTCTTTGGGAGAAGCTGTTTCACCCAACTGTCTCACTATTGCACTGCCAATGATCACACCAAGAGCTCCCCACTGTGCAACCTGTCCATGTCATTTAATTGACGAAGTAAATTACAACCACGAGCCTTGCATGCCACTCCTCATTAAGATGCGTTTTTGAAATTGTGACACCATTTTTTACCTGTTTTGCGTGCTCAGGTTTCGATATGCCAAAGCCAACGGCAATAGGTTTGCTAGTAACCTGCAAAACAAAATCATATGTTCAGTGACTGGATATTTTTGAAACATCATTCCATGAGACCTTCAACACAAGATCCTCCATTTGTAATACAAAAGAATTTTTGCAGTTATATTTTTGTCAATTGTTTTAAATTATCTACCTTTTTAACCTCTTGAATGAGAGATTGCACCTGCGGGTTCACATTTTCGTGGGGACCTGTAACTCCATTGACACTCACCTGCATATAAATTTGATTAACATTGGTTGATCTGGTTCATGAGCTATCTGTGTCATACCTGGCCCCTAGGAGCAATTTTCATAACAAAAATGGTAGATCATGTAAAAAATGTATATTCGACTAAATCTTGTCCAACAATAAATCATCTTTATCAAATTAATCTTCTAATGATTTATCAATCGTGGAATTGATGTCAGGGGTTCGCTCAACGAACTAATTTTCAAAAGAAGAAATGACTGGTTTACATTAATGTTACATACGTTCAATTTAGCCTATCCAAGATGTTAAACAAGTATAAACATCATCTCGATAACATGTATCTAATGATTTTCAAATATATGGCCTCAACTTAAGAATTTTTTTAGATCGGTCACTACTGATTAAGTTAGAAAATGGATCTCATCTTGCTTGCTGGGAGAGAGGAAGCTCCTGGACCTCAGCCATACCTCCAAGTTGTTGATCGGAATTGGATGTGCCAGGTTGGTTGCCCAAACATCCACGGCGTTCTTAATTTCCAAATTTCAACAAGGGGGCTGGGCTGCTCGCTGTGCCAAAGATAAAGGAAAACAAATACTGAACAAGCGACACTTCTGGTTTACTTATTTTGTTAGGTCTCGACTTCTCCGTGCCGATCCCGAAGTTTAGAATAAAAGGTGGTTTGAGGGTGTCTTCAAGAGGGGTATTTTGATTCAGCTCCTGCTGAAAATCCAGGGCCAGGGCACATGCTAATTGCTAAATTGGAATATAATGCACATGGATTGCATGTGACAGATCCTACCAGGTAAACAAAACCTTGTGAAGCTTTGGTGACTTCCTTCATTCTTTCTTCTGGCATGGCTGGTGTCGTAAGAAGAACCTGAATACAACAACCTCTTACGTGAGATAGAGTTTTCGTACTTAATAAGCTATATATAGTCTGGAAGAATTTGAAACAAGTCGCTAGCTTGCTGTAGTGAGAAGGCTACCAGCTCGAGGTTGTGTTTCTTGGCATCACTCATGAATGCATCCGCGGCAATATAAGGGAGATCCGGCACGATAAGACCTGGGAGATGGAGACAATTAACTAGAGAAGCTGGAGCAGCTGCTGCATTCCAAATTGTGAATCTTGAATAATCATCCAAGTGAAAAGGGAGGGAGAGGTTACCGACCGTGTACCCCGGCTTCTTCGACTTTGGCCAACCCTCCTGGGCATAGTGTTAACGGCCTGTAGTAGGAGAAGAGCACCACCGGGCAGGACAGCTCTGGCATCACCTCCTTGAGCATCGCCAGCACGCCATCCATCGTGGTCCCGCCCGCCAGTGCCCTCGCGCTCGATGCCTGGATTGTTGTACCGTCGACGTAGGGGTCGGAGCAGGGGACGCCGAGCTCGATCACATCGGCACCGCAGGATTCCAGGACGCGCAACGCCTCCGCCGTCGTGGCTAGGTCAGGATCACCGGCGGTGATAAACGGGATAAACGCTTTCTGCATGCTCACGGGGTCAGAGAGTATTGACATACCTACACGTATGCCTAACTTACAAGATATACTGCAAGTCATACTACAACGTACCCATCACTGACCCACGCACAATTATACAACGTACCTCTCCTTTGGCCATGAGCTTCGCCAAGGTGTCCGACACGGACCGGCTCCTCCTCATAACTGCTGGCATGGCGAGCGGCGGGGCAGTCGTCGGAGCAATGGCAAACACCGGCCGGTCCGGCCTAATTGTAGCAATACCATTCCTCCGCCTCGGTGTCATGACCACTGCTGCCGGCGACTGGACTAAATTGAAAGACCACCGGAAGCAAGACGCATTGAGCGCCAAAGCCATGTCTGCCTATTAGGCTAGGCCGGGCTTTGTTGTTGGATCAAGTGTGTTTGAGTGGCGTCTCCCCGCGTTTATGGGACTAATAAAGGACCCAGGTATGTTATTGGCTAGTACTCCCTCTGTTCACATGCAGTTTGCGGTTCTATGCAACACACAGATACCAAGAAGGGCCACCGGCGAGCGAGATTAGAGAGAAGTTGGACAAATTTGACCCCGGTACAGTCCCACATCCATCCTCCTTTGCAATTGATTGCATGGCCAGCTGCTAGCCACTCTTTCTGCTTTTCCCTAGCGGAAGGGGAGGGAGGCGTGGGATTTGAGGAGACTTTTAAACGCATCGGAAGACCAATGTGAGGGCATAATAGTGAATCAACTATAGAACACAATGTAAATGAGAAAATTTTGGAAAAGCTAGGTCTATGCATCAACGGAGGGAGTACTGATATCTTATCTCTACCTACTGCTAAAAGGATCAAGGTTTCTCTCTTTGTCCGTCAAACCTTAGATTAGGCTTTGTCTGTCAGGTATCCGATGGCAATGGATGCAAGCAAGAGAGCGGTCCAATAACTAGAAACTGATGGGATGGTCGTGGGTGTAAGGTTTATTTTATAATTTTCAGTCCAAATTTTGAGACTAAAAGGATCAAGGTTTTACACTTTGTCCGTCAAACCTTATAGCAAACTCTAACCGATCTCCTTTTGGCCTTTAAAAGACTTGTTTTCAGCCGCTAACGGCTAGGGACGCACCAACCCGATCCCCAAGCACATGCAATTTTGGGAAGGGATACATGCTAACTTCCATTAAAGAACTAGTCTAGGTCCTCTATCCTTATCATCGGTGGTGCATCGGTGGAGCTTCATAGTAAGGCGCCATAATAGTGACGACTATTATCGTGTCGAAAATAATCCATAGATGGTGGACAATCCAACTATGATGAATCTAGTGATGAGCTAGAACTGAAATCAGATGGTTCTAGTGATGAGGTAGGAGAAAATTTCCTAGACGGTGGAAAAACCCAATTTGTCGGGTTTATGATGGTTGTAATAATTTGTATGACTTATATGCATTACAAATCTACTTATGCTATATTTGGTCATGTATTCATGTGGTAAAATTTGTAAATTTGATCAAAATTTACTTTTAGTCCTCTAAGTTATTGGGGATCGGTTCTGGCACACAAAATTTAGAGGCTAAATATAGGAAGTTAAGGTATAGGGAGTTTTTTCTCCTCTATTTTTTGGGGTTCGATTAGGGTCTTATCTTAGGCTTTGTATGTCAGGTATCCGATGTTAGAAATTGGCTCGATCTGCGATGCTAACCGCCGTGTACTTTTCGGCGGGTTGACGAAGTACTTCTCGTTGACAGTCGTAACACAATGAGCTTAGCTCGAGTCAGTCCGACGAGACGCGCAGAACTAACACACACGTACAAGCTAACCTAGCAAGCAAGCAGCTTGATCGACTCTAGCTAGCTTGCATGTAGGTTATGTACAATGCAACACAGGAAAAACAAAGACGATTTGCCAGAGGTGCGTATCGCGCGCCTCATTACTTTTTTTCTCTTTATTATTTCTGTCTCTCTTGGTTTCTACAAGCCAGGTTACACGTTTATATACAGGTTAGCACTAAACAACCGACTCGGTTAACTAAACCTATTCCTATACGTGTACGTATACAGCTGGCCTATTCAGACAAGAAAACACAAGTGCACGCAACTCCGTTCCGGAGCCGGGTCGTGCTTAGATTTCTAACAATCATCCCCCTAAGCACGATATGAGCTTCACTTATACCTGGATCCCAAATGCGCCAGCTGCTCCTCGCGGGCGTCATCCACGGCATTGCTTTCGCCGCTCCAGGCATCCTCTTCGACATTGCTTTCGTCGTCTCTTGTGGCCCCCATGTCGCCGTCTTTGCTCTTGTCGGCTTCTCCATGGCTTCACGCCGACAATCTTTTTTGTCCACGCCCTTCTCCATGCATTCACGCCGACTGTCCTTTTTGTCCGCGCCTTGAGACATTATACTTGGTTCAATGAAGTACTTTCTCATCGATGCCTCACATATTTGATCTACTGCTTGTCGGTGCTCTTGGATGCAATAGAACAAATATGTAGGAGGTAGCTCAAATTGGTTTTCTTCTAGATTCTCTATACCACGGGAAAAGCATCTTGGTGGATCTGCACCTCCTATTATTGGGCCTCCTCCATCTATCTGGCCACTAGTCTACACTCTTGGACCATCGCCTTCTGTCCTTGCTGGCCTGTTTGCTGGGCTCGCTTAAGCTCCCCCTCCTTCTCTTATAATTGCTGGGCAAACAAGTGCAGGTACCGCTGCGCATGCATCTACGCACCCTTCCAGTTCCGTATCTTCTGGCCATGGACTAGCATTTTCTTCAAACTCTTTGTCTTCTGGGAGAATTCCTAGTGCTTCTGGCCTGGTGTCCACGCTTGGAGCTCCCCCTAGGCCTTCAACATCTTCTGGGCCCGAACTTGCTGACAAGGATTAGCTTGGTTGATCCATATTTTCTTCATACTCAAGATCCCACGTGACATGAAAAGTTGGATATCCCGGTTCGTTGGAGCCCCAGTTCCATGATTTTTCTTCCTCAAAGACTACGTCGCCCTTGACAACCACCTTATTGGTATAAGGATTGCACAAACGGTATGCCTTTGAGCTTTCATAGCCCGTCATGATCATTGGAGTCCTCTGACCGCCAATTTACTCTTATGTCGGACTCCATCTTGACATGCCCCAAGCACCCAAAAGTGTGAAGATGATCAACCGAGGGTTTCCATCCGTAGCATGCTCCGTACGACGTTATACCAACTCCACTCTCAGTAGATTCCATGTTCAGCAAATACACAGTCGTATTGACTGCCTCACCCCAGAATTTTCCTGGCAAGCCTTTACTCTTCATCATGCTCTGTGCCATGGTCAACACAGTTTGATGCAGCTCACCCCCTTGATCAATGCGTAGGGATCTTATCTTTGCCTCCACCTTGAACTCTTCGGCTTCCTTGATCTTCTCGAATGCTTGTTGAGCTTGATCTTTACTTTTCATCAACACAATCCATATGTATTTACTATGATCATCCACCACAAGCATGAAGAACTTATTGCCGGACGGAGTTGCGGGTGAAATTCCAACGCATAGATCGCCATGAACAAGTTCTGAGGTTTTACTTGCCTCAAATGCGGCTTCACATGAGAACGGGGCACTCTGTTCCTCGTGATGCACACACGGGAGATCGTGATCCACTTGCGCCACAATATCCGTAGCCGCTGATGGAGGATCCTACTCATCCTTCTGTTGGGCCACGCGGAGATAAAACAAAAAAATTCCTCTAACATGGTGATCCCAAGATCTAGCTGAGGTAGGAGGCCACGAGGTTTACCACTAGACACGCAGTTGCGGATTAATGATGAAGCGCGTCAGTTGATGTAGTGCAGTCCTCACGATCTGATCGTCCTGGTGCTGATTGTACAACACCTCTGCTGGTATCCACACGTACAAGGAGGAGCACTGGCGGCGAACTGCTAGGTTCGATACGACGGTAGGACTGCTCTGGAGCTAGGGTTTCCAACACATGGAATGACCTAACCGAACAACGATTAACCTTTATGGGTTACGGTGCTCCACAATATATAGGGAGTGAACGTGGGCTCTGCTCGCGCGGCCCATTCACTAAAGCCCATATAACACTAGTCACCTGAGTCTAACTCACCAACTCAGTCCTAATCCGGTTTAGGTCCAAATCCAATCCGAACTTGCTCCCACTCTTAAGTGTGTGACCCCGCAGGCTCATGGCTACTTGGACACGATTGGAGTCCGAATCTCAATCGATCAGTCGGCAGCGGCTCCTAGCAGAATGTGCCGACTCCCAAGTACCAAAGAGTCATGACGACTTGCCTTTCCAATGTGACTTGCGTCCGAGTCCCTTTTGCCTCACGATATACCTTGTCAGACTATAGGCGAATATATGTCATCCCTTAAATAGTCTGACTCTCTTCTCGATCCGAGATAAGTGATTCACCCGACTAACTCTTAGTCGACCGCCTCGGTTAACACTTAACTGAGTCGTGCATGCCCATGCTTTCCGAATCATATCTTCCGAGTGGGCCCAGAGAATATCTCTCCGAGTGGAGGGGCAAAATCACATCTTGGTTATTCACATTGCACAGCTTGATTCTCAATCGACCCGAACTCTGCCTTTATAACTGCCCAGTTACGGATCAACATTTGACAGAACCTAAGTCGGTGATCCTCAACTCGGACTATGCAACAACCTCAGGTCTAAGGATTACATTGATTGAGATATACAAATGAAAACTTGTTCGTTGTACCTCAATATGGGTCAATCCGACTCGCTAAACTCTTTAGCCGAGTCTGTGTAAGTCGGAATGGCATCTCCATGCCCATGACAAGTGGAACCGAGTCATCAAGCCGACTTTCACATTGGTCTAAGTTGTGTGTCCAGCACAACCTCGATGACCAAGGATATGTAGTACAAACAACATGAATGCATAGTTCCACAACCGAATCACATATTCAATGATATACATCAGATGTTTATACAAGGACAACTTTATATCTTTATGAATACAATGGGAAATCTCATCATACATGATTGCCTCAAGGGCATATTCCCAACAGTCTCCCACTTGCACTAGAGTCAATCTTCCGACATCACATGTCTAAGCATCTAATGCCCATGGCTCTCAGGTGCGCCTCATTCTTTGACTGGGGTAACGGCTTTATCAACGGATCCGCAATATTTGCATCCGTGTGTACCTTGCATAACTTGATATCACCCTGATCCACGAACTGGCGAATCAGGTGGTACCGCATGAGTATGTGCGTGTTCTTCTGGTGTTGTCTAGGTTCCTTGGCTTGTGCAATAGCACCATTGTTGTCACAATACACGTCTAATGGATTGGACGAGCCCTGAACCACACCAATATCCATGAGGAAATTCCTCATCCGATAGCTTCCTTTGCTGCCTCTGAGGTGGCAATATACTCAGCCTCTGTTGTAGATGCAGACACAGTCTCTTGCTTGAAACTCTTCCAGCTCACAGCACCTTTGTTTATAATAAACACGTATCCGGATTGCGAACGATAATCATCAGAGTCGGTAAGATAACTCGCATCCGTGTAACCCTTTATACTGAGTTCATCCTCACCACCATAATCCAAAAACATATCCTTAGTCCTTCTTAAGTACTTTAGGATATTTTTAGCCGCTGTCCAGTGGATTTCTCCAGGATCAGCCTGGTATCTGCTCACAACACTTAGAGCATAGGAAACATCCGGCCTAGTACAAATCATGGCATACATGATGGATCCGACTGCAGAAGCATACGGAATCGCACACATCCGACTTCGCTCATCAGTTGTCGAAGGACACTGAGTCTTGCTAAGTTTTACACCATGGGACATCGATAAGAACCCCTTCTTAGACGATTCCATGTTGAACTTCTTCAACACTTTGTCCAAATAAGTACTCTGACTCAATCCAATGAGCCGTCTTGATCTATATCTATAGATCCGGATTCCGAGAATATATGTTGCCTCACCCAAGTCTTTCATTGAGAAACTCCTTTCCAGTGATTCCTTGGTTTCTTGGAACATCTGGACGTCATTTCCAATCAATAATATGTCATCCACATATAAGATTAGAAAGTTTACTTTGTTCCCACTAAACTTCTTGTACAAACAAGAATCATGATCACTCTTGATGAAGCCAAACGATTTGACTACCTCATTAAAGCGAATATTCCAACTCTGAGATGCTTGCTTTAACCCATAAATGGATTTCTAAAGTTTACATACCTTGTAAGCATTAGCCGGATCGACAAAACCCTCGGGCTGTATCATATACACGTCCTCGGTTAAATTTCCATTAAGGAAAGCCGTTTTGACATCCATCTGCCATATCTCATAGTCGAAATAGGCCGCTATAGCTAACATGATCCGAACTAATTTAAGCATCGCTACGGGCGAGAGAGTCTCGTCGTAATAAACTCCTTGAACTTGTCGGAACCCCTTCGCGACAAGACGTGCTTTATTGACGGAAACATTTCCATCCATATCAGTTTTCTTCTTAAAGACCCATTTGCACTCGACGGGTCTTGCACTGTCTGGCAGATCAACCAAGTTCCAAACTTGATTTTCAACCATGGACTTTAACTCGGATCTCATGGCTCCAAGCCATGACTTGGAATTAGATCCCACCATCGCTTCCGAATAATTTGCCGGCTCATCACTGTCTAAAAGTAACACATCACGAACACTTCGTAATCTTGCCGATCTTCGTAGTATAGGTGCTGCAGCCGGCTCAGCTACCATGACTGGCTCAACTTCCAAGGTTTTTGCCGACTCGCTACTAGCCGGTTTATCTCGAATTTCTTCGAGCTGCACCGTGCTCCCACTTACTCCTCGACTGAGAAACTCTTTCTCAAGGAAGACACCGTTCCGAGCAACAAACACTTTGCCCTCTTCTCGGTTGTAGAAGTAGTAACCCAAGGTTTCCCTCGGATACCCCACGAAAATACACTTATCCGACTTAGCTGTAAGATTGTCCGACTGAATCCGCTTGGCAAATGCTTCACAACCCCAAATCTTAAGAAAAGACAAACTCGGCTTTTTGCCTGTCCACATCTCATGCGTTGTTTTCTCTACCGACTTTGATGGTACTATGTTTAGTGTGAACGCCGCTGTTTCTAGAAAATAACCCCAAAATGATAAAGGCAGATCTATCCGACTCATCATTGATCGTACCATGTCCAACAAGGTCCGATTCCGCCTTTCCGAAACACCGTTCCTTTGCGGCGTTCCTGGCGGAGTAAGTTGAGGAACTATTCCACAACTTTTCAGATGGTCATCAAACTCATGGCTCATTTACTCGCCTCCTCGGTCCGACCGAAGAAACTTTATTTTCTTATTGAGTTGATTATGTGCTTCATTCTGGAATTCTTTGAACTTTTCAAAGGCTTCTGACTTATGTTTCATCAAGTAGATATATCCATACCTACTCAAATCATCAGTGAAGGTAAGGAAGTACTCATAACCACCCCTGGCTGTCGTGCTCATTTGTCCACATACATCACTATGTACTAGTCCCAATAAGTCGGACGCCCTTTCGCAACTCTTTGCAAAAGGTGTCTTGGTCATTTTGCCGAGTAGGCAAGATTGGCATGTCTCGAACAACTCCAAGTCGAACGAAGTTAGGAGCCCATCATCATGGAGATTCTTCATGCGTTTCCAACTTATATGACCAAGCCGACAGTGCCAAAAGTAAGTCATATTCAAATCATTTGGTTTCAACCTTTTAACATTTATGTTATAACCCGATTCACCATCAAGATTCAAAATAAATAACACGTCCTAGACGGGTGCAAAGCCGTGAAACATATCATTCAAATACAAAGAACAACCATTATTCTTGATATTCGACTCATAGCCTTGCCTCATCAAACATGAAGCAGAAATAATGCTTTGACTGAGCACTGGAACATAATAACAATTATTCAGTTCCATAATGAATCCGGAAGGTAAATGAAGTTGCATCGTGCCGACTTCCAACGCAGCAACTCTTGCTTTGTTGCTGACTCGAATATCAACCTCGCCTCTTGCTACGCTCCTAGTTCTTACCAGTCCCTGCAACGAGTTGCAGATGTGAATAACTGATCCGGTATCATATACCCAAGAACTATTAGGTGCATCAGCAAGATATATGTCTATAACATTGCAAACAAGTGTACCTGAGTCGGAAGTCATACCTCCACTCTTGGCTTTGTCGGCCAAGTACTTGCTGCAGTTCCTCTTCCAGTGGCCATCCGCCTTACAATAGAAGCAAGTGGATCCAGCTGAAGGAGATGGATTAGTCCCTGAGGAAGCGCTTGGGACCGGGTCCTGAGCCTGCTTTCCTCCTGACTTAGCCTTCTTCTTAGTCCAAGAACTCTTCTTGAACTTAGCCTTATTCTGCACCATCAACACTTGACTGGCGCCCTTATTGAGATCCGTCTCTGCCTGCTTGAGCATCCCATGTAATTCAGTGAGCTTCTTATCCATACCATGCATATGGTAGTTCGAAATGAACTGCCCATATGCACTAGGAAGAGAGTTCTGAATTATATCCGTAGCGAACTCTTCGCTTATGGGGTAGCCAAGCCTCTCCAGAGACTGCACGTAACCAACCATTTTGATCACCATCCTTAAGCTTGCAACTCAGCAAAGCTTGAGAGACTTGATACCTCTCAGTCTTCGCCTGAGCCTGGAACATACTTTTTAGGCTTTCGGTCATATCGTAGGCCTCAACATTCTCGAACTGCTTTTGCAAGTCCGGTTCCATGTGAGCAAGCATAAGACTGTTGGAGATATGCCCTAGAGGCAATAATAAATGTAGTTATTATTATATCTTTGTGTTTATGATAAATGTTTACATTCATGCTATAATAATATTAACAAGGAAACATTGATACTTGTGTGATTTGTAAACTTAATTTGAAGTCCCTAGTATAGCCTCTATACTTCACTAGCTTGTTGGTTGATAGATGATTGTGGTTTCCCTATCATGAACATTGAGATGTTATCAACAACAAGATCATATCGTTAGGAGAATGATATGGTGGACATACTCCTATAGATAAGCGTAGCATAAAGATCAAGTCATTTCAATAGTTCAATTGCTATATGCTTTCTGATACATAGTAACCTAATTCCTTCGACCACGAGATCATGCATATCACCTTTACCGGATGGATGCTTTGATGACATCAAACACCACACCATAACTGGGTGTCTATAAAGGTGGCATTGAGTGTTCGGAAAGTTTTGGTTGAGACACATGGATCAAGAGTGGGATTTGTCCATCCATATGACGGATAGATATACTCTGGGCCCTCTCGGTGGAATGTCATCCAATTAGCTTGCAAGCATGTGACTGGCTCACAAGGGATCACATATCACGGGAACGAGAAAAGAGTACTTATCGGTAACGAGGTTGAACTAGGTATGCAGAGATACCGACGATCATAACCTCGGATAAGTAAACTATCGCGAGACAAAGGGAAATTGGTATCGTATGTAAGTGGTTCATTCGATCGCAAAGTAATCGTAGAAATATGTGGGAGCCATATGAATTTCCAGATTCCTCTATTGGTTATTGTTCGGAGAAGTGTCTCGATCATGTCCGCATAATTCACGAACCGTAGGGAGACACACTTAAGGATTCGACGTTGTTTGAGTAATTATGGTATTATGAGAAAGAGACCGAATGTTGTTCGGAGTCTCGGATGGGATCCGGGATATCACGAGGTGATCCGGAATGGTCCGGAGAATAAGATTCATATAAGGAAAGTCCCGTTTCGGAGTTCGGAAATGATTCCGGTGTTTTCATCGGGAATGTTCTAGAAGGTTCCGGAATGTCCGGCACTCCGGGGGGGGGGGGGAGGGGTACATGAATGTGTCATTACATATTGGAATGATTGCATCATGTACTAAGTGTTCTTGCTGTTCCAAATAAAGGATTAAATTGAATCCTAAAACAGAAAAGTCAAATGTCCAGTTTGAAAGTCAAACGGCTAAAACAAGAAACTGCGGGAAACAAGCAAGAGGAGGAAAAACCGACTTGGGGGAGGAGTCCCTCCTCTCCAAGCCGGCGCGCCACCCAAGGCCGACTTGGGGAGGGACTCCCCTCCCCTTGGCCGCCCCTCCCACCTGTAAAAGGAGGGGCAGGGCCTCCTCCTCTAGACACACAAGTTCCTATCCTCTAATCTCCGGTTTAGAGCCGTTTTGGTTTAGAGCTTCTAATTGCCCTAGCCTTCGGTTTAGAGCCTTCTAATTGGTGTGTATAATCCCTAGACCACTAATAGTTCTCTCTCATACTCCACCATACTCTCTCCGGCTTAAGGCGAAGCCCTACGGGATCTCCCCTCTACTTCCGGTACCACGCCGTTGTGCTGCCGGAATCGCGAGGAGAGTGCTACAACCTCCGCTGCCTGCTGGAACAAGGGAGAGGAAGGTCTTCGTCGAGTACCGAACGTGTGACCGACTGCGGGAGCGCTGCCGGAACGCAGCGCCGGAAGGATCGTCTACGCGATATTGAGATCGGAAAGAGTACGACTACATCACCCACGAGAATCCGCTCTCGTTAAACACTTTGGAATCTTCGAGGGTAAGTTATTCCATCAACTCGTTGCTACAATCTAGTAGATAGATCTTGGCTTGTTTATTTGTATGCGATAGAAATTTTTTGTTTTCCATGCTAGGAAACCCTACAAAGACAACTAATATCCGTGGACTCATCCTTAGCCCGACGGTAGGCATTGGTGGCAGCGACAGTCGCATTCTCATTCGGCTCATCTCGAAGTGGGTTGTCTAGGACATGGTCCTTCTTTTCTTGTTTGAGAACAATTCTCAGATTTCAATACCAGTTGGTAAAATTAGTGTCGTTTAGTTTATCTTTCTGGAGGATAGTTCTCAACGCAAAACCGGATATCTGAGAGTGACTGCTACTTGATGCCATGATCTACAACAGAAAATATGCAAAACACTTAAGACATGTATTCATAAAAGAGCAAGCATATTAAACATTTTAATATTTTATGCTCCCACTAGAACCAACACCCCTCTGATGGTTGCATAGTGATTCAGGATCCTAAATAAGCAAGTCGGCTAGTGAGCTTTAGCATCACCGCTAGCTGCCAAGTGATCTAGGTAGACAACTCCTTGTCAATCGCATCTCATAAAACTCCTGTTGGATGGGTGGCATCACATGCCCCGGCTCCCATCCGACTTTTTCCCGAGCCCCACAACCGTTGTGATAGACCCGTCTAGATTACCGAGTGTTTCCGCAGTAAGAGTCCGACTCGAACCCACCTAGTCGGAAAGAATTGGCAGCACCTCAATTTTATGAGCCCACTACCAAAAATTTCCGACTTGTGATGGTGCAAACACTGGCGGGGAAACCGACTAGACCTTCTTTGAGGGATTAAATTTTACCGACTATCTAATAGAGGTAAAACAAAGACATAACAATAACACAAAATAAAGCAATTATAATGTGAAATGGTATGACTCTCTTCATGGCGATATCCATCTCCACAAAGCCTGTAATCCGACTCGTGCCAACTCTTGTCACTTGCCATCTTACTCCATGTCACCGACATGTACATCGCCTTGCATGCCTTCCGGGTTCTCCAAATAGCTACACTAGCTTAGTAAAGTAAATTACATAGAGAATCTGACACGCATGTCATTATACAATAATATGACAGCATCTAGGCTCCGGCCGGCTGACAAAACCGTGATTCGCAGATCACGTATGGATTACACACATACATCACATGCACATGAACCATACCATTCACAACTTCCTGCAAAATCAAGTTATGCATAGATACAATATCTATCGGTGTTGTGAAACTCACAACGACATCTAAGGCGCTACGACCATGCACATGAACCATACCGAAAACGTAGATCTCATCTACGATTAGGACATGGATTCTGACCATTATTCCGATTCGATCAAACTCTTTGATATTCGATCACGACTTCTGGATTTACGTGTCACAGTCTACCCCAATGGCGGAAGCCGACCGGTAGGGATATGTCGTTCCACGACCTCAGCAGTATGATCACGGAAATCAGATCTACCATTCCCCGAGTACAGTTGATCCAATCAACCTCTTACAAAATCGATCTATATCATAGATCGACCACCAAACAACACATAGATCTCATCTATAGCCAACCGCATATCACATATGCGCGATCTCGAGCCTAAAACCAGAAGCTATTGCTCTGATACCACTGTTGGGCCACGCGGAGATAAAACAAAAAATTTCCTCTAAAATGGTGATCCCAAGATCTAGCTGAGGTAGGAGGCCACGAGGTTTACCACTAGACGCGCAGTTGCGGATTACTGATGAAGCGCGTCAGTTGATGCAGTGCAGTCCCCATGATCCGATCGTCCTGGTGCTGATCGTACAACACCTCTGCTGGTATCCACATGTACAAGGAGGAGCACCGGCGGCGAACTTCTAGGTTCGATACCACGGTAGGACTACTGTGGAGCTAGGGTTTCCAACACATGGAATGACCTAACCGAACAACGATTAACCTTTCTGGGTTACGGTGCTCCACTATATATAGGGAGTGAACGTGGGCTCTGCTCGCGTGGCCCATTCACTAAAGCCCATATAACACTAGTCACCGTGAGTCCAACTCACCAACTTAGTCCTAATCCGGTTTAGGTCCAACCCAACCAGATTACAGGTTCAGATCCAATCCGAACTTTCTCCCGCTCTTAAGTGTGTGACCCCGCAGGCTCATGGCTACTTGGACACGATTGGAGTCTGACTCTCAATCGATCAGTCGACAGCGGCTCCTAGCAGAACGTGCCGACTCCCAAGTATCAAAGAGTCATGACTACTTGCCTTTCCAATGTGACTTGCGTCCGAGTCCCTTTTGCCTCACGATATACCTTGTAAGACTATAGGCGAATATATGTCATCCCTTAAATAGTCCGACTCTCTTCTCGATCCGAGATAAGTGATTCACCCGACTAACTCTTAGTCGACCGCCTCGGTTAGCACTTAACCGAGTCGTGCATGTCCATGCTTTCTGAATCATATCTTCCGAGTGGGCCTAGAGAATATCTCTCCGAGTGGAGGGGCAAAATATCATCTTGGTTATTCACATCACACAACTTGATTCTCAGTCGACCCAAACTCTGCCTTTATAACTGCCCAGTTACGGATCAGCGTTTGACAGAACCTAAGTCGGTGATCCTCAACTCGGACTATGCAACAACCTCAGGTCTAAGGATTACATTGATTGAGATATACAAATGAAAACTTGTTCGTTGTACCTCAATATGAGTCAATCCGACTCGCTAAACTCTTTAGCCGAGTCTGTGTAAGTCGGAATGACATCTCCATGCCCATGACAAGTCGAACCGAGTCATCAAGCCGGCTTTCACATTGGTCTAAGTTGTGTGTCCAGCATAACCTCGATGACCAAGGATATTTAGTACAAACAACATGAATGCATAGTTCCACAACCGAATCACATATTCAATGTTATACATCAGATGTGTATACAAGGACAACTTTATATCTTTATGAATACAATGGGAAATCTCATCATACATGATTGCCTCTAGGGAATATTCCCAACACCTTCAACTCAGTTACTTCGAGCATCAGGATCATCGCTCCATCATCTCCTTCCTGGGCGATGAGAGCCCTTTCCTTTTCCTTTTGTAGGATCTGGCAATCATCTTTGAAGTGACCGAGCTCGACGCAGTTATGTCACCTTACTTTCTTTATGTCAAACTTCCTCCGCGGCGGGGCGTCATCTTTGTCCTCCTGCCCTGCGATGTACTTTTTCACTGGGCGTTGCTTCTCCTTGCCGCTCGTGGAGCCTTCTTGCTTTTCTTTTGAAAGAGTTATCCACTGCTGCTTTGTGAGCATCAGGTGCTCAACCTGTTCTGGATCACTGAAGCTGATCCGGATTCTCTCATCGTGTGCCTTGAATCTTCCGACGAGATCCTCAACCGTTTATGTATTCAGGTCGAGACATTGTTCGATCGATGTAACGATCTGCATGTAGCGCGCCGACGCCGCACGCAGGAACCTTCTGACGTTCTTGATCTCATCCAATTTCTCGCCATATCCCCTGATTGCGTTGACAAGGGTAAAGAAACGGGCGGCAAACTGATCAACCATCTCGCTCTCCTCCATCTTTAGATCTTCATAGCTTTTTGTCGAAGTTTGAAGATGCCCTTCCTTCACGCCGATTTCTTTCCGACGAGGTGCTGCATCACGTCCTTCGGCATGACGGAATAGAGCGCCGTTAACGCTTGGCGATCCTTCCGGTACTTCGCGCCTCCCTTAATGTACTCGTCGCCTCCTGGATCGACGGCCTCCCAAACCTCCTGAGCTTCCATGGCCACCTCCATGTTGAGAGCCCATAGCCCGTAGTCCTTGCGATCGAGGCGCGAATACAAAGCCGCCCCCACCGTCTCCGTCACTGGTGCCGATGCCGAGCTCTCGCTAAACTTCACAATCGCCATGACCTCTTAGTACTTTCAGCAGATCGCGAACGACGAGCTTGGCTCTGATACCAATTGTTTGCGACGTTGTCCGCCGTGTACTTTCCGGCGGGTTGATGATGTACTTCTCGTCGACAGTCGCAACACGATAAGCTTGGCTCGAGTCAGTCCGACGAGACGCGCAGAACTAACACACACGTACAAGCTAACCTAGCAAGCAAGCAGCTTGATCGATTCTAGCTAGCTTGCATGCAGGTTATGTACGATGCAACACAGGAAAAACAAAGACGATTGGCCAGAGGTGCGTATCGCGCCTCATAATTTTTCTTCTCTTTATTTCTTCTGTCTCTCTCGGTATCTACAAGCCAGGTTACATGTTTATATATAGGCTAGCACTAAACAACCGACTCGATTAACTAAACCTATTTCTATACATGTAGGTATACCGCTGGCCTATTCATACAAGGAAACACAAGTGCACGCGACGCCATTCCGGAGCCGGGTCGTGCTTAGATTTCTAACATCCGATGGCAATGGATGCAAGCAAGAGAGCGGTCCAACTGGAAACTGATGGGATGGTCGTGGGTGTAAAGTTTATTTTATAATTTTCAGTTCAAATTTTGAGACCAAACTCTGAATTAGTCCCATGCCACTCGGATATATTATTCTCTGTCATGTGGGTCCTCTGGTCCACCTTGTTACTCGCCGCGTCCATCTTGGACCAGTCGCCTCGATGCACGCCATCACCATTGATCGAGAGGGCGTGAAACTTGCCCAGCTTGAGAATAATCACCTTCCCAGAGTGGTGACAAAGGAAAGATTTTCTTGATAAAGACACAATCTTTTCAAGCTGTAGAGTCATCAGGTAGATCGTCGCATTTTATCAGCCCTTGCAGAGCAGCTTCATGACCTTTATGCAGTAAACACCGCTGAAGGATTGCTGATGGAGCAACATGTGGAGCAGTAAATGTAAGTTCACATGTTCTGTATGGTTACTGATCCAAGAAACTTCTAATTTGTATCCACCACATAGTCTTGCAAATATTTTTTGGAACATGCTACGTTGTATAGATCACAAGTTCAGAATTCTTATCAACATGGAGTGCTTTCCATTATATGATCATTATGGCTTTATAAAAATGATATGGTTTTTAATGGTAAATTATCCATGTCATCTACCGATGTGCTCATATGATCTTTCTGCGGTCTTCTCTACAAACGTGTGGATAATCGCAAATTATCTACGGGTGTGTCTACATGGTTCGAGAATACAGTGAGGGTAGTTTTATCCCATATGGATGATCTATGGACTGAGACTCCAGCAACATAGACGTGGGGGATAAGTTTCATGTTTCATGTGTTTGTCCCATGTAGACATTTTTGTTAGATTTTTTGGGATGTGTGTGTTGGGACATGTCTCTCTACATGGAGATGTGTTGTCAGCCCAACATCAGCCCGTGAAAGTTCAACATGTTTCAAACGTTGATCGATGTTCGTATCCAACGGCCGAGGTGCTTCTTGGAAGAGGAGAACACAACCTAGTGAGAAGAGAGGAAGAAGAAGGAGAGATGATTTCTATCTAGATTTCTGAGACCTGACCAGTATGTTTTTAAGTAGGTTTTTGAAGGCTCAAACATGATTGGATTGGCTCCAAACTTGGTGAGCTTGTTCCTTGCTTTGAATACTCCGATCTAGTTAGCTGATTTGAGATTTGGGTCAGTGTAGCTTCAGATTTGGAAGCGGTTTAGTTAGTTCGGACTGCTGCAGTTTTAGCACAGAGAAGTTTTGATAGACGAACAGTTTGGGCAGGCAAACAGTGCCCGATTGGCCTGAAATTTGGCATGTATGTTAGACATTCGTATGTCAGCTTGTTTACCAAGTTTGGTGATGATTTGATCTACGGTTTAAGAGCAGTTTGCTGATTGCCGAAGATGATAAAAACTAAGATACTCTTCTTTGCTGTAATCTTTCTCTCAAGTGGTTGTTGTTGTTGTTGCCGGTTGGAAACATGCTGAGTGTGTTGTATATCTTTAGATGTTCTAGAGAAGACTCTCTACCTAGGTTGCTCATAGTGAAGCTCGCGTGGACTAGATGGTCCGTACCTGTGATTTTTTTCCTTCTTACCTTGAGAAGGTTTTTCCACGTAAATCCTTGTGTCACCTGTGCATGTGCTCATTGTTTTATTTCCACTGCATATCTTTCGATTGAAACTATCCTCGGGGTTCACCACAAGCAGTGGGGGTTGTGCTTCTTCCCCAACAAAGTGGTATCAGAGCTGAGGTTCAGTTTGTAGCTAGTTACAAAGCAAAGTTTATTTTTGGGCTGAGTGCATTTGCTTTTGGTGAAGAATGGAAGTGAATACCAACAAAATGATTTCTTTGAATGGTACAAATTATCAAGCATGGAAGATCAAGATGAAGTAGTTGTTATATGTGAAGGATTACTAGAAGTCGGTGTTCTCCGCAGAGATGCCCAATGATATGCAAGAAGCTCATTGGGAGATACTTCATCTCCAAGCTTGTGGGTTCATCCGACAATGGGTGTATGATAATATTTTGAACCATATCATTGATGAGTCACATGCACATACCTTATGGCAGAAATTGGAGGAGTTGTATACCCGCAAAGAAGGTACTAACAAGATGTTCTTGATCAAGAAATTTATGCATTTGAGGTACAAGGAGGGCACTCCAATTGCAGATCATGTGAATGAATTTCAGGGCATTATAAATCATCTATCTTCAATGTGTATCACATTTGAAGATGAAGTGAGAGCCTTGCTGCTACTTGGATCATTACCGGACACTTGGGAGACCTTTAAGGTCACCATGTGCAATTCAGCACCTAATGGAGTAGTCACTTGGAACCTTCAAATGGTTCCAAGTGAAATGTCAGTGACCGAGTCATGGGGGAGAAGTAAGAGCAATGGTCCGAGTAAGGGAGGTGAAAGAATTAGAAGCAAATCAAGAGGCAAAGACAAATATGGTGGTATTATATGCCATCACTTCCATGAGAAGGGCCACATCAAGTGGCATTGTGAACAATGGAAGAAAGACAAAAATAAAAAGAAGAAAGTTCAGAAACAAACCGGTAGTGATAGTGATAGAGGCCAGATTATTGCGGTTGAGGAGATCATGTTTCTCATGCATGAAGAACATGATGGCAGAAGTGTTTCCACCATTGAGGAGATGATCACTGTAGTTTCTGATGATACCATCAACCTTGCAGATGGTGATGAGATGACTTGGTTTCCGGAAAGTGGTGCTACCATACATGCTACATCTCGTAGAGAGCTCTTCACCAACTAAACAGCAGGTGACTTTGGTGTTGTGAAGATGGGAAATAATGATAGAGAAAAAATCATTGGAAGGGGAGATGTGCACTTGGAGATTGAAAATGGTATGGAACTAGTCCTCAAGTCGGTGAGGCATGTTGAGGACCTTTGGCTCAACATTATCTCGGTTGGATTGCTTGATGGAGATGGGTACTTGAGAAGACCTGGAAATGCACAGTACAAGCTCACCATGAAGGAAATATGCCCTAGAGGCAATCATAGAGATGATTATATTTCATATGTATCCATGAGTTATTGTAATGTTCCTTGAATATCCATATCAGGCAACTTGTATTGATTGACAATTATGTGAATTGTTCGTGAAACTCTTTACTTGTATGGTTATTTAATAGTTGTCCCTAGTCGGAGTTCATGTGAGGACACACGTGAATATTAGACTAGCACATCGATTGGTTGATGACTATGTTTCGCAAGTCATAGACATGGAGATGTCAAACCAATGATGTGGACACATGTTATGAACATGGGTTGGACTGACCGAACTTGAGACTGGCAATTAGACTTGTAGCTCTCTCTACACATCGTGTACGTTTTTGACCTTAGACCTAAGATTGTCGCATGTACTTGAGATGTGGATCGACCTACTTTGGGGCTATCAACCACTACTCCGTAACTGAGTAGTCATAAAGGTAGTTTTCGGGTTCCTGAAGCATGCTGCAAGGCATGGTCAATCAAGATGGGATTTGCCCCTCTCTACTTGAGAGAGATATCTCAGGGCCCCTCGAGTGATCAGATCCAGAAATGCATGGTCGTGCTACATAAGGTTAAAAGTTAACCTAGTAAAGGGATTTCGAATCACAGTATCGAGAAAGGGAGGTCAGCTTGGAGCTAGACCAAATATCGTGAGGCAAAGAGAAAGACATGTACTAAACCTTGTGATGGTTCGTCCGATATGATATTTGTATGTGTTTAGGAGTTGACACGTCTTGCTAGAGGCCGCTACCAACTATTGACAGAATAAGTGTATTCGTGTCATGTCTACACGTATATGAACCTATAGGGTAACACACTTAAGGGGATGGAAGCCTAATGAGGATTGGATCCGAATTAGACCAAGCTTAGGCTACTAATGGGCTGCTAATATAGAAGCTCACTAGGGATGACTATATAAGAGAGGGTGGGGCGAGCTGACCAGGGTTAGACCATTCCACCCAGCTGCCACACCTCACGCCTGTGTAGCACGCGCGGACCTAGCAGTCCGGCGTCTGACGCTTCCACCCCGCACGTGTGGATACCTCGGAGGTGCTGCATCTGTAGCACTTGGACGAGCTGCGCAAGGGGATCTGCTCGTGGGACGAGGACAAGGAGGAGACATGGAACGTCTGCACTGCCTCAACGTGCTTCATCAAGTTTCACAACTGCGCGTCTAGTGGTAATCCCGTTATCTATGACAACAGTAATCCTGGTTTACGCGGTAGAAAATTTTGATTTGCGCTAGTATAGCCTACCCGTATCCCTTCACACCAAAGGGAACCTGGTTGTTGTAAAATATAACATGGTTTTAGTTTGTATCATGTTCATGCTAAGCTTTCTGCTTCTTGTGTCAATGCATTGCAGAAAGAGGATGCTTGTGCTTCATGGCACAAGACTTGGGCACATGAGTGAGAAGGGGATGATAGTGCTAGTGAAGAAAAAGTTGTTGAAATGTGCGAAAGTTGTTCACATCAAGAAATGTTTAGATTGTCTAGCTAGGAAGAAGCACAAAGTTATGTTCAGGAGTCAACCTCCTCACAAGAATCCTGAGGTGCTGGACTTGATACATTCCGATGTTTGCAAAATGTCGGTGTGGTCTATGGGTGGAGAAAAGTACTTTGTCACATTTATTGATGACTTTTCCAGGAAGGTTTGAGTCTACGTTTGGAAGAACAAACATCAAGTACTAAGTGTATTCAAGCAATTCCAAGTCTCAGTTGAGAGAGAAACTGAGAAGAAGATCAAGTGCATTTGCACTGATAATGGGGGAGAGTACATTGGCCCATTTGATGCCTATTGCAAGGAGCAGGGAATTAGGCACCAATTACTCCTCTAAAGGCACCACGGCTGAATGGTCTTGCTGAGAGGATGAACAGGGCAATTGTTGGAAGAGTTAGATGCTTGCTATTGAGTGCAAAGCTGCCTAAAAATTATTGGGGTGAGGCTTTGTCGACTGCAGTTTATCTTATTAATCTCTCACCAAGTTATCCATTGAAGGAATATGTTCCAAACATGGTCTTCTATGACAAGGACGTCTCGTATGAGCACCTGAAGGTTTTGGGTGCAAGGCCTTTGTTCATATCCCTCAAGATGAAAGTTCAAATCTTGATTCGAAGACACAACAGTGTATATTTCTTGGCTATAGAGGTGATCAATTCGGCTATAAGTTGTATGATCCAATAGCAAGAAAGGTTGTGAGAAGCCATGATGTTGTGTTTGTTGAAGACCAAACAATTGAGGATATTGTGAAGACAAAGGTGCAGGTTCCAGGGAAAGTTCCGGTACATATTTCTTCTCGAAATCAGCAGCAAGACAGATCTGGTTCTAACCCAGTTCCTGCTGATTTGGCTCAACAAGAGGCTGAAGATAATGATACAGGATATGTACAAGATGATGCACATAAGGGTAGAGGTGAGGATGCTCCCTAGCAGCAAGAGTATGATGCTGAAGAAGATGATCATGATAGTCCACCAGCTGCTCCACTCAGATGGTCCAGCAGAGGCCGTGTTCCTTCCACTAGGTATGAATCAGACCAATATGTGGTGTTATTTTCTAATGGTTCAGAACCCGAGTGCTTTCAAGAGGCAATGAAATATGGTAACAAGAAGGAGTGGAATAAGGCTATGCAAGAAGAGATGGATTCCTTGCATAAGAATCATACTTATGAGTTGGTGAAGTTTCCCAAGGGCAAGAAAATTCTAAAGAACAAGTGGGTCTATAGATTCAAGCAAGAAGAGGACACGCCACGTCCAAGGTATAAGGCCAGGCTAGTTGTAAAAGGATTCAGCTTGAGAAAAGGTATTAACTTTGATGAAATATTTTCTCTAGTGGTGAAGATGACATCAATTCGAATGATCCTTGGCATGGCAGCATGTCTCAACTTGGAGGTTTAGTAGATGGATGTGAAGACAGCTTTCCTTCATGGAGAGTTGGAGGAAGAAATGTACATGGTGCAGCCTGAGGTGTTTCTTGTTAAAGGCAAACAAGATTATGTGTGCAAATTTAGGAAAAGTATCTATGGCATGAAACAAGAACCGAGACAATGGTATATGAAGTTTGAATTTGTCATGGGGGAGCAAGGCTACAAAAGGCGTAGCTCAGACCATTGTGTATATATTCAGAGGTTCTGAGGTGATGATTTTATCATGTTGTTGCTCTATGTTGATGATATCTTGATTGTTGGAAAGAATGTCTCTAGGATTGCTAGGCTAAAGAAAGAGTTGAGCAAAAGTTTTGCCATAAAAATATTTGGGTCCAGCAAAGTATATTCTCGGTATGAGAATTGAGGGAGACAGAAAATCCAACAAGTTGTACTTGTCTCAAGAGAAATATATTGAGGAGGTACTTCGCAAGTTTAAGATGGAAAAGGCAAGGGAAGTTAGCTGTCCACTCGCAGCTCATTTCAAGTTGAGTAAAAAGAAATTTCCCTCCACTGAAGATGGAAAAGGAAATGAAAAAAGTATGTTATGCTTCAGCGTTGTTGGGAGTTTGATGTATGTTATGGTATGCACACGGCCTGACATTGCTCAAGCGGTTAGTACTGTGAGAAGATTCATGTCCAATCCAGGAAGACCACATTGGGAAGCCATGAAGTGGATTCTCAGGTATCTCCGAGGCAGCACTAGTATGAAGCTTTGCTTTGGTGGTAGTGAGCCCAAGCTGATTGCATATTCAGATTTAGACTTGGCTGGAGATGTTGATGGAAGGAAGTCTACTTCAGGTTATTTGATTACCCATTTAGGGGGAGCAGTGGCATGGCAAAGCAGGTTGCAAAAGTGCGTGGCACAGAACACAACTAAGGTTGAGTTCATCATAGTAACTGAGGCTAGCAAGGAGTTATTGTGGCTGAAACAATTGGCTTGTGAGCTTGGTTTTGAAAGAGACAAGTATGTGTTGTTTTGTGATAACCAAAGTGCCATTCACCTGAGTAAGAATACAAGTTTTCATTCGAGGTCGAAGCATATTGATGTTCGCTATTATTGGATTCGAGATGTGCTGAATTCCAAGCAAACACAAATTGATAAGGTACCAACAGATGACAATAGGGCTGATATGTTAACCAAGGAGGTGACAAGAGGAAAACTCGAGGTATGCGGTCAGATCGCTGGCATGACTTCCGGTTGGCAGTGATACCCTCCGTGATGTCAGGAGGGGATTTTTCTTGGTTCATGTCCCTCCACATGGTGGTGTGTTGGCAGCCCAACATCAGCACGTTTCAACCGTTGATCGATGTTCGTATCCAACGGTTGAGATGATCCTTGGGAGAGATTAGAAAATAAAACCCTAGCCACCCTTGGTGGTTGTATGTCTCAATCAGAGAGTGAGCTGAGCAAGCGAGAGGGTGAGAGAACACCACAACTTTGTGAGAAGAGAGTAAGAAGAAGGAGAGGTGATTTTTGTCTAGATTTCTGAGATCTTACTGGTTTGCCATTAAGCTGGTGTTTGGAGGATCAAACTTGTTTGGCTTAGCTCCAAACTTGGTGAGATTGTTACTTTCTTTGAGTACTTCGATCTGGTTAGCTGGTTTGAGATTTGGGTCAGTGTAGCTTCGGATTTGGAAGCGGTTTAGTCAGTTCAGACTGCTGCAGTTTCAGCACAAGGCAGTTTTGGTAGACGAACAGTTTGGACAGGCAAACGGTGTCCGCTTGGCCTGAAATTTGGCATGTAAGTTGGGTACTCGGATTTCAGCTTGTCTACCAAGTTTGGTGCTGATTGTATATGCGGTTTAAGATCAGTTTGCTGATTACCGAAGGGGACAGAATCTAAGATACTCTGCTTTACTATAATCTTTCTCTCAAGTGGTTGTTGTTGTTGCCAGTTGGCAATGTGCTGAATGTGTTTTATATCTCTATATGTTTTAGAGAAGACTCTGTACCCAGATTGCTCATAGTGAAGCTCGCGTGGACCGGTTGGTCTGCATTCGTGGTTTTTTCCTTCTCACTTTGAGAAGGTTTTTCCACGTAAATCCTCGTGTCACCTGTGCACGTGCTCATTTTTTATTTCCTCTACATATCTATTGATTGAAACTATCCTCGGGGTTCACCGCAAGCAACATGGGTCATGCTTCTTTCCCCAACAATGTGCATCTTATCTATGTAGAGTCCGGGCGGGAATACTTACCGATTATATCATCGCAATGCTATATTTGAGTAATAAAGTGTTACTTATAAAAAAGTGGATAAATCAAGTCATGAAGTCTTCATACCTCACCAAAAACACATGTAGTTGGCCATGAAAGGTTTCAACTACGAAGCATGGAAAATCGGGTGTGTCTGTGCAGATTCAGGTAATTTTAGATGATGTGCTATACCTCCTGATCTCTACCTCCACAATAGAAAATGAAATAAAAAATTGTTTGAACACTTGGGGGGGGGGGGGGGGGGGGGGGGTCCAGGAGGTTGAATGTTGAGCATATGGACGGAGGCTAAGAAAATAATGTCCAAACCCAAATAATGCAAAGGCGTACATTTTGGGGAACATACGGTTATTATGTTGTTTTAAATCATTAAATTCCCTATACAGAATTACAGATATAGTTGGGTGAATAAGCGTCCATAGAGGTTGTACCGAGACTTGGATACATGTGTGGCAGCCTCCGATTACATGCAAGCCTCAATCGGATAAAATTCGCACCACAGATCATTGTCGGAGGCAATTTCTCCCTTATCCTGTATAAAGATGCAAAATTATTGACAGATAAGTTGCTTACCATGAGATTAATTAAGATAAATAGAAATGATTCAATAGCTTGAAGCTGGCTACTGGATGTGTTCCTTAAGATGAATGGTACAGTAAAAGATACCACCTCCGTTTCATAATGTAGAATGTTTTGGTAAACATATTGGTATTTGCCCACGATCAATCACTTCAAACTAGACGAACAAGCATGCTTGAAAAATCTAATTGCCAAGCACATCGTATCATGCCTCATTTTTTAATTTTCCTTTCAATATCCCACATAGCCTGCACCTACTAGGACTCGCTCTCACCACTCACGCATGGTATGCAAGCCAATCACTATGGAAAATACCTAATTGGCTTGACCATGGAGACTGTATCAAGATTAACGCTACCAAAACTGAATTAATTTGCGAAAACGTATGCATTATATTATGGAGCAGATTTGGTACTCTTTGGAGAGAAATAAAATGAGACGCCTTACCAATTTGATCACGGAATCAAGAAGACCGTCGAAACTGCTGGTGCTAGAGCTGAGCTCGCTCAGCAGCCTTGGAATGCTTGGCTCTTGGTCTGTGGGAGTATCTCCTGAGAATAGGACATCGGTCCTTGTCTGTGCAACAATTGACGAGGCAACTGCACCTGTCTGCCGAAAGATGCTGCCATTGGTGGACCATTGGCTGATGGAATGCTGGGCGGCAACATTGCCTTGGAGATGAGAGGAAGTCCATACCATACTCTCATGCTCCTTGTGTCCAAAACTGTTTCCACTTGAGGCCAATGTATCACCCAATCCTGTTGCACCATTATTGTTGAATGAACGATGCACTGGCAGATATATTCAGACAAAGGAATAACACTTTGCTGGGATATATCTTGAAGAAGTTCTAGACTTGCAGATGGAACTTTAATTGATGGCTGGATGGCCAGTTTTCCTTGTTTGAGCATGTGAGGCGGGCTAGCAGCTAGGTTATTCACATAAACAATGGAGGACAGAACACCGCTATCCTGTTGCAGCTGGGCCTGCTGGAGCGATGGTGCGACACCTTGTTCCAGGTTTCCATGCTTTTTTCCTGGTAGGATGAGATGATACATATTTGCATCAGTGCAACTTCCACTTAAGAGCTGAGCAGATACCCCGTGTGCCAGAACTGCTGACTGTTGATTCTCGTTGCTAACACTATATCCATGTGCATTGGATGATGATGGAGCTGTAGGAGAGGTGAAAAAAGTTTGGTAATCCTGGTGTCCTTCAAACCCATACATGGAAAGAAAGGGGTCTCTACCTCCCAAAGCAGCATAGATGCCAGCTTGATATGATTCCAGAGCACGTAACTGTCGGAGGTGGATCCTGTATTTCTGCATGTACACCAAATCAAATGGTCAGATTGTGAGGCAGATGATACTGTGTATTTAACCTTTTTGTGACCCTCTAGTAATTTTCTGATATAGAATCATTGGAGCGCTAAGTTTCCAGTTTAGCACCATATTCTTGCTGAGTCTTTGTTAATATAGTTGTACCCAAGTGCCACGGAAAAAGGTCCCGTTTCAGCTCTTACTAGATTTATTACTTGTTTAATTGTTTCATGAACCTGCACTGTTTTACGGTGAAAATGCAATGCTTTATTTTGAACTTCCGGCTTTATTACGGAGATTGGAAATTTGAAAGTATATTTATTCCATGATAATACGGGTGGCAGCACTGATTTCCTTCCAAACAACTTTACTAATGTTTCAATCAGCATATTGTAAGCTAGTATACTGTACCATTTGCATTGAGGAACTCAAAGATAATTTGTACAGTAGGATATAAAATACGTGGTGCTGGATAAAGAAAAAAATTTCTCTTAGCTATAACTTTTTCTATGAACTAGTCTATTTTAATACCTGACTGTTGTTAGAGGTACAGAGTTAGCGGTCGACAATTGGCAGGTATGGGAAGGACAAAATACTGATCTACTGATAACAACAATATAGTAGTAAACAAAGTGCCTTGCCTGTAGGTGACTTGCAACATTTTCCCTGGTGAGGTTTTTAACATTCATGAGCTCAAGAATCCTTTTTGGCACGGCTTATGCATAAACACAAGAGGATAATGTCGTTATATCATGATTAGTTGCAAGAAAGCAAAAGAGGTATCCACTGGTGAGTACTCACTGTCAATTCCGAGTTGGTTGACAATGGTGACAAATTTTGTATGCATCTGAACTGTCCAAACAATTCTTGGTTTCTTTGCAGGATAAGTTTTATCGTTATCTTGAACATTTCTCTCCTCATATTCATCTTCCTCCTCGCTATGATATTCCTTCCTCTTGTAGCTGGACCTCCCACTTTTTTTTGGAAGAACCACATGTAACTTGGTAGTACACATTGTCCGAATTGGCGGCACTGAGTTTCCTTCTAACAACATGCTGCCATATATTTGTAAGCTCTTCAATTCGAAAGGGTTTTAGCAGATAGTCACATGCACCGTGAGTTATCCCCTTCATAACAGATTTGGTCTCTCCATTCACAGATAACACTGCATGGAAAATAATTGATTAGGATTTACATTCTCCAGTAATTCCCTAAGAATCGAAGACCATAGAATTCACTATGCAGAGTTCATATTTTGTACTCCATCCGTCAGGGAATAAGTGGCTTATATTTGTCTCGATTCACACGTATCTAGAAGCATTTTAATTAGTGTCCTGATACATTTGAATTTAGACAAACCAAATCACTTATTTCTAGACAAAGAGAGTATCTAAAATAATATCCATCTTTGTATACACTGGGTATGCCTCCTAGGCTCCTATTACCAAGAACAATAAGTATTGGGCAGAACTTACTAATGACCCGGAGGTCCATTTCTTGCCCCACAAGCTCAAGAAGCTGAAAGCCGTCCATGCCTGGCATGTGGACCTCACTGATAACTAGATCAAACATGTCCCTGTTTTCCCGCAGCATCTTTAGCGCGATAGCGGCCTGATCTGTGGCTGTCACTGGAAACATGACACAGATCACTCTTCCAGGTGAGTAGCTATACAAGAAATGAAATGTACATTGCACAATGAAAGTGCATCTCAAAGCCCAGCTGCCAAAACTGATGCAGCAGCATGCATTTGTTTATATGGCACAAACAGTGGATGCATGAATTCAGAACGTACAACCGCATTTCGTTGCCCTCTGTGCATGTAGGGTGTGGCAACTAACAAATGTACAAAAGAACTTTGTCCTAGACACTTAGGAAGTAGCCGGCCACCGGAAAAAATGTCGCTGCCGTGTAGACACGTCTTTGCCGTGTGTCAAACGCACCGGAACACGGCAAAGACAGTCTTTGCCGTGTGTAACTCAGAAAATACACGGCAAAGTACGTGAACACGGCAAATTTCTGAAAAAGAACACGGCAAAGAAATATACACGGCAAAGACCCATAAAGGAACACGGCAAAGAAAATAAACTCGGCAAAGTTGACAACGACACATGACATAGGTGTTATCACGGCAATGAGGTGGGAACCGTGACCCCACAAGTCCATTTAACGTGAGGAGCTAACGGCCGTAGACGGTGGTCTCTTTGCCGTGTGCTTTCGCCGGTCCTTTGCCGTGTGTATTCTGCAGTGTGTATTCCGTAGTACACACGGCAAAGGGCTTTGCCGTGTGTATTTCGAAGTACACACGGCAAAGTCTTTTTTCTTTTTTTTTTGCCTTTTATCACATTACTCTTAGGAAAATCATAAAAAAATCATTCTAATTCAGAAAAATACAAATAATATATCAAAATTTGCAGAAAAATAAGATCTATCTATGTACACTAAAAAATTAGATATTTATATTGAATAAGAATCTTCATGCTCACCGTTTTGACCATAGTTTTAAACATGCATAAAAAATTCAAAAACGATCGAAACAATGCGAAACCTTCGCGGGATGTCATATTATGTTACATGGTTGCAAGGAAAAATATCAAACTTGTTATATTGAATATGTCTCAAAAAAACCTTCATAAAATGACATATCTCATTCGTGGTTTCCTGGCTTTCGGGTCAAATGACCAATGTTATGGCTAGAATCAAGGCATAGTTTGTGATAATCTGCCCATATTGTGCATGCATGTGCCTCATGGAATGGTGACCAATGTTGCAGGAGGAAGTTTTTATTTTCGTCGCACCAAAAAGCCATTTTCAATTTTCTGAGCGAAAAAACGAGAGATTTTATGAAGCAACCACCAAATGGATAATTTAAAATGCTACCACCCTATTTTTCAAAAATACTAGACCACCTTAAATGGACAATGTCCCAACGGGGAAATCTCAAACATTTCTGCCCACTCCAGGTGAAAAAGACAAATTCATGCCGAATCGGTAGGAAGTGGGTCAGATATGAACTACAGGTACATGATCTTATGGGTATGATTTTTTACAAAAATCATTTTTAGGTTCACAATATGCTATTTCATCAGAGATCCAGTGAAAGTTTAGAGAAGCTCAGCTCCGATCTAAGAATCTTCATACCCGTCGTTCGACAAAGTTTGTCGATAGTTTAAAAGAGTCATAAAAAATTCAAAAATGATCGAAACAATGCGAAACCTTCCAATGGGGTCATATTATGTGACATGGTTGCAAGGAAAAATATCAAACTTGTTATATTGAATATGTCTAAAAAAACCTTCACAAAATGACCTATCTCATTCGAGGATTCCTGGCTTTCGGGTCAAATGACCAATGTTATGGCTAGAATCAAGGCATAGTTTATGATAATCTGCCCATATTTTGCATTCATGTGCCTCATGGAATGGTGAAAAATGTTGCAGGAGGAAGTTTTTCTTTTCGTCGCACCAAAAAGCCATTTTCCATTTTCTGAGCGAAAAAAACGAGAGATTTTGTGAAGCAACCACCAAATGGCTAATTCAAAATGCTACCACCCTATTTTTCAAAAATACTAGACCATCTTAAATGGACAATGTCCCAAGGGGGGATCTCAAACCTTTCTGTCCACTCCAGGTGAAAAAGACAAATTCCTGCCGAATCGGTAGGAAGTGGGTTAGATATGAACTACACGTACATGACCGGATGGGCATAATTTTTCTTAAAAATCATTTTTAGATTCACAATATGCTATTTCATCAGAGATCCAGTGAAAGTTTAGAGAGGCTCAGCTCCGAGCTAAGAATCTTCATACCCGTCGTTCGACAAAGTTTGTCGATAGTTTTAAAGAGTCATAAAAAATTCAAAAACGATCGAAACAATGCGGCACCTTCGCGTGGTGTCATATTATGTGACATGGTTGCAAGAAAAAATATCAAACTTGTTATATTGAATAAGTCTAAAAAAAACCTTCACAAAATGACTTATCTCATTCGAGGTTTCCTGACTTTCGGGTCAAATGACCAATGTTATGGCTAGTATCAAGGCATAGTTTATGATAATGTGCTCATATTGTGCATGCGTGTGCCTCATGGAATGGTGAACAATGTTGCAGGAGGAAGTTTTTCTTTTCGTCGCACCAAAAAGCCATTTTCTATTTTCTAAGCGAAAAAACGAGAGATTTTATGAAGCAACCACCAAATGGCTAATTTAAAATGATACCACCCTATTTTTCAAAAATACAAGACCACCTTAAATGTACAATGTCCCAACGGTAAGATCTCAAACCTTTTATGTCGACTCCAGGTGAAAAAGAAAAATTCCTGCTGAAACGGCAGGAAGTGGGTCAAATATGAACTACAGGTACATGATGTGATGGGCATGATTTTTTACAAAAATAATTTTTAGGTTCACAATATGTTATTTTATCAGAGATCCAGTAAAAGTTTAGAGAGGATCAGCTCCAAGATAAGAATCTTCATACCCGTCGTTCGACAAAGTTTGTCGATAGTTTAAACGAGTCATAAAAAATTCAAAAACGATCGAAACAATGCGAAACCTTCGCGTGATGTCATATTATGTGACATGGTTGGAAGTAAAAATATTAAACTTGTTATATTAAATATGTCTCATAAAAACCTTCACAAAATGACCTATCTCATTCGAGGTTTCCTGGCTTTCGAGTCAAATGACCAATATTATGGCTAGAATCAAGGCATAGTTTGTGATAATGTACCCATATCATGCATGCATGTGCATTATGTAATGGCGAATAATGTTGTTGAAGGAAGTTTTCCTTTTCCTCGCACCAAAAAGCCATTTTCTATTTTCCGGGCACAAAAAACGGGGGGTTTATGAAGCAACCACCAAATGGATAATTCAAAATGATACCACCCCATTTTCACAAGATTATGTGGATGTCATATTTGGATTCCTCACATTTTTCTGATCGATTTAGACATTTTATTTGTCAAATTCCGATTTACGGATTTAAATATATGAATTATTCCATATTAAATAAAAAAGGAAATAAAATAAAATAATTTTATTTTCTATTTGGATTCAAGATTATTATTACTTTTCATTATTGTTTACTTAAATAATTGTTTGGAATCTAAAACTGAGATGTGTGACATCATGGCCCAAGAGTTAGTAGCATTGATATGGAAGTATTAGCAACAAGGTATGATTTCTTTCTTGGTAGCTCATTCGGAAGGAACGAAGAAGTTAAGCGTGCAAGGCCTAGAGTAGTGTTAGGATGGGTGACCACAGGGGAAGTTTGATTATGAGTGCAATTTGACATAATATTTAACATACAAAGGGTTAAAATATTCTATATGAGATTATCAAGTAAATAATATTAAAAAAAGTTTGAAACAAAATTATTTTTTCTATTTTTTTTAAAAAGGCAGCTTCTTTGCCGTGTACTTTTCAAGGAGACACACGGCAAAGACAACTTCTTTGCCGTGTACTTTTCGAGAAGACACACGGCAAAGAATAGACACCGTCATCTCCGCGGAAACCGTTATCTTACTTTACTTTGCCGTGTCTATGCATGAGACACACGGCAAAGCCTTTGCCGTGTCTTATTTAGAAAACACACGGCGAACGTTGTCGTGTGGCATTTGCCGTGTGTATACATACGGCAAAGCCTTTGCCGTGTTCCGAAAGGCCTTTGCCGTGTCTTTTGCCCACATGGCAAAGAGCCTGTGTGCCGTAATGCACCCGTGATAGTCAAGTGGAGCGACGCCCCAGGACAAATAGAGTAGTATATCCTTTAAAAAATTCAAGCTTTAATTGTTTTCATTCTAAAACTGTAAACCTAATTTAGCTTCGGTTTTAACTGACGATTTTATCTTGATGAGATTTGAAACTAGACTCACTGTTGGCCATGCTTAATTTCCTCGAGAAATTTTAGAATGCATCAAAATTAATAGGAGCCATCAATTTGTTGTGATCCGAGGGCCTATATGTTGTTGCAGATCTCTCTTCTCACTCGCTCGTGTATGCAATTGGCTAGAACAAAACAAGGTAGAAGAGACGCAGGACATAAGGAATTTGCGCTGCGTGCAACAGATTGCAGCCTTTTCGGTTTATCTCTATTTATTCTATGATTACAACAGAAAGAACGGGAAAAACGGATCGTGTGCGAGGCTAGTGGAGCTGCCATCCCAACTCCGCTCGAGCACGTCCCGTACCGGTCCACGATGATCTCAGAGCTCGTGCCATCCCACGTAGCTAACCACCGTGTCCACTAACTAACTTATCTGCTAATTTAAACGACTAGAATGACTGACAAAGTCGCATACAACAAGGTCACCTTATTCTGCTAACTGAAAACTACCGCTACTGACGCAGATCTTCAGAGTTTGTAAAGTGCAGTGTTTAGCCAACAGTTCACCCCCTTAAACCTGCACTTTGACAACGCCCAGTTTCGCTCGCATCTCCACGAAACGGGTCCTTCCCAGCGCCTTGGTGAGAATATCAGCCAATTGCCCATCTGTTCTGACATGATCGACATCCAGCTTCCCTTCCTCAAGGCACTGTCGTATGTGATGAAATTTGATGTCAATGTGCTTGCTCCGGTCGTGATGCACCGGATTCTTGCTGAGGGCGATCGCAGACTTGTTGTCGACGAAGAGTTGGAATTTTGCCGGTGCTTGTCCTGTCAGGTCACTGATTAGCCTGCTGAGCCAGATCCCTTGGCAGGTTGCCGCTGCTGCTACGACGTACTCAGCCTCGCATGATGACACTGCCACCATCTTCTGTTTCTGCGAGGACCAGGTGATTATGCTTCCGCCAAGGAAGAAGACCACTCCAGACGTGCTCTTGCAATCGTTCACGTCTCCGGCGAGATCACTGTCGCTGTATCCAATCAGCTCTGGCTCCCCGTTCCCCTTCCTGTAGCGGCATCCATAGCCAAGCGTGCCACTGACGTACCTTAGAATTTGCTTGACAACGGCCCAGTGATGCGTGCTTGGTGCCTCCATGAAACGGCTCGCCACGCCCACCGCGAGAGCGATGTCAGGCCTGGTGTTGACCAGATACCGTAAGCATCCGATGATGCCTTTGTACTCCATTGCATCGACCTTCTGGGCACCATCCTCCTTCTGCAGCTTGAGCCGAGCTTCCATTGGTGTGCAGCAGGGGTTGCACCCGCCCATCTTGGCACGCTCGAGGATCTTCTCGGCATAGGCACGCTGGCACAGCGTGATTTCTCCATGTCCTTGCCTCACCTCGATACCGAGGTAGTAGGACAATAAGCCTAGATCGCTCATCTTGAAGAGACGATGCATCTCGGACTTAAACGCCTTGATCTCTTCGACGTGGGTGCCCGTGATGATCATGTCATCTACGTACACCCCGACCAGTAGATAGTTGGTCCCATCACCGCGCATGTATACAACGTGCTCTAGCGGGCTGCGTGAGAATCCCAGCTCGATCAGAGAGGAGTCCAGCTTGGCATACCAGGCGCGTGGGGCCTGTCGCAGTCCGTACAACGCCTTGATCAGCTTGAGGACAGAGTTGGCGTGCTCCTTGTCCAAGAATCCAGGAGGTTGCAGTACATACACCTCTTCGCCGAGGTCCCCATTCAAGAATGCGGATTTGACATCCATATGGTGGACCTCCCAGCCGCCGTGTGCAGCTAGCCCCAGTAGAACACGCACTGTCTCCATGCGCGCGACTGGTGCGAAAACTTCATCAAAGTCCACCCCCTGTCGCTGGGCGTATCCCTTCACGACCAACCTTGCCTTGTGCTTGACAACGTTGCCATCGGGGTCCTTTTTTAGCTTGAACACCCATTTCAGTCCGATCGCACGGTGCCCAGTGGGGAGCGAGGATAGGGACCAGGTCTCATTGTCGATGATGCTGCCCATTTCCTCCTCCATCGCCTTGCGCCAGGCCGGCGAGGCGAGCGCCTCCTCGACAGTTGCAGGCTCCTCTGCCGCCATGAGCCAATGCACCTCGGCATCGGTGTCGTCGTTGTTGAGGTCGTCGCTTGCTGGAGATTCGGCGTTGTCGCCCGTCCCCAGTGGGTCGCACTACGGCACAGTGGTGTCGTAGATGTTCTCGATGCGCATGTACCGGTGAGGTTTGGCGACGTCGTCCGCAACATCCAGTGTACTGTCGCGTGAGGGAGGCGTACACAACTGGACCGCAGGCGTTATCGACGTGGGCGCCGTGGCCAAGCTCGTGGTTGGCGTAGTAGTGGGCGCCTGTCCCACCAATGGAGACGGAGTTCGTGGGCACGCGCTGCTGCAGGAGTCGTGCCCGTTGTGGACGATGGCCTCACCCGTCTCGGACACGTACTCCACCGTGAACGTGGGCGGTGCACCGCCGCCCTGCTCCAGTGCCCAGCTCCAGGAGCGGCGCTCCTCGAAGGCTACATCCCTTGTGACTTAGAGCTTGCCTCCAACGGGATCGTACACCCGATAGGCCTTGGAGCCTTCTTCATATCCTACAAACACTGTGAGAATCGACCGAGCAGACAACTTTGTGATACCAGGGCCTGTTCTCTTCATGTGCGCCACACAGCCGAAGGTGCGGAGGTGCTCCACCGTCGGCTTGCGGCGATGCCAAGCCTCGTACGGCGTGACTTCATTGAGGCTTCGAGTGGGCGCACGGTTTAGTACGTACACCGCACACTTGACCGCCTCCCCCCAGAACGTGGCCGGCATCGACATGCCCTTCAACATGCAGCGGGCCATCTCCACCACAGTCTGATTGCGGCGTTCCACGACGCCGTTCTGCTGAGGAGAATACGGCGCCGTTGTGAAGTTCTTCATGCCTTCCTGCACGCACCAGGCCTTGATATCGCCACAGTTGAACTCACCTCCGCGATCAGAGCGGAAGGCCCTCAGGCGGCACTGCTGTTTTGCTTCAGCTAAAGCCTGAATTTTCCTGAAACGGGCAAACGCTTCATCTTTTGATTTTAGCAGCTCCAACCACATATACCTGGTGCAATCATCGACAACCAGCAGGAAATACTGGTTTCCTCCTGCCGTCGCCGGCTTGATAGGCCCGCACAGATCTGTGTGGACAAGCTCGAGGGCACACTCTGAACGGTGCTTGCTTGCCTAAGGGAACGCCAGCCTGTGTTGCTTCCCGATCGTACAGCCATTGCAGATTTCATCGATGTGATCGATCTCTGGCATCCCGCGTACCATGCCGCGCCTCGACATGGTGTTGACCGCGCGGAAGTGGAGGTGGCCGAGCCTGGCGTGCCAGACCCACGCCGGCGCGTCGACCTTGGACAGCAAGCACCCCGGCGCTGCGACATACAGATTCAGAATGTACAGCCTGTTGGCTGCACGCTTCACCCGCAGCCTGTTAGCGGCCTGATCCGTGGCTGTCACTGGAAACATGACACAGATCACTCTTCCAGGTGAGTAGCTATACAAGAAATGAAATGTACATTGCACAATGAAAGTGCATCTCAAAGCCCAGCTGCCAAAACTGATGCAGCAGCATGCATTTGTTTATATGGCACAAACAGTGGATGCATGAATTCAGAACGTACAACCGCATTTCGTTGCCCTATGTGCATGTAGGGTGTGGCAACTAACAAATGTACAAAAGAACTTTGTCCTAGACACTTAGGAAGTAGCCGGCCACCACTACGGGAAAAAATGTCGCTGCCATGTAGACACGTCTTTGCCGTGTGTCAAACGCACCGGAACACGGCAAAGACAGTCTTTGCCGTGTGTAACTCAGAAAATACACGGCAAAGTACGTGAACACGGCAAATTTCTGAAAAAGAACACGGCAAAGAAATATACACGGCAAAGACCCATAAAGGAACACGGCAAAGAAAATACACTCGGCAAAGTTGACAACGGCACATGGCATAGGTGTTATCACGGCAATGAGGTGGGACCCGTGACCCCACAAGTCCATTTAACGTGAGGAGCTAACGGCCGTAGACGGTGGTCTCTTTGTCGTGTGCTTTCGCCGGTCCTTTGCCGTGTGTATTCTGCAGTATACACGGCAAAGGACCTTTGCCGTGTGTATTCTGTAGTACACACGACAAAGGGCCTTTGCCGTGTGTATTTCGAAGTACACACGGCAAAGTCTTTTTTTTTTTTGCCTTTTATCACATTACTCTTAGGAAAATCATAAAAAAATCATTCTAATTCAGAAAAATACAAATAATATATCAAAATTTGCAGAAAAATAAGATCTATCTATGTACACTAAAAAATTAGATATTTATATTGAATAAGAATCTTCATCGTCGCCGTTTTGACCATAGTTTTAAACATGCATAAAAAATTCAAAAACGATCGAAACAATGTGAAACCTTCGCGTGGTGTCATATTATGTTACATGGTTGCAAGGAAAAATATCAAACTTGTTATATTGAATATGTCTCAAAAAAACCTTCATAAAATGACATATGTCATTCGAGGTTTCCTGGCTTTCGGGTCAAATGACCAATGTTATGGCTAGAATCAAGGCATAGTTTGTGATAATCTGCCCATATTGTGCATGCATGTGCCTCATGGAATGGTGACCAATGTTGCAGGAGGAAGTTTTTATTTTCGTCGCACCAAAAAGCCATTTTCAATTTTCTGAGCGAAAAAAATGAGAGATTTTATGAAGCAACCACCAAATGGATAATTTAAAATGCTACCACCCTATTTTTCAAAAATACTATACCACCTTAAATGGACAATGTCCCAGGGGAAATCTCAAACCTTTCTGCCCACTCCAGGTGAAAAAGACAAATTCATGCCGAATCGGTAGGAAGTGGGTCAGATATGAACTACAGGTACATGATCTGATGGGTATGATTTTTTACAAAAATCATTTTTAGGTTCACAATATGCTATTTCATCAGAGATCCAGTGAAAGTTTAGAGAAGCTCAGCTCCGATCTAAGAATCTTCATACCCGTCGTTCGACAAAGTTTGTCGATAGTTTAAAAGAGTCATAAAAAATTCAAAAATGATCGAAACAATGCGAAACCTTCCAATGGGGTCATATTATGTGACATGGTTGCAAGGAAAAATATCGAACTTGTTATATTGAATATGTCTAAAAAAACCTTCACAAAATGACCTATCTCATTCGAGGATTCCTGGCTTACGGGTCAAATGACCAATGTTATGGCTAGAATCAAGGCATAGTTTATGATAATCTGCCCATATTTTGTATTCATGTGCCTCATGGAATGGTGAAAAATGTTGCAGGAGGAAGTTTTTCTTTTCGTCGCACCAAAAAGTCATTTTCCATTTTCCGAGCGAAAAAAACGAGAGATTTTGTGAAGCAACCACCAAATGGCTAATTCAAAATGCTACCACCCTATTTTTCAAAAATACTAGACCATCTTAAATGGACAATGTCCCAACGGGGGGATCTCAAACCTTTCTGTCCACTCCAGGTGAAAAAGACAAATTCCTGCCGAATCGGTAGGAAGTGGGTTAGATATGAACTACAGGTACATGACCGGATGGGCATAATTTTTCTTAAAAATCATTTTTAGATTTACAATATTCTATTTCATCAGAGATCCAGTGAAAGTTTAGAGAGCCTCAGCTCCGAGCTAAGAATCTTCATACCCGTCGTTCGACAAAGTTTGTCGATAGTTTTAAAGAGTCATAAAAAATTCAAAAACGATCGAAACAATGCGGAACCTTCGCGTGGTGTCATATTATGTGACATGGTTGCAAGGAAAAATATCAAACTTGTTATATTGAATAAGTCTAAAAAAAACCTTCACAAAATGACTTATCTCATTCGAGGTTTCCTGACTTTCGGGTCAAATGACCAATGTTATGGCTAGTATCAAGGCATAGTTTATGATAATATGCTCATATTGTACATGCGTGTGCCTCATCGAATGGTGAACAATGTTGCAGGAGGAAGTTTTTCTTTTCGTCGCACCAAAAAGCCATTTTCTATTTTCCGGGCACAAAAAACGGGGGGTTTATGAAGCAACCACCAAATGGATAATTCAAAATGATACCACCCCATTTTCACAAGATTATGTGGATGTCATATTTGGATTCCTCACATTTTTCTGATCGATTTAGACATTTTATTTGTCAAATTCCGATTTACGGATTTAAATATATGAATTATTCCATATTAAATAGAAAAAGGAAATAAAATAAAATCATTTTATTTTTTATTTGGATTCAAGATTATTATTACTTTTCATTATTGTTTACTTAAATAATTGTTTGGAATCTAAAACTGAGATGTGTGACATCATGGCCCAAGAGTTAGTAGCATTGATATGGAAGTATTAGCAACAAGGTATGATTTCTTTCTTGGTAGCTCATTCGGAAGGAACGAAGAAGTTAAGCGTGCTAGGCCTAGAGTAGTGTTAGGATGGGTGACCATAGGGGAAGTTTGATTATGAGTGCAATTTGACATAATATTTAACATACAAAGGGTTAAAATATTCTATATGAGATTATCAAGTAAATAATATTAAGAAAAGTTTGAAACAAAATTATTTTTTCTATTTTTTTTAAAAAGGCAGCTTCTTTGCCGTGTACTTTTCAAGGAGACACACGGCAAAGACAACTTCTTTGCCGTGTACTTTTCGAGAAGACACACGGCAAAGAATAGACACCGTCATCTCCGCGGAAACCGTTATCTTACTTTACTTTGCCGTGTCTATGCATAAGACACACGGCAAAGCCTTTGCCGTGTCTTATTTAGAAAACACACATGGCAAAGGAAACTTTGCCGTGGCGAACGTTGTCGTGTGGCATTTGCCGTGTGTATACACACGGCAAAGCCTTTGCCGTGTTCCGAAAGGCCTTTACCGTGTCTTTTGCCCACATGGCAAAGAGCCTGTGTGCCGTAGTGCACCCGTGATAGTCAAGTGGAGCGACGCCCCAGGACAAATAGAGTAGTATATCCTTTAAAAAATTCAAGCTTTAATTGTTTTCATTCTAAAACTGTAAACCTAATTTAGGTTCGGTTTTAACTGACGATTTTATCTTGATGAGATTTGAAACTAGACTCACTGTTGGCCATGCTTAATTTCCTCGAGAAATTTTAGAATGCATCAAAATTAATAGGAGCCATCAATTTGTTGTGATCCGAGGGCCTATATGTTGTTGCAGATCTCTCTTCTCACTCGCTCGTGTATGCAATTGGCTAGAACAAAACAAGGTAGAAGAGACGCAGGACACAAGGAATTTGCGCTGCGTGCAACAGATTGCAGCCTTTTCGGTTTATCTCTATTTATTCTCTGATTACAACAGAAAGAACGGGAAAAACGGATCGTGTGCGAGGCTAGTGGAGCTGCCATCTCAACTCCGCTCGAGCACGTCCCGTACTGGTCCACGATGATCTCAGAGCTCGTGCCATCCCACGTAGCTAACCACCGTGTCCACTAACTAACTTATCTGCTAATTTAAACGACTAGAATGACTGACAAAGTCGCATACAACAAGGTCACCTTATTCTTCTAACTGAAAACTACTGCTACTGACGTAGATCTTCAGAGTTTGTAAAGTGCAGTGTTTAGCCAACAGTTCACCCCCTTAAACCTGCACTTTGACAACGCCCAGTTTCGCTCGCATCTCCACGAAACGGGTCCTTCCTAGCGCCTTGGTGAGAATATCAGCCAATTGCCCATCTGTTCTGACATGATCGACGTCCAGCTTCCCTTCCTCAAGGCACTGTCGTATGTGATGAAATTTGATGTCAATGTGCTTGCTCCGGTCGTGATGCACCGGATTCTTGCTGAGGGCGATCGCAGACTTGTTGTCGACGAAGAGTTGGAATTTTGCCGGTGCTTGTCCTGTCAGGTCACTGATCAGCCTGCTGAGCCAGATCCCTTGGCAGGTTGCCGCTGCTGCTACGACGTACTCAGCCTCGCATGATGAAACTGCCACCATCTTCTGTTTCTGCGAGGACCAGGTGATTATGCTTCCGCCAAGGAAGAAGACCACTCCAGACGTGCTCTTGCAATCGTTCAAGTCTCCGGCGAGATCACTGTCGCTGTATCCAATCAGCTCTGGCTCCCCGTTCCCCTTCCTGTAGCGGCATCCATAGCCAAGCGTGCCAATGACGTACCTTAGAATTTGCTTGAGAACGGCCCAGTGATGCGTGCTTGGTGCCTCCATGAAACGGCTCGCCACACCCACCGCGAGAGCGATGTCAGGCCTGGTGTTGACCAGATACCGTAAGCATCCGATGATGCCTTTGTACTCCGTTGCATCGACCTTCTGGGCACCATCCTCCTTCTGCAGCTTGAGCCGAGCTTCCATTGGTGTGCAGCAGGGGTTGCACCCGCCCATCTTGGCACGCTCGAGGATTTTCTCGGCATGGGCACGCTGGCACAGCGTGATTTCTCCATGTCCTTGCCTCACCTTGATACCGAGGTAGTAGGACAATAAGCCGAGATCGCTCATCTTGAAGAGACGATGCATCTCGGACTTAAACGCCTTGATCTCTTCGACGTGGGTGCCCGTGATGATCAGGTCATCTACGTACACCCCGACCAGTAGATAGTTGGTCCCATCACCGCGCCTGTATACAGCGTGCTCTAGCGGGCTGCGTGAGAATCCCAGCTCGATCAGAGAGGAGTCCATCTTGGCATACCAGGCGCGTGGGGCCTGTCGCAGTCCGTACAACGCCTTGATCAGCTTGAGGACAGAGTTGGGGTGCTCCTTGTCCAAGAATCCAGGAGGTTGCAGTACATACACCTCCTCGCCGGGGTCCCCATTCAAGAATGCGGATTTGACATCCATATGGTGGACCTCCCAGCCGCCGTGTGCAGCTAGCCCCAGTAGAACACGCACTGTCTCCATGCGCGCGACGGGTGCGAAAACTTCATCAAAGTCCACCCCCTGTCGCTGGGCGTATCCCTTTACGACCAACCTTGCCTTGTGCTTGACAACGTTGCCATCGGGGTCCTTTTTTAGCTTGAACACCCATTTCAGTCCGATCGCACGGTGCCCAGTGGGGAGCGAGGATAGGGCCCAGGTCTCATTGTCGATGATGCTGCCCATTTCCTCCTCCATCGCCTTGCGCCAGGCCGGCGAGGCGAGCGCCTCCTCGACAGTTGCAGGCTCCTCTGCCGCCATGAGCCAATGCACCTCGACATCGGTGTCGTCGTTGTTGAGGTCGTCGCTTGCTGGAGATTCGGCGTTGTCGCCCGTCCCCAGTGGGTCGCACTACGGCACAGTGGTGTCATAGATGTTCTCAATGCGCCTGTACCGGTGAGGTTTGGCGACGTCGTCCGCAACATCCAGTGTACTGTCGCGTGAGGGAGGCGTACACAACTGGACCGCAGGCGTTATCGACGTGGGCGCCGTGGCGAAGCTCGTGGTTGGCGTACCAGTGGGCGCCTGTCCCACCAATGGAGACGGAGTTCGTGGGCACGCGCTGCTGCAGGAGTCGTGCCCGTTGTGGACGATGGCCTCACCCGTCTCGGACACGTACTCCACCGTGAACGTGGGCGGTGCACCGCCGCCCTGCTCCAGTGCCCAGCTCCAGGAGCGGCGCTCCTCGAAGGCTACATCCCTTGTGACTTAGAGCTTGCCTCCAACGGGATCGTACACCCGATAGGCCTTGGAGCCTTCTTCATATCCTACAAACACTGTGAGAATCGACCGATCAGACAACTTTGTGATACCAGGGCCTGTTCTCTTCATGTGCGCCACACAGCCGAAGGTGCGGAGGTGCTCCACCGTCGGCTTGCGGCGATGCCAAGCCTCGTACGGCGTGACTTCATTGAGGCTTCGAGTGGGCGCACGGTTTAGTACGTACACCGCACACTTGACCGCCTCCCCCAGAACGTGGCCGGCATCGACATGCCCTTCAACATGCAGCGGGCCATCTCCACCACGGTCTGATTGCGGCGTTCCACGACGCCGTTCTGCTGAGGAGAATACGGCGCTGTTGTGAAGTTCTCCACGCCTTCCTGCGCACACCAGGCCTTGATCTCGCCACAGTTGAACTCACCTCCGCGATCAGAGCGGAAGGCCCTCAGGCGGCACTGCTGTTTTGCTTCAGCTAAAGCCTGAATTTTCCTGAAACGGGCAAACGCTTCATCTTTTGATTTTAGCAGCTCCAACCACATATACCTGGTGCAATCATCGACAACCAGCAGGAAATACTGGTTTCCTCCTGCCGTCGCCGGCTTGATAGGCCCGCACAGATCTGTGTGGACAAGCTCGAGGGCACGCTCTGAACGGTGCTTGCTTGCCTAAGGGAACGCCAGCCTGTGTTGCTTCCCGATCGTACAGCCATCGCAGATTTCATCGATGTGATCGATCTCCGGCATCCCGCGTACCATGCCACGCCTCGACATGGTGTTGACCGCGCGGAAGTGGAGGTGGCCGAGCCTGGCGTGCCAGACCCACGCCGGTGCGTCGACCTTGGACAGCAAGCACCCCGGCGCTGCGACATACAGATTCAGAATGTACAGCCTGTTGGCTGCACGCTTCACCCGCACGAGCAGACGACGCTGCTGGTCGTACATGCGCAGGTATCCGCCCTCGATCACCGACTTGCAGCCGTTCTCGTCAAGCTGACCGAGAGAGATGATGTTGGTCCGGAGCCTGGGGATGAAGAAGACGCCGGCGAGGATCCTCTGATTTCCGTCGGTGCAGCGAAACAGCACGTTGCCTTTTCCGCCGATCTCCACCAGTGACCCGTCGCCGAAGCGGACGGATCCCTTCACGGACTCGTCGAGGGTCACGAAAGCGTCCCTGACTCTCGTCATGTGGCTGCTGGCGTCGGTGTCGAGGTACCAGACCCCGGCGGCGGCGGGCACGGGCACCACCTTCTCTTCATTCAGGAACACCGCCTGTGTGCCCACGGCTACGGTCACCGGCGCGGCCTGCACCATGGCGGCCTCCGGTGCCTTAGAGACCACGTCGATTGAGGCGAGCAGGATTGCTGGTGGTTCGCCCTGTTCCTCGGCGATGTTGGCGACTTCATTTTTCCGCTCGCGGTCGCGCTGAGCCTTACGGCATTCCTTGGTCCAGTGACCGGCCTTGCCGCAGTAGTGGCAGTTCCCGTGGCGATGAGGCGTGCTGCCGTTGCCACCGGTGGGCGCACTGGTAGCGCCCTTATCCTTGTCTCCGCTCTGGACTTTCTGCTTGGGATACCCCTTTTGACCAGAGGACGACGAGCCCTGCCCGCGATGCTGTTGGCGAGCCTTCCATTGCTTCTCTGAGAGAAGGAGCTTGTTGTTGACGCCGTCGATGATGTCGTCCAGCTCGTACCCTTCTTCCACGATGATCAACCGACCGGTGAGGTCCTCAATCATGAGCTCCCGCAGGTTCATGGTTTGCTCGATCGCCATCACCACGGGCCGGTATTTCCGCGGCACGGTACAGAGGTACTTGAGAACATCCTTGTACTCGTCGACAGGGTCGCCGAGCAGCTCAAGGTCGCCGACGATCGCGGTAAGCCGCATGGAAAAATCCTCGATCGACTCCCCCGACTTGAAACGGAGATCCTCCCACTCGCGACGGTGGGTTTGAGCCTTGGCTTCGCGCACGCGCTCGGAGCCCAGCCACATGGTCTTGATGGTTTCCCATGCGGTCTTGGCGCAGTACTTTTCCGCCAGGGTGCGAACCATCTCCGGCGGCACGACGCGTAGCAGCGCCGTCAGTGCCGCACGATCGTCGTGATCGTCATCGGCGCCGTACTCGATGACGTCCCACAGGTGCGCCGCCTGTACCTGGACGCGCATCACCATCGCCCATTCTGAATAGTTGGAGCGGGTCAAGGTTGGGTAGGTGGTATTACCGGAGCTCTCGCGCACGACGCGCTCCCGGATAACCAGTTCACCGCCAGGAGGGCTGCGGCCACGCCGCGGTGCTGGGGATGAGGAGGGACGGCGTCGCCTGGACGCCGGCGGTGCTGAGTTCCCGCTCCCCTCGGCTCCTACCCCCTTCCCTTTCTCCGTTGCCGTCGGTGTCTTCGACATGGCTCTGATGCCAAGTGTTGTTGCAGATCTCTTTTCTCACTCGCTCGTGTCTGCAATTGGCTAGAACAAAACAAGGTAGAAGAGACGCAGGACACAAGGAGTTTGCGCTGCGTGCAACTGATTGCAGCCTTTTTGGTTTATCTCTATTTATTCTCTGATTACAACAGAAATAACAGGTAAAACGGATCGTGTGCGAGGCTAGTGGAGCTTCCATCCCAACTCCGCTCGAGCACGTCCCGTACTGGTCCACGATGATCTAAGAGCTCGTGCCATCCCACATAGCTAACCACCGTGTCCACTAACTAACTTATCTGCTAATTTAAACGACTAGAATGACTGACCAAGTCACATACAACAAGGTCACCTTATTCTGCTAACTGAAAACTACTGCTACTGACGCAGATCTTCGGAGTTTGTAAAGTGCAGTGTTTAGCCAACACTATACACACTATTACCTTTTTTTTGCAAATACTACTATTACCTACTACCTCATACTTAGTAGGTTAGGTCTAGCAATAACCACAATGGGGTCATTATGGACAAATAAGGAAGAAATATAGTACTCCGTTAACTAAGGAACTAACATGGCTTATTAATCACACAGATTTTGTACACCAATCTTGCTTTCAGTTAGCTAAGAAACTCTAGTGCCAAAACAGTTGACGTGCCATCATCAACAACACAATGAAATAGAGTCGCGGCTAACGAGGAGCTTTGCATGCACAACACAATGCATGCTGTGTGATATTACCATCTAATGGCATAGATGCTAGCGGTGAAGAAGAAGAAATAGTTCTCATCCTCATAGTGGCAGCGGCGTAGGAGGGTCTCGAGCACCTTGAGGCGCATCCGGTCGTCATCAATGGCAAGCACCCGCATGACAGCGGGGAACTGGTTCCTTCTCGTCATCGCCATGACCTCTGTCGTCGCCAGGAGAGTCGATCAGAGGGGATGAGTATTTGGTTGAATGGAGGAGGTAGGAGGAATGGGGAGGGGTGGCTGGAGAAGAGATGGATGGAGAGTGTTGGAATTTTTGTCTAAATAGACCCAGCCCATTTATTATATGCCAATAAATTCCTGAAATCCTAGTAGCCTATTTGGTCCATTCATGCAAGGCAAGAGCTGGGACAAATATTTAGTCCCACATTGCTAGTTGAGTAGAAGTTGGACCAACTTATAAGGAGAGATCTTCCACTACTTGTATGAGCTTGAGAAGAGAAGACATATACACGCGCGCTCCTCCTCCTCCTCCTCTTCCTCCTCGCCCGCCTCGCCTCGCGCGCTCCGCGGGTTGCGGGAATCTCGCCGAGCTGAGCTTTATTGCCACGCATGAATGGTATATGAACAGTTGAATGAATACGAACTGAGTGGAGGCTATCCGGTGGGTCAGACACACTGACACACATCCTCTGCGCCTCTAGTTTCAGAGCACTGTGCTTCCTAGTCTTTCCCATCCCATCTTGCGGCGTGCACCGCAATCCGGGATAGTAGGCCTCCAAGACTCCGCTGTTTCGAGTCCTGTACGGGAGAATGGCGATAAAGCTTTTGGGGAGCGCTATCGGCGTGACTACTGGCTTCGTCACGGACTCCCTCACGGATAGTGACTGCGGCGACATCTTCCCCGATGAGGACTTCTTCCCCGACATCAGCACACTCTTCCTCGACGACATGGCTAACGACGGTGCCAACACCAGCGGTTCCTCTGCTGCTACTGCCGTGTATATTTTCTTTCTCAACCTTGTTCTGATCGCATCTAAAGTTTTACGCCTTGCAGTCTGTTTGGTTATATGCCTTAATATGTATTTGCTATTTCACATGATTAGTATATTGTCTATTATTCTAATCATGTTTTATCTAGCGATTATTATGGGTAATTCGATTGGTAAATTGCTCTTTTACTCAACAATCTAAAAACCTTATTTCAGGCAATTTGCCCCAAGTGGCTTTGTTGCTTCTATGAAGCCACCTGTGTTTGAAGGTGTCAATTACAAACGATGGCGTGCGAGAGCAGTGTTCTGGTTCCAGACCATGAGCTGCTATAACACCATCTATGGCGCACCTGAGGGAGATCTTAAGCTCGCTCAGGAAGAGGCGTTCCAAAAACTTGATACCACTTTCAAGGCTGCCTTGATCAGCATTCTTGGCGACAATATTGTCGATTCATATCTGTCATTTATGGCAAGGATATGTGGGATGCGCTCGAGAGAAAATTTGGAGTCTCCGATGCTGGCAGTGAACTGTATGTCATGGAACAATTCTATGACTATAAGATGGTTGATGACCGCCCCATTGTGGAGCAGGCTCACGAGATACAATCACTTGCCAGGGAGCTTGAGCACTTCCCCAGTCATGGAGGAATTTTGCTACTTCTCTGAAGCACAAGAGACAAGAGTTCTCCGTGACGGATCTCATTGGGACTCTTGATGTGGAAGAGAAGGCGAGAGAAAAAGACACATGTGCTCGAGATATCGACGGAGGTTCTAATGCCAATCTGGTACAGAATAGGAACTTCCATCCTCACAAGTTCAAGAACAAAGGAAAGTTTGACGACAAATGAAAGTTTGATGGAAAGAAGAAGGCCTCACAGTCTACCAGCTTCAAGATGAAGACTGATAAGAAGAAAGGTGATTGTCATGTGTGCGGTGATCCTGATCATTGGGCTCCTGCTTGTCCCAACCGCTTTGACAAGCGCCAACATGGGAAGGGCAGCAAGACTGCTAATGTTATCATGGGCGACATTGAGATGAAAGATGTTGGGTATGGTATATTACCTACTGTTCTTTCATTATGTCATTCTCTTGATTGGTGCATTTACACGGGCGCTAATATACATGTATGTTCTGATATTTCTATGTTTTCTTCATATCAGGTCAGAGGGACTCAAACCGTGAGGATGGGGAACGAATCGCATGCTTATGTTCATGGTGTTGGTACGGTCGATCTGAAGTTCACTTCGGGAAAGACCATGCGCCTGAAGAACGTGCATCATGTTCCCTAAATAAATAAAAATCTTGTTAGCAGATCTCTTCTATGTCGAGATGGCTACAATATTGTATTCGAGTCGAATAAATTTGTAATTTCGAAGTATGGAACCTTTGTTGGTAAATGCAATGAGTGCGGAGGCTTGTTCCGCTTATCTCTATCAGACATTTGTAATAAAGTTGTTAATCATATTTACACGAATTTTGAATCAAATGTCTAGCACTCTCGTCTTTGTCATATTAATTTTGGTTGTATGACGCAACTAGCCAAAATAAATTTAATCCCTGATTTCACAACTGTTAAGGGATCTAAATGCCAAGTCTGCGTGCAAGCTAAACAACCTCGCAAGTCACATACGACTACAGAAGTGAGAAATTTAACACCACTAGAGCTCATACATTCCGATCTTTGTGAGATGAATGATGTGTTGACAAAAGGTGGAAAGAAATATTTCATGACTTTGATCGATGACTCTACGAGATATTGTCATGTGTATCTTCTGAAATCAAAAGATGAGGCTTTGAGTTTGTTCAAAATCTATAAAGCCGAGGTAGAAAATCAACTTGATCGAAAGATTAAGTGTAGAGTCCCAACCTGATAAGGTAGAGATCCATGTGTTTACAATGCTAGTCCCTGAATCAATAGCTAGCATCCATAGTTTAAGATGTAATATCAAGAAACAAAGGTCATAATACAACTTTATAACCAGGAATAAAATAATTCATTACATCTTACATAGCTCATATGGCTATCTCATTACAATGCAGCAGATATAACTATAGCATGGAGTCCTTCATCTTCAGAGTGCCACAGGCAATCATGTAGGTTGTAGACTTGTAATCCTATTCAATACACTTCACTAACATCAAACAAACCTGCAACATAATAAGTTACAGCCACAAGAGTCAATACATTTGAATTGTATTGGCAAGTGATACTATGGTAGAATAGTGGTATCTATCATCTATATGCATTTGGATAAGTGGATCTTAGGCTTGCTTTGCTCAAATTAAGGTTTTCCTTATAAGTTGAAAATACTAAGTTTTTGTTTGTCAAAATCACCCAAGGCATCTACCAATAAAATTGGTGATCCTTTAACCCTTGTTCAACCACAAGTTTTTAACTTAGAAATTCGTATAAGGAGATCCTTGATAGCTTCCATGTCTTGATGCTCAAATTGTCCATTTCTGGGGACACGGCTAAGTACTTAGATTTTACTCTCTCGAAAGGTGGTGCACTTTCCCCACAAGACACGAGATGCATCGAGACAAGATCTTTCATAAGCCTTCCCTTAGACCAAATGGACGTGTTCCAAACCTATCACCCCTACCACCTTCTGTCCATCTGGCTAAGTTATTGCAACCTATATGATCCAGGCAGAGCCCATAATGCCATGTCGCTGCACTAGAAGCTTCTCAACATTTGACATCTCAAATCTCTTTGTTCCTGAGTGGATTTCCACAAGTGAGATACACCTGGTATTTCCCCTGGGGTAACCACTCAACACAAACATTTCCTTCCATTCCACCCAGGTGATTCATTCACATAGTTGTTTTATTAAACAAAACATAAGTCATAGACTTAGAAATATTTCATGGCATGAATATAATCCACCCTTGTTTTCTACTAGCTAGGATAAGCATGATAGTAGTAAGGATCTTAACTTAGGGAAAATTCTACTAATGCATCATCTAGTAGGATTTCCCAAGGCATAGTATACTTAGTAAAAATTCCATGCAAGTCCTACTCAAAATATCACTAATGCATAGTGAAAATAATATGACAAATTGTATGAAGCACCACTTGCCTTTTTGGTAGAGAAACTAGATTCACTCCTTGATCTCGCAATGGTCACACTCTTCAAATCTCACTACAATTCAATCAAGCAAGCACATATTCAAACTAGCATTCAAACAATTCATCACATAAAATAAAGAAAACAAAACAATGCATGCAAGCATGAAAAATATTGTTTTATTTGGAAAGGTGGTTTCTAATATGATATAAACATTTTAAAACACCTATTGGTCATTTATAAAAGTGGCAAAACCATTTAAAATCAAGTTAGTGAAAATGGGCCATTTAAATCATTTTTGTTTTGCTAGAAATGATTTTAATCAAAGGAATAATTTTGTAGTGTTTGACAAATATATTTTTAAACAAAAATGTTAGTGTTTATGGTCAAAGTTTTTAAACACATCCATTTACAAAAGGTTTCACCCGAAATCATTTTTGAATCAAAGCATCATTTTGTTTTACTAGAAATGCCTTTAAATCAAAGTAATAATTTTATAGTGTTAATAAAATATATTTTTAAATCCAAAAATTAGTGTTTAGGGTCAGAGAGTTCAAATCAAACCATTTGCAAAAGGTTTTACTCAAAAAGTATTTTTAAATCATAGCAAACATTTTTGTTTTACTAGAATTGCCTTTATTCAAGGAATAATTCCTTAGTGTCATGAAATATGTTTTTAAATCCAAAAGTTGGCTTTTATGGTCAGTAGGTTCAAAACAAACCATTTGCAAAAGATTTTACCCAAAAATCATTTTTAGAATAAATTTTATACTCCAAATAGGCCTAGAAATGTTTCTGCTAAAACACCTAATTTTCCAGAAGCAAAATATTAAATTAAGTGCATGGTTGCTAATTTCATATTTTTGTGAATCCATTGATATAAAATTTGAAAAATTTGGACGTGTAGATCAAAAGTTATGAATTTTGAAAAATTATTCATCTAATAGAAATGTTTCTGTTTCTAAAACAAAAGACAGGCCACGTGGAGCGATCCTATTGGTACCGATTCGGGTGGATCGAGCTACGTGGTGCGTTGGATCTAATTAGATCTGTGCGGCTCAGATCGAGTGATACCCCTTCAGTTAAATGATCTATCGTGCCCACATGATCGTGATCTAACGGCTCACACACTACTAGAAAAATGGCCTTTAGTGGCGCACCATGAAACATCATCTGTGGCGCACTAGCAGTGCGCCACGTGCCTTGCGCTACAGAAGTTTAAACTTCTGTGGCGCACTGCCTAGTGCGCCACAGAAGTTTAGAGACAGGCGTGGCGCACATGCCAGTGCGCCACAGAAGTTTGGGCAGGTGCGCCACGCGTATGAAACGATAACCGTGGCGCACTAGGTGCTGTGCGCCACGGATGTAAATTTCAAAATTCAAAAAAAAAGCAGCAGATCTGGATCTCGTCGTCAGTGCGGCCGCGCGTCGGTGCAGGTCGCCATCGCCTTCAGTGCGGTCGCGCGTCGGTGTCGTCGTCGGAACTGCAAGGAGGAGGAAGAGGAGAATAGGAGGAAGAGGATGAGAAGAAGAAGATGAGGCAGAGGAGGAGAAGAAGAGGAGGAGGAGGAGGAGAAGAGGAGGAAGAGGAGGAGAAGAAGAAGAAGAGGAGGCAGAGGAGGAAGAGGAGGAGAAGAACAGGAGGCAGAGGAGGAAGAGGAGGAGAAGGAGGCCGCCGTTGCACCGCCGTCGCGAGGAGGAGGAGAAGGAGGCCGCCGTTGCACCGCCGTCGCCCGTTGTCACTGCAAGGAGGAGGAGAAGGAGGTCGACGTCGTGCCATCACTGCAAGAAGAGGAGAAGGGGAAGGAGGAGAAGGGAGAAGGAAGAAGGAAGAAGGAAGAAGGAAGAAGGAGAAGGGAAAGGGAGAGGAAGAGAGAAAAGGGGAAGGGAAAAGTGGAAAGGGAAAGGGAGAGGAAGAGGGAAAAGGGGAAAGGGAGGAGGAGGGCGGGGTGGGGATTCAAATTTGAATCCCGCCCAAGCTTATCCGTGGCGCACTAGGTGTAGGTGCGCTACGGATAAGTCGCCCTGTATTTTTTTTTCTGCAGGAAAAAACGGTTTTTTGACCGTAACTTTTTACTCTTTTCGAATTTTGAAAATCTAAAAAATTGCTAAACGACCCAGTGATGCGTGCTTGGTGCCTCCATGAAACGGCTCGCCACGCCCACCGCGAGAGCGATGTCAGGCCTGGTGTTGACCAGATACCGTAAGCATCCGATGATGCCTTTGTACTCCGTTGCATCGACCTTCTGGGCACCATCCTCCTTCTGCAGCTTGAGCCGAGCTTCCATTGGTGTGCAGCAGGGGTTGCACCCGCCCATCTTGGCACGCTCGAGGATCTTCTCGGCATAGGCACGCTGGCACAGCGTGATTTCTCCATGTCCTTGCCTCACCTTGATACCGAGGTAGTAGGACAATAAGCCGAGATCGCTCATCTTGAAGAGACGATGCATCTCGGACTTAAACGCCTTGATCTCTTCGACGTGGGTGCCCGTGATGATCAGGTCATCTACGTACACCCCGACCAGTAGATAGTTGGTCCCATCACCGCGCCTGTATACAGCGTGCTCTAGCGGGCTGCGTGAGAATCCCAGCTCGATCAGAGAGGAGTCCATCTTGGCATACCAGGCGCGTGGGGCCTGTCGCAGTCCGTACAACGCCTTGATCAGCTTGAGGACAGAGTTGGGGTGCTCCTTTTCCATGAATCCAGGAGGTTGCAGTACATACACCTCCTCGCCGAGGTCCCCATTCAAGAATGCGGATTTGACATCCATATGGTGGACCTCCCAGCCGCCGTGTGCAGCTAGCCCCAGTAGAACACGCACTGTCTCCATGCGCGCGACGGGTGCGAAAACTTCATCAAAGTCCACCCCCTGTCGCTGGGCGTATCCCTTCACGACCAACCTTGCCTTGTGCTTAACAACGTTGCCATCGGGGTCCTTTTTTAGCTTGAACACCCATTTCAGTCCGATCGCACGGTGCCCAGTGGGGAGCGAGGATAGGGCCCAGGTCTCATTGTCGATGATGCTGCCCATTTCCTCCTCCATCGCCTTGCGCCAGGCCGGCGAGGCGAGCGCCTCCTCGACAGTTGCAGGCTCCTCTGCCGCCATGAGCCAATGCACCTCGGCATCGGTGTCGTCGTTGTTGAGGTCGTCGCTTGCTGGAGATTCGGCATTGTCGCCCGTCCCCAGTGGGTCGCACTACGGCACAGTGGTGTCATAGATGTTCTCGATGCGCCTGTACCGGTGAGGTTTGGCGACGTCGTCCGCAACTTCCAGTGTACTGTCGCGTGAGGGAGGCGTACACAACTGGACCGCAGGCGTTATCGACGTGGGCGCCGTGGCGAAGCTCGTGGTTGGCGTACCAGTGGGCGCCTGTCCCACCAATGGAGACGGAGTTCGTGGGCACGCGCTGCTGCAGGAGTCGTGCCCGTTGTGGACGATGGCCTCACCCGTCTCGGACACGTACTCCACCGTGAACGTGGGCGGTGCACCGCCGCCCTGCTCCAGTGCCCAGCTCCAGGAGCGGCGCTCCTCGAAGGCTACATCCCTTGTGACTTAGAGCTTGCCTCCAACGGGATCGTACACCCGATAGGCCTTGGAGCCTTCTTCATATCCTACAAACACTGTGAGAATCGACCGATCAGACAACTTTGTGATACCAGGGCCTGTTCTCTTCATGTGCGCCACACAGCCGAAGGTGCGGAGGTGCTCCACCGTCGGCTTGCGGCGATGCCAAGCCTCGTACGGCGTGACTTCATTGAGGCTTCGAGTGGGCGCACGGTTTAGTACGTACACCGCACACTTGACCGCCTCCCCCAGAACGTGGCCGGCATCGACATGCCCTTCAACATGCAGCGGGCCATCTCCACCACGGTCTGATTGCGGCGTTCCACGACGCCGTTCTGCTGAGGAGAATACGGCGCCGTTGTGAAGTTCTCCACGCCTTCCTGCGCGCACCAGGCCTTGATCTCGCCACAGTTGAACTCACCTCCGCGATCAGAGCGGAAGGCCCTCAGGCGGCACTGCTGTTTTGCTTCAGCTAAAGCCTGAATTTTCCTGAAACGGGCAAACGCTTCATCTTTTGATTTTAGCAGCTCCAACCACATATACCTGGTGCAATCATCGACAACCAGCAGGAAATACTGGTTTCCTCCTGCCGTCGCCGGCTTGATAGGCCCGCACAGATCTGTGTGGACAAGCTCGAGGGCACGCTCTGAACGGTGCTTGCTTTCCTAAGGGAACGCCAGCCTGTGTTGCTTCTCGATCGTACAACCATCGCAGATTTCATCGATGTGATCGATCTCCGGCATCCCGCGTACCATGCCGCGCCTCGACATGGTGTTGACCGCGCGGAAGTGGAGGTGGCCGAGCCTGGCGTGCCAGACCCACGCCGGTGCGTCGACCTTGGACAGCAAGCACCCCGGCGCTGCGACATACAGATTCAGAATGTACAGCCTGTTGGCTGCGACATACACAAGGGTCAATACATTTGAATTGTATTGGCAAGTGATAATATGGTACAATAGTGGTATCTATCATCTATATGCATTTGGGTAAGTGAATCTTAGGCTTGCTTTGCTCAAATTAAGGTTTTCCTTATAAGTTGAAAACACTAATTTTTTGTTTGTCAAAATCACCCAAGGCATATACCAATAAAATTGGTGATCCTTTAACCCTTGTTCAAGCACAATTTTTTAACTTAGAAATTGGGATGAGGAGACCCTTGATAGCTTCCATGTCTTGATGCTCAAATTGTCCATTGCTGGGGACACGGCTAAATAATTAGATTTTACTCTCTCGAGAGGTGGTGCACTTTCCCCACAAGACTCGTCATGCATCGAGACAAGATCTTTCAGAAGCCTTCCCTTAGACCAAATGGACGCGTTCCAAACCTTTCACCCCTACCACCTTCTGTCCATCTGGCTAACTTAATGCAACCTATATGATCCAGGCAGAGCCCATAATGCCATGTGGCTGCACTAGAAGCTTCTCAACATTTGACATATCAAATATCTTTGTTCCTGAGTGGCTTTTCACAAGTGAGATACACCAGCTATTTCCCCTGGGGTAACCACTCAACACAAACCTTTCCTTCCATTCCACCCAGGTGATCCATTCACATAGTTGTTTTATTAAACAAAACATAAGTCATAGACTTAGAAATATTTCATGGCATGAATATAATCCACCCTTGTTTTCTACTAGCTAGGATAAGCATGATAGTAGTAAGGATCTTAACTTAGGGAAAATTCTACTAAGGCATCATCTACTAGGATTTCCCAAGGCATAGTATACTTAGTAAAAATTCCATTCAAGTCCTATTCAAAATTTCACTAATGCATAGTGAAATAATAGGACAAATTGTATGAAGCACCACTTGACTTTTTGGTAGATAAAACAGATTCACTCCTTGATGTTGCAATGGTCACAATCTTCAAAGCTCACTACAATTCATTCAAGTAAGCACATATTCAAACTAGCATTCAAACAATTCATCACATAAAAGAAAGAAAACAAAACAATGCATGCAAGGATGCAAAAGATTGTTTTATTTGGAAAGGTGGTTTCTAATAGTCTATAAACATTTTAAAACACCTATTGGTCATTTAGAAAAGTGGCAAAACCATTTAAAATCAAGTTAGTGAAAATTGGCCATTTAAATCATTTTTGTTTAACTAGAAATGATTTTAATCAAAGGAATAATTTCTAGTGTTTGACAAATATATTTTTAAACACAAATGTTAGTGTTGATGGTCAAAGTGTTTCAAACACATCCATTTTAAAAAGGTTTCACCCAAAATCATTTTTAAATCAAAGCATCATTTTGTTTTACTAGAAATTCCTTTAAATCAAAGTAATAATTTTCTAGTGTTAATCAAATATATTTTTAAATCCAAAAATTAGTGTTTAGGGTCATAGAATTCAAATCAAAATATTTACAAAAGGTTTTACTCAAAAAGCATTTTTAAATCATAGCAAACATTTTTGTTTTACTAGAATTGCCTTTATTCAAGGAATAATTCCTTAATGTCACAAAATATGCTTTTAAATCCAAAAGTTGGTTTTTATGGTCAGTAGGTTCAAAACAAACCATTTGCAAAAGATTTTACCCAAAAATCATATTTAGAATAAATTTTATACTCAAAATAGGCCTAGAAATGTTTTTGCAAAACACCTAATTTTGCAGAAGCAAAATATTAAAATAAGGGCATGGTTGTAAAGTTCACATTTTTGTGAATTCGGATATAAAATTTGCAAAATTTGGACGTGTAGATCAAAAGTTATGGATTTTGCAAAATCATTCATCTATTAGAAATGTTTCTGTTATTAAAACAAAAGACATGCCACGTGGAGTGATCCTATTGGCTGGTACCGGTTTGAGTGGATCGAGCTACACGATGCGTTGGATCTAATTAGATCTGTGCGGCTCAGATCGACTGATACCCCTTCGGTTAAATGATCTATCGTGCCCACAGGATCGTGATCTAACGCCTCACAGCAAAACAGCCAAAAAGATCTGGCGGTGCTAGGCAACGGCGAGCGGCGGCGTGGCTCTACTAATGGTGTTTCGGCCAACCTAGGAAGCGAGAGAGAGGGGGAGGAGGCTCAAGTCGCGGTTCTCAAGGTGGCCGTGAGAGGGACAGGGGCGCACGGTGTAGATGGTGATAGCTCGCCGGAGCTAGCGATGGCGTCGGGTGCGTCTTCTTGTCGTCGTTGGCGAGGCTGCAAGTCACAGGAAAGCAAGAGGAGATGTGCATTAGATGCGCCAGGGAGATGTGATCACACGTGTATCCTCAAGGAAGAAGGGGGCGATCAGGATTTACCGAGGGAGGTCATCGGAGTTGACACAGACGGCGGTGGCGCTTGGGCGAGGTCGTTGCCGACGCTCTGGGGCACGCGCGGGCGAGCTGGAGCTACTGTAAGGTGCGCCTGGCGATGGCGATCAATCTCGTGTGGTCTAGGGGGCAGGGGAAGGTACGAGTCTACCGGAATCGGTGGGGAAGCTCGTCGGAGCAGTGACGGTTGCAAAGGAAAATTGGGGCAGCCTGGGGGCAGAGAGGGAATGCCGAGCGAGGGGAAAAAGAGAGGGGAGGTGAGCGCTTATGTACTCGTAGTCGCGGGCGAGGATTTATCAAGGAATTGATGCGAATTGACGCAGAGAAATCAGCGGCAGAAATGGCTGGGGTGAGGGGAGGAATTGGTCGCGCGGGTGGGGGAGATGATGACGGGGCTGCCAGGTTGGCATGGGGACAGATCGTCAGTGGGGGTTGATGGTTGTTTTGCTGGTGAGAAAACTCCATGGGAGTGAGTCAGAGTGGCCCGGGTGGGATACTGTTGGGCCTAGTTGGGCTAGAAGTTGGGTCGACCTGTTTCTATTTTTTTCTTCCTGGTTTCTTTTTCTTTTTCTGATTTCATTTTCTGTTTTCGATTTAAATCAAGTGATTTAAACACTCATTTATTTTCAAAACTTTTCCAAACTTTCCAGTGTGTTTTATACTGTTTAGCTATATATTTTAATTTCCATTTTAGAATATTTTCTTATATTCTCTTAGGGTTTAATATTTATTTAAAATAGACCTTTGTCTTTATTCAAATAAGATTTTAAATATGTTTCCAATCCATATTATTTCTTTCTTTTTTGTCTTATAAAATCCATATCTTATTATTTATAGATCCAAATTTTGTGATTCCAATTTTTATAATTTTATTTAATATTTGTTTACCTTTTTAAATCCCTTTAGGATTAATTTGCTCACAATTTGGTATAGATTTTAGCTAGGAGCTTTATTAGCTTTGGAAATTATTTCCTTTTATCTTACTAAATTCATAAGTTTTTATCTATGGCTCCAAATTAAATGAAACCAATTACCATGGTTTTATAATATTTTTGTTTATCATTTTTGATTATTTATAAATATTTGTTGCCAAATTTTTATATGGAACAAATCCATAGTCTTGGAGAGATCTTGAAAATGATTTTTTTCCATTAGGGTTTTAGGGTTTTGGTTTATTTTCCCAAGTGTTTTAAATTCAAGATTCTTTCCATGCATTGATGAATGCATTTCACTTGATTGAAATTTTGTTGGATTCCCTTTTCATTCAATTTTGTTCAAGAAGGTTTTGATTTTTCCATTTAGAAGCAAAAAGTTTCTTTTCACCCTAAATTTCAACAATTAATTCTTTTGTTTATTTCCTTTTTCACATTTCAGAATTTGGAAAATTTTGGGATGTGACATTAAGAGGCTTAGGTCTGATCGTGGTTGAGAGTATTTTTCCAACGAGTTTGATTTCTTTTGTGTGGGACATGGCATTATTCATGAGAGGACGCCTCCCTACTCACCCCAGTCAAATGGAGTAGCCGAACGGAAGAACCGTACTCTAACCGATTTGGTTAACGCCATGTTAGACACATTAGGTCTCTCCAAGGAATGGTGGGGGGAGGCACTATTTACTGCGTGTCATGTTCTAAACCAAGTTCCCACAAAGAACAAAGAAGTTTCTCCATTCAAAGAATGGTATAAGAAAAGATTAAAACTCTCTTACTTACGTACTTGGGGTTCTTTGGCAAAGGTTAATGTACCAATCCCCAAGAAGAGCAAGCTTGGACCAAAAACCATTGATTGTGTTTTTCTATGCTATGCTTTACATAGCATTGGTTATAGATTCTTGATAGTAATATCTGAAGTACCTGACATTCATGTCGGTACAATCATGGAGTCAACTGATGCGACTTTCTTTTAGGATATCTTTCCTATGAAGGATAAACCTAACTCATCAAATCCAGAGATACCTAGTTCATCTAATCAGGAATTTGCTACATTTTCTGAACCTACCATTCCAATTGAACACTCTGAAAGTCCTAAGGAGGATGATAATGAAATTCCTAAAAGGAGCAAGAGACAGAGGACTACAAAGTCCTTTGGTGATGATTTCATTGTGTGCCTTGTGGATGACACTCCCACTTCCATTTCAGAAGCATATGCATCTCCTGATACTGACTACTGGAAGGAAGTCGTCCATAGTGAGATGAATTCCATCTTAGCTAATGGAACATGGGAGATCACTGATCTCCCCTATGGGTGCAAACCTGTAGGATACAAGTGGGTGTTCAAGAAAAAGCTTAGACCTGATGGTACTATTGATAAGTACAAGGCATGGCTTGTGGCCAAGGGATATACTCAAAAAGAAGGTGAAGACTTCTTTGACACTTACTCACCCTTTGCTAAATTGACGACCATTCGAGTATTACTCTCATTGGCTGCCTCTCATGGTCATCTCGTTCATCAAATGGACGTTAAGACAGCTTTCCTTAATGGAGAGTTGGATGAGGAAATTTGCATGGATCAGCCAGATGGCTTTGTGGTAAATGGTCAAGAAGGAAAGGTGTGCAAGTTGTTGAAGTCTTTATATGGCCTAAAACAAGCCCCTAAGCAATGGCATGAGAAGTTCGAAAGAACTTTAACTGCTGTAGGCTTTGTTGGAAATGAAGCTGATAAATGTGTGTACCATGGCTGATGTCTACGCACTTCTATTCTTGTAGACAGTTGTTGGGCCTCCAAGTGCAGAGGTTTGTAGAAAAGCAACAAGTTTCCGTTAAGGGGATTACCCAAGGTTTATCAAACTCAGGGAGGAAGTGGTCAAAGGTATTCCCTCTCAAGCAATCCTTCAATCAAGATACAAGAAGTCTCTTGTGTCCCCACACACCCAATACACTTGTCAGGTGTATAGGTGCACTAGTTCGGCGAAGAGATAGTGAAATACAAGTGGTAACGGTGCCAGGAAATAGCTTCTGACTTCTTGTTGATGTGGGGTAACGTGTGTCAGTGAGGTAAAGACTAAAGCAAGCAAACATGCAACAGATCTAGATGCAAACGGTGTTTGTTTAGAAACAAGGCCTAGGGATCATACTTTCACTAGTGAACACTCTCTCATATAAATATCTTCTCTTTATGATACTACTCTTAACTACTCTCCGGTTGGACACTCTAATCCACGGTAGGGCCTTCCCCAATCTAGATAACCCCACACTTTCATTAAGCGCTAGGTGGTTCCAACAGACACCACAATTTCATAGAGACAACCAACTCAAAATATAACTCAGAACAAATATTCAATCTAGCCAAAGTGCCACACACGGTATGCACGCTGTCACTTTCACACACGTGGGGAAAAGCATAGATCTATTAAAGCACAAAGAGTATTTATGTAGACTCAAACTAAGTGCCACCATGGCATGCACGCTATCACTTTCACACACATGGGGAGAGCAGAGATCTAATGAAGCACTTGAGTAGAAAGGTAGATCTATTTGATTACAAAGATCATGATCACAACATGATCATGCATAGAGAGAGATGAACACATAGCTACCGGTAGAGCCCTTTGTAGAACTACTCCCTCCTCATCATGGGAATCAGCAACGGTGATGAAGATTGCGATGGAGATGGCTCCGGGGAACTTCCCCATCCCGGCAGGGTGCCGGAACAGAGACTTTCTGTCCCCCAAATCTCCCTTTCGGTGGCGGCGGCTCTACAGAAGTTTTCGTGGATTTCTTCTGGATGCCCTAGGGTTTTTGGGTCGGAGGCTTATTATAGGCACAGGAATCAAGGTCGGTGGGGGGCCAGGGGGCCCACACCCCTTTGTAGGGTTCGCAGCATAGAAAACAAAAAATTTCCTATGATGGGAACAACTATGTACCAAGATATATCTACTAGATACAAACAACGGGCGGATGTATATCCGTAGAGAACATACCCTTTAAGATCGACAAAGCTTAACGAGTTCAACTCGTGGTTGATGTAGACGATCTCTTGCCGATCTCAAGATCGACAGGAAGTCCTAGCGCCGCAAAGCAGCAGCGCATCCGTGCTCGCACACACGTACAAGACACCGAGAAACCTCCACCTCTTCGCTCTAGCGATGCAGCGGAAGCACAACCCTTTCTTGCCGAATAGCCACCGGGAGCATGTATATCGCTAGTTATAGGAGAGGGGGGACCCCAAGGGGGTGGCCGGCGCATGGGGGCTGCCCCCTTGCCCTCCCCTCTTCATGTGGGTGGACACTCCACTCACAAAATTCCTTTAAATTCCCTCCACTCAAAATCCCACTCAAACTTGCCATTAAATTTCCACCAAATTTAATGCAAACTCTCATTAAATAAAACTCTTTTATTTTATTCAGAATTTTCTCAATTACTTTAATGACAAACATTCACAAATAACCCCTTGCTAGAATTCTATTTCATATGCATAACTTTTTTATGCAATTTCACCTGAAAACCTGTTTCGGTATCTAGTGAAATAAATTCCTACGGTTGTTTATTGTTTCAGCATGAAACATTTGCTCCAACTGGATGTCAGTGTCCCTTAAGTGTGTCACTCTACGGTTCGCGAATAATGCGGACATGATCGAGACCCTTCTCCGATCAATAATCAGTAGTGGGACCTGGAGATCCATACTGACTTCCACACATTCAACGATGACTTTTCATGAGATCGTCGGAACCTTTTACGCTTGTATCTTAATCTCTTTGTTTCACGATATATTACATGTCCGAGATTCGATCATCGGTATCTCCATACCTAGTTTGATCTCGTTACTAACATGCACTCTTTTCTCGTTCCCGTGATATAACATTCTAGTGATCAAATCACTTGCTTGCAAGCTAACCAATGTGATATCACCGAGAGGGCCCAGAGTATATCTATCCGTCATCGGGACGAACAAATTCCACTCTTGATCCATGATTATCAACATAACACTTTAGTAGCTTTGAATCCATCTTTATAATCACCCAGTTATGGTGTGACGTTTGATGTCAACAAGAAACTCTTCCGGTGTTAGTGATTGGCATGATCTCATGGTCTAAGGATTAGGACTACTTCGTAAGTTGTTTATAGCAATATAAACTCAATGACTTTGATCGTAATGCTATACTTCGGATGAATGTTCATCAAACCATTACACTAATGTTGTGATCTCGTTATTAACAACATCCAATGTTTATGATCAGGAAACTATGATCATCTTGTTAATCAACGAAATAGTTTATGAGAGAGGCATAACTAGGAACTTTCTATTTGTTTATTAAACACACATGTATTAACGTTTCCGTATTAATACAATTATAGCATGCAAAATAAACATCTATCATATACTTGGAATACACATAATAAACATTTTATTATTGCCTCTCAGGGCATATTGCCTTCAGTCTCCCACTTGCACTAGAGACAATAATCTAGTTACATAGTGATGTATCTAACACCCATGGAGTTCTGGTGTAGATCATTTTTTGCTCTAGGGAGAGTTTTAGTCAACGGATCTGCTACATTGAGATCCGTATGTACTTTACAAATCTTTATATCTCCATCATTGACATGCTCGCGGATGGAGTGAAACCGGCGCTTAATATGCTTGGAATGCTTGTGAGACCTTGGCTCTTTGGCATTGGCAATGGCACCATTGTTGTCACAATAGATCACCATTGGTTCCAACGCATTTGCAACCACACCTAGTTCGGATATGAACTCACTCATCCAAACTGCTGCCTGAGCCGCTTTTGAAGCAGCAACATATTCGGCCTCCGTTGTTGATCCCGCCACCACAGGTTGTTTGGAGCTCCTCCAACTAACCGCTCCGCCATTCATGAGAAATACGTATCCGGACTGAGACTTAGAGTCATCCGGATCGGTGTCAAAGCTAGCGTCGACATAACACTTAGCGACGAGCTCTTCTTCACCTCCGTATACAAGAAACATATCCTTAGTTCCTCGCAAGTACTTAAGGATATTCTTGACCGCTTTCCAGTGTTCCAAACCTGGATCCGATTGATACCTCCTAGTCAAACTAATAGCATGTGCCACATATGGTCTTGTACATAGCATGGCGTACATTATAGATCCTATGGCTGAAGTATAGGGGACTTTGTCCATTTTCTCTCTTTCTTCCGCCGTAGCCGGACTTTGAGTCTTACTCAATGTCGTGCCTTGTGTCATAGGTAAGAACCTCTTCTTACTATCTTCCATTTTAAACTTCTTTAAAATCTTATCAAGGTATGTACTTTGCGATAGCCCTATTAGGCGCCTAAATATATCTCTATAGATCTTTATGCCTAATATGTATGACGCTTCACCTAGGTCCTTCATTGAAAATTTGCTGTTTAGATAACTTTTAACACTATTTAAAAGATCTATATCATTTCCGATCAATAATATGTCATCCACATATAATATCAGAAATTCCACATTGCTCCCACTCACTTTCATGTAAATACAAGCTTCTCCATAAGTTTGGACAAATCCAAACTCTTTGATCACCTCATCAAAACGGAGATTCCAACTTTGTGATGCTTGCTTCAATCCATAGATGGATTGCTGAAGCTTGCACACCTTGTTAGCATCCTTAGGATCGACAAAACCCTTTGGTTCTATCATATACAACTCTTCTTCAATATTACCATTGAGAAACACGGTTTTGACATCCATCTGCCATATCTCATAATCGAAATATGCAGCAATGGCTAACATAATCCTAACTGACATTAGCATCGCTACGGGAGAGAATGTCTCATCTTAGTCAACTCCTTGAATTTGTCGAAACCCCTTTGCGACAAGTCGAGCTTTATAGATGGTTACATTACCATCAGCATCAGTTTTCCTTTTGAAAATCCATTTGTTCTCCACGGCCTTTCGGTCGTGAGGTAAGTCCACCAAGTTCCAAACTTGATTTTCATACATGGATTCCATCTCGGATTTCATGGCTTCTAACCATTTGTTGGAATCCGGGCTCATCATCGCTTCTTCATACATCGCAGGGTCATCATTTTCATCAACCATGAAATTCATGACATGATTTCCGTACAGCTCGGGAGCTGCACGCGTCCTGCTAGACCTACGAGGTTCGGTAGTACTCTCTTTCGGAGTTTCATGATCATTATCATTAGTTCCCTCTTCAACAGGTGAAGCCAACTCCGGAACAACTTCCGGCGCTGCGCTACTCGCCATACTTTGAAGAGAAGGTTCAATAACCTCGTCGAGTTCTACCTTCCGACTACTCACACCTTTCACGAGAAACTCTTTCTCTAGAAAGGATCCATTCTTGGCAACAAAAACCTTGCCCTCGGATCTGTGATAGAAGGAATACCCAATAGTTTCCTTAGGGTATCCTATGAATACGCATTTTTCCGCTTTGGGTTCGAGTTTATCCGGTTGAAGTTTCTTCACATAAACATCACATCCCCAAACTTTAAGAAATGACAGCTTAGGTTTGTTTCCAAACCACAATTCATACGGTGTCTTTTCAACGGATTTAGATGGTGCCCGATTTAAAGTGAATGCAGCAGTTTCTAGTGCATAACCCCAAAATGACAACGGCAAGTCCGTCAGAGACATCATAGATCGAACCATATCTAATAAAGTAAGATTACCACGTTCCGACACACCATTTCTCTGTGGTGTTCCGGCAGGTGTGAGTTGTGAAACGATTCCACACTCTTTCATGTGAGTGCTAAACTCGTAACTTAGATACTCACCTCCACGGTCAGACCGTAGAAATTTGATCTTTCTATTACGATGATTTTCCACTTCATTCTGAAATTCCTTAAACTTTTCAAAGGTTTCAGACTTGTGTTTCATCAAGTAGATATAACTGTATCTACTCAAATCATCCATAAAAGTAACAAAATAACGATATCCACCTCGCGCCGACACACTCATTGGACCACATACATCAGAATGTATGATTTCCAATAAATCTGTCGCCCGTTCCATTGAACCGGAAAACGGCGTTCTAGTCATCTTGCCCATAAGGCATGGCTCACATGTATCAAATGATTCAAAATCAAGTGATTCCAAAAGTCCATCCGAATGGAGCTTCTTAATGCGTTTAACGCCAATATGACCTAGACGGAAGTGCCACATATATGCGGATATATCATCATTTAGTTTAATCCTTTTAGCATCAACATTATGAATATGTGTAACATTATTATCGAGATCCGATAGAAATAAACCATTCATCATCGGTGCATGACCATAAAAGATTTCATTCATATAAATGGAACAACCATTGTTCTCGGATTTAAATGAATAACCACTTCGCATTAAACACGATCCAGATATAGTGTCCATGCTAAGTGCTGGCACCAGATAACAATTCTTCAAGTTTATTACTAATCCCGACGGCAAGTGGAGAGGTAGCATTCCGACGGCGATCACATCAACGCTTGATCCATTGCCGACACGCATCTTGACCTCACCCCTTGCTAGCGGTCGCTTGTTCTGAAGCCCCTGATTCGAGTTACAAATATTAGCAACTGAACCGGTATCAAATACCCAGGTGCTACTGCGAGCACTAGTCAAGTACACATCAATAACATGTATATCATATATACCTTTGTTTGCCTTGCCGGCCTTCTTGTCTGCCAAATACTTGGGGCCGTTACGCTTCCAGTGGCCAGTCCCCTTACAATAGTAGCACTCGATATCAGACTTAGGTCCAACTCGGGGTTTCTTTTCAGGCACGACAACCGGCTTGCCGCCCTTACTTCCCTTCCGTTTTCCCTTCTTGTCTTTCTTGAAACCAGTGTTCCTATTGATCATCAACACTTGATGTTCCTTTTTGATCTCCACTTATGTAGTTTTAAGCATTGACAGAAGCTCGGGGAGAGACTTCTTCATGCCTTGCATATTATAGTTCATCACGAAGCTCTTATAGCTAGGTGGCAGAGACTGCAGAACACGATGGATGCCTAAGTCAATGGGAATCGTTATTCCCAAGGACACAAGCTTATCGGCGTAACCCGGCATCTTGAGTACATGCTCACTAATGGAGCTGTGCTCTTCCATCATGCAGCTAAAGAACTTTTCTGAAGCGTTGTAGCTCTCTACGGCAGCATGTGTGTCGAAAATCATTTTCAACTCACCCATTGTATCAAATGCATTGCTGTTTTCGAAACGCTTTCGAAGTTCCGGCTCTAGCCTATACAATATGCCGCAATGAACTAAGTTGTGGTCCTCCTGACGAGTCTGATAGACATTCTTCTCCTCGTCAGGGGCATCCTCAAAGGGTGGGGGCCTAGCGGCGCTTCTAGCACAATTGTTTTTGTGCAGCAGAGAGGAGAATCCTCAAATTCATAGCCCATTCGGTAAAGTTGCTATCATTTGTTGCAAGTTTCTCTTTCTCCATGAACACATTGAAATTAAAAGCAGGTGGTGCCATCTACAACAGAATTTTTAAAGTTTAGACTAAGTTTATGATAGATTGAGTTCAACTAATCCATATTACGAATGAAATCCCACTCAAAAATGACATCCCTCGTGCCTTTTTGGTGATTACATGAACCAAATCCACTACACCAAATCCGATCATCACGTGAGTCAGTGTAGCTTCAAAGGCGAGCATCAAATGGGCATCATATTTACTATATGACTCATGCTTAAACTTTCGGTCCGTGTTCCGAGGACATGTCTGTACATGCTAGGCTCACCAAGTTAGAACCTTAGTATTCGCGTGTGTAACTGTTTTACACCCGATATATGGTCGTGGATCCAAGAACACCCGATCATCACGTGATGTCTTGGAGCGACGAAAACATAATCGGTGCATACTAAAGGAAGAACACATTCTTATCTTGATATTTAAATGAGGGATCATCTTATTATGCTAACAAAGCGCTAAACAAAAAATATAAGATGCTATCAAACATCACATGTTTATTAGTGGAATGATATGGTTCCTGCATATGATCTCTATCAGGTGCACCGTGGTATGATCACTATCATACCTATATGCGTAAGTCCAAGGTCTATGGAGATTACATGTTATGTATGTTGTAAGAGTATCATCTCATACTTCTACTTACAACATCACCATATCATAACACTAGCCCAGCAACAATCTAAACTAGACGCCTCTAATTTATCCATTGCAAGTTTTACGTGGCTTAGGGCTTTCGAGATAGAACCGTTCTTACCTACGAACATGAACCACAACTAGGATAACCAAATTATTGACAACTCGTTGCAAAATAGATATTGACTATAGTAGGAGAGACAAACACCCGCTAGCCACTTATGCAAACTAGTTGCATGTCAAGCGTGGAACAGGTCTCATGTGCGAGGACATGTAAAGTTTGTCCGGGCCGCTTCATCCCACTATGCCACCAATATCCAAAATTACAACTAAGGAGCAACAACATGATCATCATCGCCCACATACTCATATGTGTACTACCCGTGTAAAGCATCTATGCATAGATCCGGCTCTGATACCACTGCAGGGTTCGCAGCATAGAAAACAAAAAATTTCCTACGATGGGAACAACTATGTACCAAGATCTATCTACTAGATGCAAACAACGGGCGGATGTATATCCGTAGAGAACATACCCTTGAAGACCGACAAAGCTTAACGAGTTCAACTCGTGGTTGATGTAGACAATCTCTTATCGATCTCAAGATCGAGAGGAAGTCCTAGCGCCGCAAAGCAGCAGCGCATCCGTGCTCGCACACACGTACAAGACACCGAGCAACCTCCGCCTCCTCGCTCCAGCGATGCAGCGGAAGCACAACCCTTTCTTGCCGAATAGCCACCAAGAACATGTATCTCGCTAGTCCGAGACCATGGGGGATAAATTCTAGAGGGGGAGAGAGATCCTTTACGAGGAGGTGTGAGTGAGAAGTGAGGAGAGGGGTGCCTTTTATAGGAGAGGGGGGAACCCCAAGGGGCTGGCCGGCGCATGGGGGCTGCCCCCTTGCCCTCCCCTCTTCATGTGGGTGGACACTCCACTCACAAAATTCCTTTAAATTCCATCCACTCAAAATCCCACTCAAACTTGCCATTAAATTTCCACCAAATTTAATGCACACTCTCATTAAATAAAACTCTTTTATTTTATTTAGAATTTTGTCAATTACTTTAATGACAAACATTCACAAATAACCCCTTGCTAGAATTCTATTTCGCATGCATAACTTCTTTATGCAATTTCACCCGAAAACCTGTTTCGGTATCTAGTGAAATAAATTCCTGTGCTTGTTTATTCTTTCGGCATGAAACATTTGCTCCAACTAGATGTCAATGTCCCTTAAGTGTGTCACCCTAAGGTTCGTGAATAATGCAGGCATGATCGAGAACCTTCTCTGATCAATAATCAGTGGCGGGACCTGGAGATCCATACTGACTCCCACACATTCAACGATGACTTTTCCTATGATCGTCGGAACCTTTTACACTTGTATCTTAATCCCTTTGTTTCACGATATATTACATGTCCGAGATTCGATCATCGGTATCTCCATACCTAGTTTGATCTCGTTACTGACATGCACTCTTTTCTCGTTCCCGTGATATAACATTCTAGTGATCAAATCACTTGCTTGCAAGCTAACCAATGTGATATCACCGAGAGGGCCCAGAGTATATCTATCCGTCATCGGGATGAACAAATTCCACTCTTGATCCATGATTCTCAACATAACACTTTAGTAGCTTTGAAGCCATCTTTATAATCACCCAGTTACGGTGTGACATTTGATGTCAACAAGAAACTCTTCCGGTGTTAGTGATTGGCATGATCTCATGGTCTAAGTATTAGGACTACTTCGTAAGTTGTTTATAGCAATATAAACTCAATGAATTTGATCATAATGCTATACTTTGGATGAATGTTCATCACACCATTACACTAATGTTGTGATCTCGTTATTAACAACATCCAATGTCTATGATCAGGAAACCATGATCATCTTGTTAATCAACGAACTAGTTTAAGAGAGAGGCATAACTAGGAACTTTCTGTTTGTTTATTAAACACACATGTATTAACGTTTCCGTATTAATACAATTATAGCATGCAAAATAAACATCTATCATATACTTGGAATACACATAATAAACATTTTAGTATTGCCTCGCAGGGCATATTCCCTTCACCCTTGTGGGCGCCTCCAGGGCTTCCCGCACCTAGGGGGTGCGGTCACCCTGTGCCCCCCTCCGGCTCTGCTTCGTGGTTCCGTGTTGCTCCGGGAAAAATAATGACTTTGGCTTTTGTCCCATCCAATTCCGAGAATATTGATTTTCTGCCTTTCTGGAACCAAAAACAGAAGAAAACAGGCAACTGGCACTGTGGCATCTTGTTAATAGGTTAGTTCTAGAGAAGATATAAAAATACCTCAAAGTGTAGACAAAACATAGCAAAGTGGATACTAAACAAGCATGGAACATTGAAAATTATAGATACGTTTCCGACGTATTAATCGCCATGGTGTGGGTGAGGGAGTCATCCTTTGTTTGTATGTTGATGACATACTGATTTTCGGAACCAACCTTAATGCAATTAAGGAGGTCAAAGATTTCTTATCTCATTCCTTTGAGATGAAGGATCTGGGAGTAGCTGATGTCATCCTGAAGATCAAGCTATTGAGAGATGATGATGGTTGGATTAGATTGCTTCAGTCCCACTATGTGGAAAAGATCTTGAGTCGTTTCGGGTATAGAGACTTCAAGTTTTCTCCTACACCGTATGATCCTAGTGTGTTACTTCGAAAGAATCAAGGAAATTCTAGAGAACAACTGAGATACTCTCAAATTATTGGCTCTCTTATGTATTGAGCTAGTGCCACGAGGCCTGACATCGCCTTTGCTATAAGAAAACTCAGTCAATTTGTTTCAAATCCAGGAGATGATCACTGGCATGCTCTTGAGAGAGTTATGCGCTATCTAGAAGGCACTACGAGCTATGGCATACACTATACCGGGTATCCGAGGGTACTAGAGGGTTATAGTGATTCAAATTGGATATCTGATGCTGACGAGATAAAGTCCACGAGTGGATATGTATTCACACTTGCTGGTGACGCTGTTTCTTGGAAGTATTGCAAGAAGACCATCTTAACGAGGTCAACTATGGAAGGAGAACTCATAGCATTAGACGCAGCCACTATTGAAACAGAGTGGCTTCATGAACTCTTGATGAACTTACCTGTGGTTGAAAAACCATACCCGCAATCGTTATGAACTGCGATAATCAAACTATGATTTTCAAGGTAAATATTTCTACGGATAATATGAAGTCATCAAGACATGTGAAGAGGAGACTAAAATCTGTCAGGAAAATGAGAAACTCCGGAGTTATTGCATTGGATTATATCCAAACATCTAAAAACTTGGCAGGTCCCTTCACAAAGGGTCTATCACACAATGTGATAGAAAATGCATCGAACGAGATGGGTATGAGACCCTCAAATTAAGGTTTCCATAGTGGTAAACCACTCTATGTGATCGGAGATCCCGTGAATTAGAATTGGGAGACAGACTGTTGGTTAGCTGAGAGAAAAGTACCCCTACTTTAATAAACACCACTCCATAAAGATGCAATACTTTCCTATTCTACACGGCATATTGATTTATTATCTTAATGTGTTCTAATTGGCTTATCCTAAGCAAAGATGTTGTCCTGCAGAACATCTTTTCAAGAACACACCTATATGAGTCTGACTGTTAAAATGTCGTAGTCTATGAGAGTAGGGTGCTCTCTAATAAACTCATGAAAGATCATGGAGTATGACGCATAAGCTCCACCCGCGGGGAAGTCCCATGGTAGCCTAGTATCGGTCAAGACTTTTTGTGAAGCTAGGTTCGTAGCAAACTTACAGTTCAAGGCATAGTCCACTATACAAGTTGCAGCCTAGTATAACATAAAGCTCTAGGTGGAAGTTCAACTTAACAGACTCCACTATAGTACCGATATATAAACAATATTTTGCAACCAAAGGCAAACTTCATGTGCCTCTGGGATCTGGTGGGGGATTGTTGGAATTTTTGTCTAAATAGGCCCAGTCCATTTATTATATGCCAATAAATTCCTACAATCCGAGAGGCCCATTTGGTCAATTCATGCAAGGCAAGAGCTGGGACAAATGTTTAGTACCACATTGCTAGTTGAGTAGAAATTGGACCAGCTTATAAGGAGAGCTCTTCCACCACTTGTACGAGCTTGAGAAGAGAAGACATATACACGCGCGCTCCTCCTCCTCCTCGTTTGCCTCGCCACGCCTTGACACGTCGCGCATGCGTCGCGAGTTGCGGGAATCTAGCCGAGCCGAGCTTTATTTTGCCACGCATGAATGGTATATGAATAGTTGTACATAAGCTGAAACGTTTTGCTTGAGTGGACTTTTAATACAACATAATGAATACGAACTAAGTGGAGGCTGTCCGGTGGGCTAACGCCTGTTCGCTTCAACTTCTGTCCATTCGTTTCATGTCCTGTGCAGCATGTCTGCCTTTCCCTCTGTTCCTAAAAGAGAGAGGTCGCGCCTCCTCTCAGACACACTGCCACACATTCTTTGCGCCTCCAGTTCCAGAGCACTGTGCTATCCATTCTTTCACATCCCGTCTTACGGCGTGCACCGCGATCCGGGACAGTAGGCCTCCGAGACCCCGCTGCTTCTAGTCCTGTACGGGAGACGGGCGATAAGTTTTTTGGGGAGCGCTATCGACGCGACTACTAGCTTCGTCACGGACTCCCTCACGGATAGCGACTGCGACGACGTCTTCCCCGACGAGGACTTCTTCCCCGACACCAGCACCCTCTTCCTCGACGACATGGCTAACGACGGTGCCAACGCCGGCGGTTCCCCTGCTGCTACTGCCGTGTATATTTTCTTTCTCAACTTTGTTCTGATTGCATCTAAAGTTTTACGCCATGCAGTCTGTTTGGTTACATGCCTTAATATGTATTTTCTATTTCACATGATTAGTATATTGTCTATTATTGTAATCATGTTTTATCTAACGATTATTATGGATAATTCGATTGGTAAATTGCTCTTTTACTCAACACAGATGCGGAGAAAGAGAGAGATGGGTGAAAAGATGGGGTGTGGTGCACGAGATGGACTCTGCTGATATATAACACGAGATGAGCTGTTAGTGACTGTGTTGGTCCGTACACGTACGCATATGCTTTAGCCGACCAGCAAGGATTCATTCACGGAACCAAGCTTCATAGTGTCAGTCTTACAAGCAGTAGAAAGACCTAAATGGCAATAGAGCAGATGGAGAACAACTCGTCGACACGACTCCAACTTTATGGAGAGAATAAAGATGGATTGTACCGTGGATACATTACTTCAAAGAAGATGCCTTGGATCGTTCAGGACAAAGACACGACTCGTGCGTGCTGTGATACACACATTATTGTCGCATGTGGGATCCATGTACCCAAGGACCCATCAATTTCCAGGATGCTTTCTACTCCCTTCTTTCCTTGTTTCAGTCTTTTTCAGAAACGTATGTATCTAGATGTCTTTAGTGTGTAAGTTTAGTGGATAAATCTATACACTAAAAAACCATTATACATACATGTGTTTTGATAAATATTTTATATTGTAAAGTGGTTGGAGTATAAAGGAGCTCTGTTGTCAAAACATGCTAGAGTTATAGAAATTTTGCTACGGAAAAGTTATATGGAATGGGGTGGAGCAACACGGTCTAAATATATTTCGTCCCATGATTCTAGAACCTGAAAACCATCCATAATCCTCACGTCTGCCCGTAACTCAAATCCCATAAAAACCAGCCAGTAATTTTAGCACTGTTACTCTGTTGCAGCGAGACAAAGGTCTCATATCAAGTCAGGAGAGACAGCCTAGTTAGGCTAGGGTTAAATTTGCTCGTACGCCCGGCGATCATATGAAGTGGCTTGTGATGTGAAGACGGGCAATCAACCGGACCACCACTTGTCATTACATTAATTAACAGAAACCATTTCCTCCCGATGTACGCCCGGCGGCATACCAAGCTACAGGAGCTAGCGCACCCACTGATGGCCTGATATGCATGCATGCTACGTACATCTGCATTGATATATCCGATCCATGTCGGCATCGATCGTCCTCTGACTCGATAAATCGTCATCACACATTATCGTCGCATGCTACCCTAAGACCAGCCACACTGTAACACCGGTTCAAGCGAAAAGATGCTCTGCTATGAATTGTTAGCCAAATGTTCGCACCGTATGAAACCGATTCAACCAGTAATGATGGGACGTAGCTAAAAAGAAAAGCACATTTTTTTCTTCCTCAAACTCGTTCGTTTGCATGCATGAGACTTACCATTCCCTTCGCGTGGAGCAAAGAAGCGAATCAAGAACTTGAATCGATTCTTTTTGTCAAAGACATTGAACAGATTCTTACCAATACTCTGCACTGTATAGAACCGGCCCAAACTTCTCTAAGAATCGCTTTTACACCACAGTGTGGCCGGTCTAAGAGTCTAAGACGACGGTCATGTATGCTGGCTTCTAACGACAGACAGCTATCGACAACGCGTATCCCAACTTTTAAAAAGTTTATTACGATTAGGTACCTAGTTTATCTAGAAACTAGTGCTATGCAACTATAAATCGTGGTCAACTGGAGAAATGCCTTCACTAAATACTGTTTCGTTACGTCCAGGACCTTCAACAGATGTAGAGCTGGCTGCCGATATGTTGAGCTTACTTGCTTTTTGTTACTTGTTTTCTTATATATAAGACCTTTCTTTAGCCCGATCAGAAGCGATAAAAGAATAGATATGTTTCCTTTTGACATGTGCGAACCAGCACACAACCCACAAGCAAAGTCGATTTTTTTTAAGGGCCATCACTTAGCCCCATAATTAAAGAGGAATAATGGTCAACAAAGTAGAAAAATCCTTATAGCAGTCACACAACCCAAGGCCTCGTGAGCCCCACTACTGGTAGGAAAACACTTATAGCAGTCATTTCACTAGTGGCGTTTAAAATATAATGCGCGCCACCACCTGAAGACGAAATAATGGTGGTGTTCATAAATTACGGAATGCTACCAGTGTATGATATTAGTGACGTCTTGTTATCTCAGACACCATCAGTGATGTGGTCCCACAAACAAAGCCAGGACAAACCTACTGATGGCGTTGTTAACAAGCGGACGCCATGGCTACGCTTCGTGCTGCTGGCTTTCAGCATGAATTGAACTTCACAGCTAATAAGCATTCCACGGACTTTTATAACACCTCGCCCTTTCGATCGGATCGATCCCTACCTCACACTATATCTCGTTGTCTATCTCAACCCCACTGCCGCATGCATCGAACGCCTCCGCCCCGTCCGGTCCCGAGCCGCCGGTCGCCGCACCTCTCACCTCCTCTCTGAGCCACCGACTGCCACAACGACCACGGCCATCCCCGACCATCACTGCCACCGCCCCGTCCGTTCTCGAGCTGCCGGTCGCCACACCTATCACATCCACTCCGAGATGCTAGTTCTCGCAAACACCGCAGCCACCGGCGGTCGACACTGCCCCATCCGTTCACGAGATGCCGATCGCCGCACCTCTTCTCCTCTCTGAGCCGCTGGCCGTCGCGACCACCATCGCCATCCCCGTCCGTCCCCGAGCCGCTCGCCGCAGCTTCCCCGTCCACGAACTTGTGGTGAGCCACCAGCCACGCCTTTGATCCCCTTTTTTATGCGTTTTAGAAAAATTGTAGATGCATATGTGTCAACACCCGGATTTTTAATCCCAGATGCCTGTTATGCCATACATCGAAAACCCAGGATTACCATTTTTGCGAGACATAATAGAATTGAATATCACAGTAGATCATCCATTACACACCATACATAAGTTCTTACACAAATAAGGATCTCATGATCCAGTTCTTAGTACAATACAAGCAGCGGAATAACGTAATAGTAAAGATAGCGTGGGCGAAGCTCCATATTCATGGTCACAGGCAATGCTGACGGATGGGAGATGATCCTAGTTGTCGTAACCTTCTTGTTGTCCTTCTTCCTCGTACTCCTCTCCATAGTCTGGCCATGGGAATAGCCAGGGACAAAGCCATGAGTACTCTTTAAGTACTCGCAAACTAATACTAACAAGTGAAGGGGGTTTTTGTAGTAGGATACTAAGCTCTAGGGTTCTTTTGCAAAAAGGCAGATTTACCTCTACTAAGTTCAGAAGCAAGGAAAACTAGTGAAAGTTTTATAACACCTAAGTGGGAACTTGAATTTAATATCACAACTTTGTTGTGGTCAAGTCAAAGTCACAAATCATTTCATAAATCATTTTGAAAACATCTGACGAGGAGACAATATGGTCACTCCAACTGTCGATAACCACGGACACGGCTATTCGAATAGTTTGACACTCTGCAGAGATTGTACACTTTCACCACAACATTCAATACATCCGTCAGGAAAAAATCCTGAGTTCACCATACTCAGTATGCGAATAATCAATCCTAACCTTTCCATTACACGCCCTAGTATAGGCACCTCTCCTGTGAGTTTGGCCTCCCAACCATGACCAACTGTCATCTTGGGTACTGCATAGGTGCACAATCTTCACAAGGTAGTCTCAGCTCAGATCATGGCCGCAAGGGAACTCATACTAAGGTATATAAATTTCCGATCAAGCCCTACCCAAATTTCGGGTATTGTGATTGTACTGTAAAATTGGAATGGTATCGCATCCAGACAACCATCAGTTTTATAAAGGGATAAGGCTCATGCCTTAACATTTTCATCATCAAAATCATCTGGTGTTCGGAAACACATGTCAAAAGATTTCAGTAGAATGACTCATCATTCTAAGGTTTTCATAACCATTTCCACCAAGTATTCCCATCTAAAGTTGATCAAATTTTATGCTTAGCACTAGCATCTACAAGTGGGGGTAAATACAAATGGCGGGTAATAAACTAGTGGGGACTTACTAAGTTCAATCTCATGCCTTAGGATGACATCAAGATTATCTAACTTAGGCTAAGTTTGATGCTATTTATGCTACCTTTAAATATCTTTCTAAAATCTACAAGTCACTAAGTAAACTCTAAGATAAAGCTTTGAGTAAAGAAAATAAAATACTAGGCTTGCAAGTAAAACTAGGATGGTGTGTCAAGTGGTGTAAGCTTGCTAAGTTAATAGCTTGCTAACTCAACTAGTAGTATTAGGCTTGCATAAGTAGGGTATCTTGCAAGTGTTAGCTTGCTAGGATGTTGGTATAAGCTTGCTAAGATATCAGTATGAGCTTCCCTTGTGCAGAGCAGTGGTTGAAGTTCTCCTCGGCTTCTTCCTCGTAGTATCCTCCTTCCTCCTCGTAACCTTGGTCGGTACTATCGTCTAAAAATAAATACGAGGTACACAATCACCAAACAATAGTTAACTATTTCTAATCATAACACAAAGGTTCACACTAGATGATCTAGCATCATCACTAACATTACAAGATTAAAGCACTTGTTCCATTTATTTTATTTTAGAAAAGTAATTTCTACTCATTGAAAAACTACTTAAGATTTAACATTCTCCAACTCAAACATGGGATCATGTTGACACATGTCATCACCACATATTTCAGTACATGGGAATGTGATTTAAAGTGGTGTCACAATTTAATAAGGTTTAACCTTTTTATTTTATTTAATTAAAGTGACTAGAAATTCCTATGTGGCATTTTTATCACTTGATCATTATTTCTGTAAGTAAACCTATATATTTTTATATATTCTGAAAGGTATGGTCAAATGTGATTTTTGAGAGTTGGAATCAACTCAAAAGCTCTTATGGTTGAATTTTGAAAAATGTTTGAATGCAGAAAAGATTCTTCCTGTTTATTTTTACCATGGGTGATCTACAAATCTAAATGGTTTGAATCCAACGGGCTTGGATTAAGCATTCCAATACCTTTCTAAAAAAATTCGTTTCATGCATTTTGGTTCAGTGAATCGAGCTGGGTTTATTTTTGAATCTAGGTACAGAACTAGGTTTAGAACTAAATGAATAGTACTAAATTTGAATTGTTGGGTCGCGCGGGATTTCTAACTGGGACAGCCCACTACGCACGGCGCACGTGCGGGCTGGTTAAGTGGCTGACCCACGCGTCTGTGAGCAAGTGAGGGGCAAAGCGGTATGGGGGCATGTGAACCGCACGATTTAACTCTAATCGAACGACTACGGTTCATCGTCCATGTCGGGCAGTGCCGGCGAGACAGAACCCTAACGCGCCAGGTTGGGGTCGTGGGAGGCTCACCGGGGCTCAGGCGATGGTCGGCGACGGGGGCGAACGACGAAGTTGACGATGGCGGTTCTCCTGGTACCGGCAGCTCCTCCTGGGGCGGCTCCAATCGAAGGCTCCCTTCTCCTCCAGCAGCGACGGGCTCCGGCCAAATTCCGGCGAGAGAGAACTCGCCTTGCTCCGGGAAGAAGTGGGAAGGATCAGTGAGAAGTGGGGAGTGAACTGGTGTGAAGAAAATGAGCAGTGGAGGCCTCCTTTTATATTGGCTGAAGGGGACCGATGGGCGCGGGATGAGCTCGTCGTGGTTGACGGCACAGAGGGCTAATGGCATGGGCGACGGTAGGGGGAGGTGCGGTGCTCCCTGGCGAAGCTCAACGGCGTGGTCTTGCAGCATGGGGCGGTGCTGAATGGTCGGAACAAGCAGACGCTCTGGGCGGGTCCAACGGCAATTTTAATGGCACATGGGTGCTCCTGGTCGCGCGGCAGCGAACAGGGTTGTCTGGCGGGGTGCTGGAGTGCTGGTGACCATCCCTACAAGCGGCAAGGGCGACGCGCGGTCTGTGGGAGCTGGTCGAGCATGGCGCACTGGCGCGCTCTCGGCATGGTCGCAGAGGGTCAGGGCACATGCATTCTGGGTGGTCTAGTGGATGGCTGCGCTCGGGGCTTGGACAGGGAGTGGCGGTGGACGGTGTTGCGTCTGTGAGACAAGGTTGGCGAGGCTAGAGAGGCATGTATCTTGTTGTCCACAATGGGGGTGGCAAAGGGGCTCGGCATGGTCACCATTAATGGCTATGCCAAGCTCACAGTGGTTCTAAGGCTTGTTAATTTGGCTAGTTCATCTACTTAGAGTATAGTGAGAGCTAGAGAGGGAACAAGGTTGGCCAAAATTACTGCACACTATAGTGTTTTGTGTTTTGTTGTTTGTTGCTAACAAGGTGTTTGATGAAATGGCCGAAAGTAATTCAAATTTGAATTTTGGATTCCAACTTGGTGGTTTGCTAGGCACATTCTAGGGAGTCTCTTATTAGTTGTATTAGTCAAGGGGCATTGGTTTGGTTGGGTTTTGAAAATGTGTGATCTTCACATATGATAAAGATTCAATTTTGAATTGTCATTTGAATGAGGTTGCCAAATGTTTCTGCAAGTTTGAAAGGTGGGCTTAGGTTTACTTTTACTTGGTCTAGCAAGGAGTGAAAAGAATTGGAAAAGTTTCTGTTTGAAATCTTGGACTAGAAACACTCAAAGTGACCTAGTGAACAAGATTGGCAAAAATGACCATTTGCTTTAATTGATTTGTTTTGATTTTCCCTTTATTTGTTTCTGATTTGAAATGTTTTAGATGATGTTATTTTCATCTTTAAACCATTCCTTGCTATTTAGGTTAATCACACAAGTCCATTCATGCATTTATCAAATCATCACATACAAACATGCATACATAAGATTTTAATTAATCAAAGTTTTTGTTAACCCTAATTTTAGCGATTAGAGTTTGATGATCATTGTTTTATATATTTGGGATGTTACAAACCTTCCCTCCTTAAACAAAATCTCGTCCCGAGATTTGAGAAAGGAGAAAAAAGATTACCTAGGATTTAAAGAGATCAGGAAACTCCGTCCTGATGTGATCTTCGCGCTCCCAGGTAGCTTCTTCTTTGGTGTGGTTGCTCCACTGAATCTTGAGAAACTTGATGCTTCGGGTTCTGGGGGTTCTGAAAGCTTCTTACAAAATACGGATGGGCACTTCAGGATATGTCAGGTCATCGTTGATCTCTATGGTCCGGTGATCGATGTTCTTGAAAACTTCGGTCTTCTCCGGAACTTCAAGGCATTTGCGAAGTAATGATATATGGAACACATTGTGTACTGCTGACATCTCCTCTAGAAATTCCAATTGATATGATACTTCTCCTCGATGATTCATAATCTTGTCGGCGTAACTCTTATGTAGATGCATATGTGTCAACACCCGGTTTTTTAATCCCAGATGCCTGTTATGCCATACATCGCAATCCCAGGATTACAATTTTGCGAGACATAACAGAATTGTATATCACAGTACATCATACATTACACACCATACATAAGGTCTTACACAAATAAGGATCTCATGATCCAGTTCTTAGTACAATAAAAGCAGCAGAATAACGTAATAGTAACGATAGCATGGGCGAAGCTCCATCTTCATGGTCACAGGCAATGCTGACGATGGGATATGATCCTAGTTGTCATAACCTTCCTGTTGTCCTTCTTCCTCGTACTCCTCTCCATAGTCTGGCCATGTGAATAGCCAGGGAAAAAGCCATGAGTACTCTTTAAGTACTCGCAAACTAATACTGATAAGTGAAGGGGGGTTTGTAGTAGGATACTAAGATCTAGGGTTGTTTCATATCACAACTCTGTTGTGGTCAAGTCAAAGTCACAAATCATTTCACAAGTCATTTTGAAAACATCTGACGGGGGAACAGTATGGCCACTCCAACTGTCCATAACCGCGGACGCGGCTATTCGAATAGTTTGACACTCTACAGAGATTGTACACTTTCACTACAACATTCGATACATCCGTCAGGAACAAATCCTGAATTCACCATACTCAGTATGCGGATAATCAATCCTAACCTTTCCATTACACGCCCTAGTATAGGCACCTCTCCTGAGAGTTTGGCCTGCCAACCATGACCAACTGTCATCTTGGGTACTGCACAGGTGGACAATCTTCACAAGGTAGCCTCAGCTCAGACCTTGGCCTCAAGGGAACCCATACTAAGGTATATAAATTTCTGGTCAAGCCCTACCCAAATTTCGGGTATTGTGGTTGTACGGTAAAATTGGAATGGTATCGCATCCAGACAACCATTAGTTTTATAAAGGGCTAAGGCTCATGCCTTAACATTTTCATCATCAAAATCATTTGCTGTTCGGAAACACATGTCAAAACATTTCAGTAGAATGACTCATCATTCTAAGGTTTTCATAACCATTTTCACCAAGTATTCCCATCTAAAGTTGATCAAGTTTTATGCTTAGCCCTAGCATCTACAAGTGGGGGTAAATACTAATGGCGGGTAATAAACCAGTGGGGACTTACTAAGTTCAATCTCATGCCTTAGGATGAAATCAAGATTATCTAACTTAGGCTAAGTTTTATGCTCTTTATGCTACCTTTAAATATCTTTCTAAAATCTACAAGTCACTAAGTAAACTCTAAGAGAAATCTTTGAGTAAACAAAATAAAATACTAAGCTTGCAAGTAAAACTAGGATGGTGTGGCATCCCGCAAAAACCACTACTAGAAAATCGCGTTGAATTTGTGCATTGCATCGTCATCTTCATGCATTGTTTGCCAAAACTATTTTCGCAAAGCCGTTTTGTTTTCTAAAACGCCCCGTCTTTTATTCAAACGCCAAAACCGGGTCCCCGAAATATTTTGTTTTGGCCGCTATCGGTTTGCAGACGGCCCGTTTAAATCAAATAAAATATTTATTTATTTTGGCCGGAGCAGTCGAACGGGCCGACCGACCCGAACGACCGCCCCAGATTTTTTTAAAACGGTCCACTCCAACCAGCCCCATCTAAATCCTAAACCCACCAACTATCCTACCCACACTCCCCAGCCACCTCACCCTAGCCTATCAGATCCCTCCACCTCACCTCTCCTCTCTCCCTTACCCACTCACAACCCGCCACATCAGCACCCTCCAACCAGCCCCCTCCCCTTCCTCTCTCTCTCTCCCTCCACCCTGGCCCCGCGCGGTCCACGCACCCAGCACCCGCGCGCGCGCACCCCAGGCACGCACCCGCCCCTGGCCCTGCCCCTGACCCGACCCCACCTGCCCGTGCGCTGTTCCTCTTCTTCCTCCCCCTTCTCTCCTCGCTCGCTCGCCCGCTCGCGCCACCAGCTCCCTCACGCGCCCAAGCACCACTCCGTCGCTCCACCTACCACCCTCGCCGGCCGCCGCGCGCCTCAGGCCGCGCCGCCCCCGCATCGGCCCCGGCCGCCCCCTCCTACCCACACCATCCCCGTCTCCGGCTCCCTCCCGCACCGTCCTTCCCTCCTCCACCGCTCGGGCCGCCGCCGGCGAGCACCCTCCGGCCGCGCGCCTCCCCCACGCTCGGCCTCCGCCTCCCTCGCCGCGCACCTCCTCCCCGAGCTCGCCGCGGGCCGCGCCTCGCCGCCGGCGCGACCGCCACCGCCGCCTTAGCCCCGCCGTTCCCCGCCTGAGTGCGCCACCCCGGCCCGTCCCTGCGGCCCCGCCGCCCTGCGCCGCGCTCGCCGGTCTCCGCCTCCTGCCGCCTCCCCGTCGCTCGCCTCCGCCCGCCTGCGCCGCCCCGCCACCTCTTCTCCGAGCGGGCCGTCCCTCGCTGCCGGCCATCTCTGCGGCGTGCGGCCGGCCTCCAAGCCCCGTTCCTCTCCGCGCCGGCGACCTCGCCTCCCCGCCTCTGCCATGTTCCCGTCGGCTTCTTCCCCTGCAGCGACCGTCTGCGAGCACCCTCGAGCCGGCCCCGCTGGGACCTACCTGGGCGCGGTTCTCGCGGCCCGCCTCGCCTAGGTCCTTGCCGTTGCCGTTCGGTCCACCCTGCAGCGTCCTCTGCACCCGTGTTTGGTCAAGGCCGAACCAAGCGTTGCCTGCGATGTTGCTGGTTCAGAAGCATGACACGACTCGGCAGTTCCTGCGTGTGCACATCGATCAAGAAGGGTGGGTCTCCTCCGTTGCTCAGTGCCGCCAACGTTCGGGTCACGAAGATCTCCTTCAGGAAAACCCCGTCGAGAAACCCCGGTACCAAAGTTCGACACCAGACCGAAGCATCAAGGCTCCTTCACGGATCTCAAGCTCTCCTTCCCGGAGCCGAAGATCCCGAACGCCAAGACCACATGCGACAAGACCTTCGCCCCGAATGCGGAATCGAGAACCCGGACGCCAAGATCGCCACGAGACCGACAAGCGTTTCACCCCAAAGACAAGATCGACCCCGTGGGACCCGACAAGATCTGGCCGACGACAAGAACGCCCCCGGCCCGGAAGTTCCGATGCGCCTCGACACCGAACCAAGTCCGGCTTCTCGGAGCGCCAAGACCTACCCCTGAGTCCGAGAACGACCCCCGGAGTCCAAAAACGATCCCGCCAAGGCCGTCGAACCCTGGACCCTGGACCCTGCCGAACCCCGAACCCCGGAACCCCCAAGATCGTCGAGAACCCTAAAGTGTGAACCCCTTATCCGAGAACCCTATTTTATAATATAATAACAATTGATGCATATTGAAATGTCATACTCGCATGCATATCTGTGGTTTGGGGGCCTTATGCCGATTCACCTAATAATTAAATATGGGGCCCATATGCGGGCAAATCTAGTCTCATATCGGCCTCATTTAAATTTGCGTGGCGAACCCGGCGCTATCTTTAGCCATGCTAAAACAACATTTAATTGTGGGGTAGATAAATAACAAGAACCACCTAACTAATGGTCGGGACCCCGGTTCCGCCTAATCTGACCTAATTGCATCGTACCTTGCCATGCCATGCATCATACATGCATCATGCCGATCTTCTGCCGTTGTATTAAATATTGCACCCGGTGTTTCTTCTAGTGTTTTGGTTCTCCGCGGATAAGGCCGTTGAGTTGATGTGAGCTTCGCCCCGATCTTCGGTTGAACCTTCGGCAATGTTTTCAGGCGAGCATCTCCCCCCTTTCTACCTATCTTACTTTTATAGTATTTACTTCCCTCCTGTTGATCTATTGCTATCTGTGTTGCGATGCTTTAGCTTCCGTACCCGTGATATACCATGCAGCCCTATATTGCCTTGGACACACCCTATTACCTGTTGTTTGGTAGATAGTTGGACTTGCGCGTCGTAGTTGCTTGCTCAAGTGCCGATGTGTGTCGCCAAATGCCACAGTTGCTGATGTATTGCCGCATGTTGTTATTGGAGATGATTCTAGTTTTACTTATCGTCACTTTATATTCTGTTTAACAACTAAAATTGAATAAGCAGAGGCATCGGTGGGTGATAGATAATATTTGGTTTTCCGAACGCCCACTTGTGTCCCGTAAGACCCCGAGTACTTGATTCCTGTTCCTTGATTTATCGCGCTATCCACATCCGGGAGGTATATGGGACCCCCCCTGAGCCAGAGCTTAATTCCGTCTTATTTCTTGGGGCCACAAACTAGTTTGAGGTGTTTTTACTATCCTGTACTTATGCCATGCTACTACTTTAATTACGATTGTGCGAGGTACTGCACACTGTACTGTTTTGGAAGCGGAATGTTTACGCGGTGTCGACAAGCCCCGTTTGGGGTTCCCAGTCGCTCACAGCCATTGTCGCAGACCTTGAGGCCGTCTCGGAGCTTGCTTACTCCGTTGCGGGATCTACTTAAGGGGTGGCCCCCTGAAATATTTCTGAATCTTGTGATTGCTTTGTCGTGAAGGCCTCGTTGGGTTTTGATTTGGTTTTTCCGAGGTTGATCGAGTGTGTGTTGCTATTGGTGCACCCCGGCCGGGTAAAACTTTCTGAAAGCCGTGTCCGCGGATATGGACGACTTGGAGCACAGTTTCTCGATCATAGACAAGCATAACTAAAGTTTACTGCTATAAATTTGACTTATAATGACTAGTAATCAGCTTCACTATAATGGAATGGCTAATTAATACTGCCCACAATTGCTTGTTTGGTTGTCGCTTGCGACAGATGTATCTGACTAGTAAGTATTGCAACTACAACGAAATGGCTGAATAAAAGTACCAACAAATGCTAGGTTTCGGGTTTATATCATGCTATCTGCATCTGATTAGTAATTGTTGCAACTACAACGAAATGATTAACTAAAAGTGCCCACTGCTTATTTTAACAGGACGATTATCGAAACTTGACTAGTAATTGCTGCAACGAAAACTGAATAAATAAAACTGCCTACTGTGTGAGTTCCTCGGTTGACTTCCTCGTTTGGTCTCGAGGGGGAAACACCAGGATGGGTTTGTTTGGTGTTAGCTTCAGGTTGGATCCGGTTAGGTCACTCTTATCCCTCTCTGATATCCGCCAGTTGTATCGAGTCTCTATAGGTTGTTTAGTGCATGCTGCCGCTGCCTCTCAGTCCACCATACCTATGTAGGCGAGGACCGCCGAATTCTAGCCTCGCCGTGTACTGGCCTCAGTACTGACGCTCCTCTTTTTCCTTTGCCCTTTGTCGGCACCCCCTTTTGTTTAAGCAGGTTTCGAGATCGACGCCGTTAGCAGGGTTACCCTTCCGGCTTGGCCTGGGCAGGGTTATGGACGCCATTGGTTATTCTTCAGGGCTCTTAGCCCCATTTGCATCTTGTCCGTAGTCGGACGCTGTATCGTTTTTCAGGTGATTTGGATCTTTGTATATTATATTTGTGTTCTTGACTCTTTGAGTCGCCGCTATATATATCTGTTCTGTGGGTCCCATCGAGGACTGTTGTGTAATGTTATTACTTCGTTTTCCACCCGCACGAAAGTGCCTGGTGGGCACCTTTGAATCGTTTCTATGCGGGTTTGGCGAATTTTGCTCAAACTTGCATAGGTCCGATTCTGAGGGTGTTACAGAGTGGTATCAGAGCTCAGCAGTTGCGATACCCCACAAGTCCAGCCTGTAGGATGACCTTAGCTAACGGCCGAAGTAGAGTGTCAAAAACTATTTTGAAAAATCGGTTGTATAGTTCTGACTAGGTCTGATTTTACTCCTTACCCCTCTGCTATTCTCCTCTTATCTCGACGTGTTTTAAATCCGCTCTCTTCTCTTTCTTCGAGTCCAGGATTTCTCGTGGTTGGGTTCCGTCGTACCTTCAGGGTTTTGCTATCTCCCTTTTGTAACGGAGGTGCTACGATCATCAATCTGCAGCTTGTCTGTTGTACCCTTCATCCGATCTTTTGTTCTTGAGCTCTTTATCCATATGTGTTCCTTGCTGGATATCAGTGTCGTTGAAAAACATATGAGAAGAACGAGCTTTGGTGAAGTTGGAGTCGACCTTGAGCATGTGTTGTTCATGCCAATGGAACCATCGCGAAACCTAATCATTGTGTCTTTCATACGACTCCTGTGGTATCTCCCGGTGTTTTCCGAAGCGACGACATCCTCTACGCCCGATCCGATGCAGAGTCTGCATCACTCCTTTGTTTCCGAACCTCGCTTGTCGAGATCTTCAGTCTGATTCCGAGAGTTGGTTGCATAATCCGTCTATTCGCGTACAGAGTAATGGTCTGGGTACGGGATGGAGTAGCTACCCTACCACTGCTCTTATCATTCGCTCTTGTATGTCGAATCAGTGGATCCAGCAGTTTACTCCGTTCACGGAAGTTAGGGGTGGCATTATTGCGATACCTCTACCTTCAACCTTTTGTTCCCGGAGCGTTCTCTCGACGAGCAGGAGCAACGAACCTTTGTTGGTGGTGTCGCCGATTCCCAGACGAAGAAGGAACCCTCGTTAGTGGTGTCGCGAGGATCTACACGGAGCGCGAAGGATCAGATCGCTGACTTTCCTTCCGGTACCATGAGGCGGATCTCGAGGGCGAGATCCATTGTTAGTGGTGTCGAATTGTGGCATCCCGCAAAAACCACTACTAGAAAATCGCGTTGAATTTGTGCATTGCATCGTCATCTTCATGCATTGTTTGCCAAAACTATTTTCGCAAAGCCGTTTTGTTTTCTAAAACGCCCCGTCTTTTATTCAAACGCCAAAACCGGGTCCCCGGAATATTTTGTTTTGGCCGCTATCGGTTTGCAGACGGCCCGTTTAAATCAAATAAAATATTTATTTATTTTGGCCGGAGCAGTCGAACGGGCCGACCGACCCGAACGACCGCCCCAGATTTTTTTAAAACGGTCCACTCCAACCAGCCCCATCTAAATCCTAAACCCACCAACTATCCTACCCACACTCCCCAGCCACCTCACCCTAGCCTATCAGATCCCTCCACCTCACCTCTCCTCTCTCCCTTACCCACTCACAACCCGCCACATCAGCACCCACCAACCAGCCCCCTCCCCTTCCTCTCTCTCTCTCCCTCCACCCTGGCCCCGCGCGGTCCACGCACCCAGCACCCGCGCGCGCGCACCCCAGGCACGCACCCGCCCCTGGCCCTGCCCCTGACCCGACCCCACCTGCCCGTGCGCTGTTCCTCTTCTTCCTCCCCCTTCTCTCCTCGCTCGCTCGCCCGCTCGCGCCACCAGCTCCCTCACGCGCCCCAGCACCACTCCGCCGCTCCACCTACCACCCTCGCCGGCCGCCGCGCGCCTCAGGCCGCGCCGCCCCCGCATCGGCCCTGGCCGCCCCCTCCTACCCACACCATCCCTGTCTCCGGCTCCCTCCCGCACCGTCCTTCCCTCCTCCACCGCTCGGGCCGCCGCCGGCGAGCACCCTCCGGCCGCGCGCCTCCCCCACGCTCGGCCTCCGCCTCCCTCGCCGCGCACCTCCTCCCCGAGCTCGCCGCGGGCCGCGCCTCGCCGCCGGCGCGACCGCCACCGCCGCCTTAGCCCCGCCGTTCCCCGCCTGAGTGCGCCACCCCGGCCCGTCCCTGCGGCCCCGCCGCCTTGCGCCGCGCCCGCCGGTCTCCGCCTCCTGCCGCCTCCCCGTCGCTCGCCTCCGCCCGCCTGCGCCGCCCCGCCACCTCTTCTCCGAGCGGGCCGTCCCTCGCTGCCGGCCATCTCTGCGGCGTGCGGCCGGCCTCCAAGCCCCGTTCCTCTCCGCGCCGGCGACCTCGCCTCCCCGCCTCTGCCATGTTCCCGTCGGCTTCTTCCCCTGCAGCGACCGTCTGCGAGAACCCTCGAGCCGGCCCCGCTGGGACCTACCTGGGCGCGGTTCTCGCGGCCCGCCTCGCCTAGGTCCTTGCCGTTGCCGTTCGGTCCACCCTGCAGCGTCCTCTGCACCCGTGTTTGGTCAAGGCCGAACCAAGCGTTGCCTGCGATGTTGCTGGTTCAGAAGCATGACACGACTCGGCAGTTCCTGCGTGTGCACATCGATCAAGAAGGGTGGGTCTCCTCCGTTGCTCAGTGCCGCCAACGTTCGGGTCACGAAGATCTCCTTCAGGAAAACCCCGTCGAGAAACCCCGGTACCAAAGTTCGACACCAGACCGAAGCATCAAGGCTCCTTCACGGATCTCAAGCTCTCCTTCCCGGAGCCGAAGATCCCGAACGCCAAGACCACATGCGACAAGACCTTCGCCCCGAATGCGGAATCGAGAACCCGGACGCCAAGATCGCCACGAGACCGACAAGCGTTTCACCCCAAAGACAAGATCGACCCCGTGGGACCCGACAAGATCTGGCCGACGACAAGAACGCCCCCGGCCCGGAAGTTCCGATGCGCCTCGACACCGAACCAAGTCCGGCTTCTCGGAGCGCCAAGACCTACCCCTGAGTCCGAGAACGACCCCCGGAGTCCAAAAACGATCCCGCCAAGGCCGTCGAACCCTGGACCCTGGACCCTGCCGAACCCCGAACCCCGGAACCCCCAAGATCGTCGAGAACCCTAAAGTGTGAACCCCTTATCCGAGAACCCTATTTTATAATATAATAACAATTGATGCATATTGAAATGTCATACTCGCATGCATATCTGTGGTTTGGGGGCCTTATGCCGATTCACCTAATAATTAAATATGGGGCCCATATGCGGGCAAATCTAGTCTCATATCGGCCTCATTTAAATTTGCGTGGCGAACCCGGCGCTATCTTTAGCCATGCTAAAACAACATTTAATTGTGGGGTAGATAAATAACAAGAACCACCTAACTAATGGTCGGGACCCCGGTTCCGCCTAATCTGACCTAATTGCATCGTACCTTGCCATGCCATGCATCATACATGCATCATGCCGATCTTCTGCCGTTGTATTAAATATTGCACCCGGTGTTTCTTCTAGTGTTTTGGTTCTCCGCGGATAAGGCCGTTGAGTTGATGTGAGCTTCGCCCCGATCTTCGGTTGAACCTTCGGCAATGTTTTCAGGCGAGCATCTCCCCCCTTTCTACCTATCTTACTTTTATAGTATTTACTTCCCTCCTGTTGATCTATTGCTATCTGTGTTGCGATGCTTTAGCTTCCGTACCCGTGATATACCGTGCAGCCCTATATTGCCCTGGACACACCCTATTACCTGTTGTTTGGTAGATAGTTGGACTTGCGCGTCGTAGTTGCTTGCTCAAGTGCCGATGTGTGTCGCCAAATGCCACAGTTGGTGATGTATTGCCGCATGTTGTTGTTGGAGATGATTCTAGTTTTACTTATCGTCACTTTATATTCTGTTTAACAACTAAAATTGAATAAGCAGAGGCATCGGTGGGTGATAGATAATATTTGGTTTTCCGAACGCCCACTTGTGTCCCGTAAGACCCCGAGTACTTGATTCCTGTTCCTTGATTTATCGCGCTATCCACATCCGGGAGGTATATGGGACCCCCCTGAGCCAGAGCTTGATTCCGTCTTATTTCTTGGGGCCACAAACTAGTTTGAGGTGTTTTTACTATCCTGTACTTATGCCATGCTACTGCTTTAATTACGATTGTGCGAGGTACTGCACACTGTACTGTTTTGGAAGCGGAATGTTTACGCGGTGTCGACAAGCCCCGTTTGGGGTTCCCAGTCGCTCACAGCCATTGTCGCAGACCTTGAGGCCGTCTCGGAGCTTGCTTACTCCGTTGCGGGATCTACTTAAGGGGTGGCCCCCTGAAATATTTCTGAATCTTGTGATTGCTTTGTCGTGAAGGCCTCGTTGGGTTTTGATTTGGTTTTTCCGAGGTTGATCGAGTGTGTGTTGCTATTGGTGCACCCCGGCCGGGTAAAACTTTCTGAAAGCCGTGTCCGCGGATATGGACGACTTGGAGCACAGTTTCTCGATCATAGACAAGCATAACTAAAGTTTACTGCTATAAATTTGACTTATAATGACTAGTAATCAGCTTCACTATAATGGAATGGCTAATTAATACTGCCCACAATTGCTTGTTTGGTTGTCGCTTGCGACAGATGTATCTGACTAGTAAGTATTGCAACTACAACGAAATGGCTGAATAAAAGTACCAACAAATGCTGGGTTTCGGGTTTATATCATGCTATCTGCATCTGATTAGTAATTGTTGCAACTACAACGAAATGATTAACTAAAAGTGCCCACTGCTTATTTTAACAGGACGATTATCGAAACTTGACTAGTAATTGCTGCAACGAAAACTGAATAAATAAAACTGCCTACTGTGTGAGTTCCTCGGTTGACTTCCTCGTTTGGTCTCGAGGGGGAAACACCAGGATGGGTTTGTTTGGTGTTAGCTTCAGGTTGGATCCGGTTAGGTCACTCTTATCCCTCTCTGATATCCGCCAGTTGTATCGAGTCTCTATAGGTTGTTTAGTGCATGCTGCCGCTGCCTCTCAGTCCACCATACCTATGTAGGCGAGGACCGCCGAATTCTAGCCTCGCCGTGTACTGGCCTCAGTACTGACGCTCCTCTTTTTCCTTTGCCCTTTGTCGGCACCCCCTTTTGTTTAAGCAGGTTTCGAGATCGACGCCGTTAGCAGGGTTACCCTTCCGGCTTGGCCTGGGCAGGGTTATGGACGCCATTGGTTATTCTTCAGGGCTCTTAGCCCCATTTGCATCTTGTCCGTAGTCGGACGCTGTATCGTTTTTCAGGTGATTTGGATCTTTGTATATTATATTTGTGTTCTTGACTCTTTGAGTCGCCGCTATATATATCTGTTCTGTGGGTCCCATCGAGGACTGTTGTGTAATGTTATTACTTCGTTTTCCACCCGCACGAAAGTGCCTGGTGGGCACCTTTGAATCGTTTCTATGCGGGTTTGGCGAATTTTGCTCAAACTTGCATAGGTCCGATTCTGAGGGTGTTACAGAGTGGTATCAGAGCTCAGCAGTTGCGATACCCCACAAGTCCAGCCTGTAGGATGACCTTAGCTAACGGCCGAAGTAGAGTGTCAAAAACTATTTTGAAAAATCGGTTGTATAGTTCTGACTAGGTCTGATTTTACTCCTTACCCCTCTGCTATTCTCCTCTTATCTCGACGTGTTTTAAATCCGCTCTCTTCTCTTTCTTCGAGTCCAGGATTTCTCGTGGTTGGGTTCCGTCGTACCTTCAGGGTTTTGCTATCTCCCTTTTGTAACGGAGGTGCTACGATCATCAATCTGCAGCTTGTCTGTTGTACCCTTCATCCGATCTTTTGTTCTTGAGCTCTTTATCCATATGTGTTCCTTGCTGGATATTAGTGTCGTTGAAAAACATATGAGAAGAACGAGCTTTGGTGAAGTTGGAGTCGACCTTGAGCATGTGTTGTTCATGCCAATGGAACCATCGCGAAACCTAATCATTGTGTCTTTCATACGACTCCTGTGGTATCTCCCGGTGTTTTCCGAAGCGACGACATCCTCTACGCCCGATCCGATGCAGAGTCTGCATCACTCCTTTGTTTCCGAACCTCGCTTGTCGAGATCTTCAGTCTGATTCCGAGAGTTGGTTGCATAATCCGTCTATTCGCGTACAGAGTAATGGTCTGGGTACGGGATGGAGTAGCTACCCTACCACTGCTCTTATCATTCGCTCTTGTATGTCGAATCAGTGGATCCAGCAGTTTACTCCGTTCACGGAAGTTAGGGGTGGCATTATTGCGATACCTCTACCTTCAACCTTTTGTTCCCGGAGCGTTCTCTCGACGAGCAGGAGCAACGAACCTTTGTTGGTGGTGTCGCCGATTCCCAGACGAAGAAGGAACCCTCGTTAGTGGTGTCGCGAGGATCTACACGGAGCGCGAAGGATCAGATCGCTGACTTTCCTTCCGGTACCATGAGGCGGATCTCGAGGGCGAGATCCATTGTTAGTGGTGTCGAATTGTGGCATCCCGCAAAAACCACTACTAGAAAATCGCGTTGAATTTGTGCATTGCATCGTCATCTTCATGCATTGTTTGCCAAAACTATTTTCGCAAAGCCGTTTTGTTTTCTAAAACGCCCCGTCTTTTATTCAAACGCCAAAACCGGGTCCCCGGAATATTTTGTTTTGGCCGCTATCGGTTTGCAGACGGCCCGTTTAAATCAAATAAAATATTTATTTATTTTGGCCGGAGCAGTCGAACGGGCCGACCGACCCGAACGACCGCCCCAGATTTTTTTAAAACGGTCCACTCCAACCAGCCCCATCTAAATCCTAAACCCACCAACTATCCTACCCACACTCCCCAGCCACCTCACCCTAGCCTATCAGATCCCTCCACCTCACCTCTCCTCTCTCCCTTACCCACTCACAACCCGCCACATCAGCACCCACCAACCAGCCCCCTCCCCTTCCTCTCTCTCTCTCCCTCCACCCTGGCCCCGCGCGGTCCACGCACCCAGCACCCGCGCGCGCGCACCCCAGGCACGCACCCGCCCCTGGCCCTGCCCCTGACCCGACCCCACCTGCCCGTGCGCTGTTCCTCTTCTTCCTCCCCCTTCTCTCCTCGCTCGCTCGCCCGCTCGCGCCACCAGCTCCCTCACGCGCCCCAGCACCACTCCGCCGCTCCACCTACCACCCTCGCCGGCCGCCGCGCGCCTCAGGCCGCGCCGCCCCCGCATCGGCCCTGGCCGCCCCCTCCTACCCACACCATCCCCGTCTCCGGCTCCCTCCCGCACCGTCCTTCCCTCCTCCACCGCTCGGGCCGCCGCCGGCGAGCACCCTCCGGCCGCGCGCCTCCCCCACGCTCGGCCTCCGCCTCCCTCGCCGCGCACCTCCTCCCCGAGCTCGCCGCGGGCCGCGCCTCGCCGCCGGCGCGACCGCCACCGCCGCCTTAGCCCCGCCGTTCCCCGCCTGAGTGCGCCACCCCGGCCCGTCCCTGCGGCCCCGCCGCCTTGCGCCGCGCCCGCCGGTCTCCGCCTCCTGCCGCCTCCCCGTCGCTCGCCTCCGCCCGCCTGCGCCGCCCCGCCACCTCTTCTCCGAGCGGGCCGTCCCTCGCTGCCGGCCATCTCTGCGGCGTGCGGCCGGCCTCCAAGCCCCGTTCCTCTCCGCGCCGGCGACCTCGCCTCCCCGCCTCTGCCATGTTCCCGTCGGCTTCTTCCCCTGCAGCGACCGTCTGCGAGAACCCTCGAGCCGGCCCCGCTGGGACCTACCTGGGCGCGGTTCTCGCGGCCCGCCTCGCCTAGGTCCTTGCCGTTGCCGTTCGGTCCACCCTGCAGCGTCCTCTGCACCCGTGTTTTGTCAAGGCCGAACCAAGCGTTGCCTGCGATGTTGCTGGTTCAGAAGCATGACACGACTCGGCAGTTCCTGCGTGTGCACATCGATCAAGAAGGGTGGGTCTCCTCCGTTGCTCAGTGCCGCCAACGTTCGGGTCACGAAGATCTCCTTCAGGAAAACCCCGTCGAGAAACCCCGGTACCAAAGTTCGACACCAGACCGAAGCATCAAGGCTCCTTCACGGATCTCAAGCTCTCCTTCCCGGAGCCGAAGATCCCGAACGCCAAGACCACATGCGACAAGACCTTCGCCCCGAATGCGGAATCGAGAACCCGGACGCCAAGATCGCCACGAGACCGACAAGCGTTTCACCCCAAAGACAAGATCGACCCCGTGGGACCCGACAAGATCTGGCCGACGACAAGAACGCCCCCGGCCCGGAAGTTCCGATGCGCCTCGACACCGAACCAAGTCCGGCTTCTCGGAGCGCCAAGACCTACCCCTGAGTCCGAGAACGACCCCCGGAGTCCAAAAACGATCCCGCCAAGGCCGTCGAACCCTGGACCCTGGACCCTGCCGAACCCCGAACCCCGGAACCCCCAAGATCGTCGAGAACCCTAAAGTGTGAACCCCTTATCCGAGAACCCTATTTTATAATATAATAACAATTGATGCATATTGAAATGTCATACTCGCATGCATATCTGTGGTTTGGGGGCCTTATGCCGATTCACCTAATAATTAAATATGGGGCCCATATGCGGGCAAATCTAGTCTCATATCGGCCTCATTTAAATTTGCGTGGCGAACCCGGCGCTATCTTTAGCCATGCTAAAACAACATTTAATTGTGGGGTAGATAAATAACAAGAACCACCTAACTAATGGTCGGGACCCCGGTTCCGCCTAATCTGACCTAATTGCATCGTACCTTGCCATGCCATGCATCATACATGCATCATGCCGATCTTCTGCCGTTGTATTAAATATTGCACCCGGTGTTTCTTCTAGTGTTTTGGTTCTCCGCGGATAAGGCCGTTGAGTTGATGTGAGCTTCGCCCCGATCTTCGGTTGAACCTTCGGCAATGTTTTCAGGCGAGCATCTCCCCCCTTTCTACCTATCTTACTTTTATAGTATTTACTTCCCTCCTGTTGATCTATTGCTATCTGTGTTGCGATGCTTTAGCTTCCGTACCCGTGATATACCGTGCAGCCCTATATTGCCCTGGACACACCCTATTACCTGTTGTTTGGTAGATAGTTGGACTTGCGCGTCGTAGTTGCTTGCTCAAGTGCCGATGTGTGTCGCCAAATGCCACAGTTGGTGATGTATTGCCGCATGTTGTTGTTGGAGATGATTCTAGTTTTACTTATCGTCACTTTATATTCTGTTTAACAACTAAAATTGAATAAGCAGAGGCATCGGTGGGTGATAGATAATATTTGGTTTTCCGAACGCCCACTTGTGTCCCGTAAGACCCCGAGTACTTGATTCCTGTTCCTTGATTTATCGCGCTATCCACATCCGGGAGGTATATGGGACCCCCCTGAGCCAGAGCTTGATTCCGTCTTATTTCTTGGGGCCACAAACTAGTTTGAGGTGTTTTTACTATCCTGTACTTATGCCATGCTACTGCTTTAATTACGATTGTGCGAGGTACTGCACACTGTACTGTTTTGGAAGCGGAATGTTTACGCGGTGTCGACAAGCCCCGTTTGGGGTTCCCAGTCGCTCACAGCCATTGTCGCAGACCTTGAGGCCGTCTCGGAGCTTGCTTACTCCGTTGCGGGATCTACTTAAGGGGTGGCCCCCTGAAATATTTCTGAATCTTGTGATTGCTTTGTCGTGAAGGCCTCGTTGGGTTTTGATTTGGTTTTTCCGAGGTTGATCGAGTGTGTGTTGCTATTGGTGCACCCCGGCCGGGTAAAACTTTCTGAAAGCCGTGTCCGCGGATATGGACGACTTGGAGCACAGTTTCTCGATCATAGACAAGCATAACTAAAGTTTACTGCTATAAATTTGACTTATAATGACTAGTAATCAGCTTCACTATAATGGAATGGCTAATTAATACTGCCCACAATTGCTTGTTTGGTTGTCGCTTGCGACAGATGTATCTGACTAGTAAGTATTGCAACTACAACGAAATGGCTGAATAAAAGTACCAACAAATGCTGGGTTTCGGGTTTATATCATGCTATCTGCATCTGATTAGTAATTGTTGCAACTACAACGAAATGATTAACTAAAAGTGCCCACTGCTTATTTTAACAGGACGATTATCGAAACTTGACTAGTAATTGCTGCAACGAAAACTGAATAAATAAAACTGCCTACTGTGTGAGTTCCTCGGTTGACTTCCTCGTTTGGTCTCGAGGGGGAAACACCAGGATGGGTTTGTTTGGTGTTAGCTTCAGGTTGGATCCGGTTAGGTCACTCTTATCCCTCTCTGATATCCGCCAGTTGTATCGAGTCTCTATAGGTTGTTTAGTGCATGCTGCCGCTGCCTCTCAGTCCACCATACCTATGTAGGCGAGGACCGCCGAATTCTAGCCTCGCCGTGTACTGGCCTCAGTACTGACGCTCCTCTTTTTCCTTTGCCCTTTGTCGGCACCCCCTTTTGTTTAAGCAGGTTTCGAGATCGACGCCGTTAGCAGGGTTACCCTTCCGGCTTGGCCTGGGCAGGGTTATGGACGCCATTGGTTATTCTTCAGGGCTCTTAGCCCCATTTGCATCTTGTCCGTAGTCGGACGCTGTATCGTTTTTCAGGTGATTTGGATCTTTGTATATTATATTTGTGTTCTTGACTCTTTGAGTCGCCGCTATATATATCTGTTCTGTGGGTCCCATCGAGGACTGTTGTGTAATGTTATTACTTCGTTTTCCACCCGTACGAAAGTGCCTGGTGGGCACCTTTGAATCGTTTCTATGCGGGTTTGGCGAATTTTGCTCAAACTTGCATAGGTCCGATTCTGAGGGTGTTACAGATGGTGTGTCAAGTGGTGTAAGCTTGCTAAGTTAATAGCTTGCTAACTCAACTAGTAGTATTAGGCTTGCATAAGTAGGATATCTTGCAAGTGTTAGCTTGCTAGGATATTGGTATAAGCTTGCTAAGATATCAGTATGAGCTTGCCTTGTGCAGAGCAGTGGTTGAAGTTCTCCTCGGCTTCTTCCTCGTAGTATCCTCCTTCCTCCTCGTATCCTTGGTCAGTACTATCGTCTAAAAATAAATACGAGGTACACAATCACAAAACAATACTTAACTATTGCTAATCATCACACAAAGTTTCACACTAGATGATCTAGCATCATCACTAACATTACAAGATTAAAGCACTTGTTTCATTTATTTTATTTTAGAAAAGTAATTTCTACTCATTGAAAAACTACTTAAGATTTAACATTCTCCAGCTCAAACATGGGACCATGTTGACACATGTCATCACCACATATTTCAGTACATGGGAATGTGATTTAAAGTTGTGTAACAATTTAATAAGGTATAACCTTTTTATTTTATTTAATTAAAGTGACTAGAAATGCCTATGTGATTATTTTATTACTTGATCATTATTTCTGGAAGTAAACCTATATATTTTTATATATTCTAAAAGGTATGGTCAAATTTGATTTTTGAGAGTTGGAATCGACTCAAAAGCTCTTATGGTTGAATTTTGAAAAATGTTTGAATGCAGAAAATCTTTTTCCTTGTTATTTTTACCATGGGTGATCTACCAATCTAAATGGTTTGAATCCAACGGGCTTGGATTAAGCATTCCAGTACCTTTCTAACAAAATTGGTTTCATGTATTTTGGTTCAGTGAATCGAGCTGGGTTGATTTTTAAATCTAGGTACAGAACTAGGTTTAGAACTAAATGAATAAAAATAAATTTGAATTGTTGGGTCGCGCGCGATGTGTAATTGGGCCGGCCCAATACACACAACGCACGTGCGGGCTGGTTAAGTGGTTGTCCCCACGCATTAGTGAGACAATGAGGGGCGAAGAGGTATGGGGGCATGTGTACCGCACGATCAACTGTTGGAGATATGCCCTAGAGGCAATAATAAATGTAGTTATTATTATATCTTTGTGTTTATGATAAATGTTTACATTCATGCTATAACAGTATTAACCAGGAAACATTAATACTTGTGTGATTTATATTAGAGTCCCTAGTAAAGCCTCTTAATAATACTGGCTTGTTGGTTAATAGATGATTGTGGTTTCCATATCATGAACATTGAGATGTTATTAACAACAAGATCATATCATTAGGAGAATGGTATGATGGACATACTCCTATAGATAAGCATAGCATAAAGATCAAGTCATTTTAATAGTTCAATTGCTATAAGCTTTCTAATACATAGTAACCTAATTCCTTCGACCATGAGATCATGCTTATCACCATCACCGGAAGGATGCTTTGATGACATCAAACACCACACCGTAACTGGGTGGCTATAAAGGTGGCATTGAGTGTTCTGAAAGTATGGGTTGAGACACATGGATCAAGAGTGGGATTTGTCCATCCATATGACGGATAGATATACTCTGGGCCCTCTCGGTGGAATGTCATCCAATTAGCTTGCAAGCATGTGACTGTCTCACAAGGGGTCACATACCAAGGAAATGAGAAAAGAGTACTTATCGGTAACAAGGTTGAACTAGGTATGCAGAGATACCAACGATCAAAACCTCGGATAAGTAAACTATCATGAGACAAAGGGAGATTGGTATCGTATGTAAGTGGTTCATTCGATCGCAAAGTAATCGTAGAAATATGTGGGAGCCATATGAATTTCCAGATTCCTCTATTGGTTATTGATCGGAGAAGTGTCTCGATCATGTCCGCATAATTCACGAACCGTAGGGAGACACACTTAAGGATTCGATGTTGTTGAGTAGTTATGGAATGATGAGAAAGAAATCGAATGTTGTTAGGAGTCTCGGATGGGATCCGGGATATATCGAGGAGATCCGGAATGGTCAGGAGAATAAGATTTATACAAGGAAAGTCAAGTTTTGGAGTTGGGGAATGATTCCGGTGTTTTCATCAGGAATGTTCTAGAAGGGTCCGGAAGGTCCGGCACTCCGGAGGGGAAGGGTACATGAATGTGTCATGACAATGTGGAATGGTTGCATCATGTACTAGGTCACTTGGTTGAGCAAAATAAAGGGAGAAATCAAATCCTAGTTTGAAAGTCAAACGCCAATTTGAAAAGTCAAACGACAAGTTTGCTTGGTGGAGGGAGAGTAGGAAACCTACTTGGGGAGGAGTTCCTCTTCCTCCACCCGCCGGCCAAGGAGGCCGACTTGGGGGAGGACTCCCTCCTCCCAAGACACGCCCTCCCACCTATATAAGGAGGGGCAGGGCTACCCCTCTTCCCTACTCCCAACACCACCCAAAACCCTAGCTCTAGCCGCCGGCCTCCTCCAAGTAGCCGCCGCCTCCTAGGGTTCCTCCAATCCGCCAAGTTGGGGCTTCCCCAAGCCCTAGCCACCGGCCAAGCTCCCCCCCTTGGTGCCTCTAAACCCTTGATTACCAAGGCCTCTCTCATAGTACACCATACTCGCTTCGTCTTAAGGCAGTCATGCTGCCGGAATCGCGAGGAGAGTGCTACAACCTCCGCTGCCTGCTGGAACAAGGGAGAGGAAGGTCTTCATCGAGTACCGAACGTGTGACCGACTGCGGAAGCGCTGCCGGAACACAGCGTCGGAAGGATCGTCTACGCGATCTTGAGATCGGCAAGAGTACGACTACATCACCCACGAGAATCTGCTCTCGTTAACCGCTTTGGAATCTTCGAGGGTGAGTTCCTCTATCGACTCGTTGCTACAATCTAGTAGATAGATCTTGGCTTGTTTGTTTGCATGCGGTAGAATTTTTTTGTTTTCCATGCTACGAACCCCTACACTAACTCTAATCGAACGGCTACGGTTCATCGTCCACGTAGGGCAGCCGGCGAGACAGAAACCTAACGCGGCAGGTGGGGGTCGTGGGAGGCTCACCGGGGCTCAGGCGATGGTCGACGACGGGGGCGAACGACGAAGTCGACGACGGCGGTTCTCCTAGTACCGGCAGCTCCTCCTGGGGCGGCTCCAATCGACGACTCCCTTCTCCTCCAGTAGCGGCGGGCTCCAGCCAAATTCCGGTGAGAGAGACCTCGCCTTGCTCTGGGAAGAAGTGGGAAGGATCAGTGAGAGGTGGGGAGTGAACTGGTGTGAAGAAAATGAGCGGTGGAGGCCTCCTTTTATAGTGGCTGAAGGGGACCGACGGGCGCGGGCTAAGCTCGTCGTGGTCGACGGCACATAGGGATAATGGCATGGGCGATGGTAGGGGGAGGCGCGGTCCTCCCTGGCGAAGCTCAACGGCGTGGTCTTGCGGCGTGGGGCGGTGCTGAACGGTCGGAACACGCAGATGCTCTGGGCGGGTCCGACGGAAATATTAATGGCGCATGGGTGCTCCTGCTCGCGTGGCGGTGAACGAGGTTGTCTGGCGGGGTGCTGGAGTGCTGGTGATCATCCCTGCAAGCGGCAAGGGCGGCGCGAGTTCCGTGGGCGCTGGTCGAGCGTGCCGCACTGGCGCGCTCTCGGCATGGTCGCAGAGGGTCTGGGCGCGTGTGTTCTGGGTGGTACAGTGGCTGGCTGCGCTCGGGGCTTGGACAGGGAGTGGCGGTGGACGGTGTTGCGTCTGTGAGACAAGGTTGGCGAGGCTAGAGAGGCGTGTAGCTCGCTGTCCACATTGGGGGTGGCAAAGGGGCTCGGCATGGTCACCATTAATGGCCATGCCAAGCTCAAAGTGTTACTAAGGCTTGTTAATTTGGCTAATTTATCTACTGAGAGTGTAGTTAGAGCTAGAGAGGGAACAAGGTTGGCCAAAATTACTGCACACTAGTGTTTTGTGTTTTATTGTTTGTTGCTAACAAGGTGTTTGATCAAATGGCCGAAAGAAATTCAGTTTTGAATTTTGGATTCAAACTTGGTGGGTTTGCTAGGAACATGCTAGGGAGTCTCTGGTTAATTGGATTAGTCAAGGGGCATTGGTTTGGTTGGGTTTTGAAAATGTGTGATCTTCAATTTTGAATTGTCATTTGAATGAGGTTGCCAAATGTTTCTACAAGGTTGAAAGGTGGGCTTAGGTTTACTTTTACTTGATCTAGCAAGGGGTGAAAAGAATTGGAAAAGTTTATGTTTGAAATCTTGGACTAGAAACACTCAAAGTGACCTAGTGAACAAGATTGGCAAAATGACCATTTGCTTTAATTGATTTGTTTTTTATTTTCCCTTTATTTGTTTCTGCTTGGAAATGCTTTAGATGATGTTATTTTCATCTTTAAACCATTCCTTGCTATTTAGGTTAATAACACAAGTCCATTCATGCATTTATTAAATCATCACATACACACATGCGTACATAAGATTTTAATTAATCAAAGTTTTTGTTAACCCTAATTTTAGTGATTAGAGTTTGATGATCATTGTTTTATATTTTTGGGATGTTACAATATGTTTTTTAGATATTGATCTTAGAAATTATAGAGATAAGTATGTTGGAAATTCTAGAAATTATTTTGGCTCGCTTACTTCGTTCCTGAGATAATTGTACATGATAATTGTAGATGATTTAGTTTAGATAATTGTAGATGATTTAGTGCAAATATGATTTAGTGCATCCTAATTGGATCACTAACTCCATCACTGCGTCTAATGCCAATATGAGGTCCTACTTTTAGGTTGATTTTGGTTTTGTACTTTCATATGGCCGATGATTACAATGTGAGGATGCAATGTCGGGGGCTGTGTGAGTGAGCCTTGTAATATGCACAAATAAATAATTTGTGCATCCTACTTGGCTCACTCACTCCGTCTCTGTAATTATTTTGCGTCTAAGGCAAATATGAGGCCCTATTTTTAGGTTGATTTTGGTTTTGTACTTTCATATAGCTGATTATTACAATGTGATAATGCAATGTCGGGGGAGGTGTGAGTGAGCCTTGTGATATTCACAAATAAACAATGTGTGCATCCTACTTGGCTCACTTACGCCATCCCTGTAATTATTTTGCGTCTAATACAAATACGAGTCCCTACTTTTAGGTTGATTTTGGTTATGTAGTTTCATATGGCCGATGATTACAATATGAGGATGCAATGTTAGGGGAGGTGTGAGTAAGCCTTGTAATATACACAAATAAATAATTTGTGCATCCTACTTGGCTAACTGGCGATGTCCCTGTAATTATTTTGCATCTAATACAAATATGAGGCCCTACTTTTAGGTTGATTTTGGTTTTGTACTTTCATATGACCGATGATTACACTGTGAGAATGTAATGTCGGGTGTTATGTCATTGGGATTTGTCGTTAATTTTCTTAGGATTATTTAGTTCAGGGATTATTTGTTGACATCAATTTGGAGCAACCGCACACTTTTGAATTTGTTATTTTGATCAAATGTCTACTTTAGGATGCCCATCCCGCATCCTCGTCATTGACTCGGCGGCAATGACGAAGGAACGGGCTCTGCCAGGCATATGTGATACTGGGCTCCGCCGGGCTGGCACTGGGAGGTGCTAACTTCTAGGAAGCGTAGCTTGGTGAGGAATCCCGGTCTCGTCGTCGACCCGGAGTTTCTTTGGTGGCGCTCGTCGGGTCCAGTATGGGTGTAGAGGGAGCTGGACCCCGAGGAGGTGGTACAGAATTGTGTTAGAGAGGAGGACGAGCACGTACGTTGCTATATGGTTGCGTTAGACATCATTTTCTCCAATAACTAGCAGATTCTTGAGGGATCTCATCCGAGCTATGCTCATGTGATGGTTCCTTCTCTTTGAGTGTTCACCGCCCACGGCTCAAGACTAGGGAGTCGACGTTCCGTTTGATTGAGCGAGATGTATTAGTTATATTGAACCTCTTGTGATGTGTTGAACCGCTTGTGATTTGTTTTAACCACTTGTTATGTGATAGTGCATTTCCTGGTGTTATATTGCACCATTTCTATGAATATGTTTTGTTGTGCTGTCAATATAAAATTGGATGCACCAGATTTTTTTTAATTTTCGAAAACTCACTTGTCACACTCAAATTAACATGAACGCCACTATTAAGATATGTAATGGTGGCGCTTGGATTAAACGCCACTACTGGGTACACTACTGGTGGTGTTTATTGTTGATAGCACCACTAACTTCTACCAGTGGTGTGAGATCAGTGGCGTGCGTGTTCAACGCAACGAACCTCCCTTTCCGAACGCCGCCACTAAGCCTTTTCCTACTAGTGCACATGGTCTATCTGGGCTTGTCGAATGGCTACATAGCCATTGTTGGTCATGTTCTGTTGATCTCGATACCATGATATGATTAACTGTACCCACTCAGCAACAGACGTCTATTTGTACATGATCATTAGGTCCATGAAAAAAGAAACGAGTTTGAGCTCAATTTAGAGCGAATGTGAAAAGAAAATGGATGGGACTATAGGACATGCAGGACCCAGCACATAGCCGCTTCAACATCGGCGAAAGTATGCTCGAGAAAGTTTATCCCCGGCAGCTCTGTTTGTGCCGAGCGGGTACACGATCATGCCAACCACCTTCTGATGATCTCGGAACCACGGTATGATCGATCATACTCACTCAAAAGCACACTTCTATTGATACATGAATATTGGAACCATGGAAATAAAACACTTCGAGCCTAGTTTTGACCCAATGTGAGTACTACATGTTAGGTGTTTGATAACGAACTTTGGGAATTAATCAAACATATCTTTAATTTCTAGATTTATTAAAAAATTACATATAAAAATACAACAACTAGATCACAATATGCATGGTCTCTCATGCTTATGTGCTTTTCCATCTTCAGAATCTACCCCAACCAATGTATATACTTCGCATGCCTCTCTGTTACTCGCTGATGGTCCATGTCCATGTCCTCTAGCCACGCATGGTGGACTACTTAGGTTGTCGGAGACAAGCCCAATGACCCGATGCTTCAAGGCGATCGAAAATCCAGCTAAGTCACATGCGATGTCGAGATTGTACATCATTGGTATGGTGGCCATGTCCTCAAGGCAGGCCTTCACCTGGAAGAACTGGCTCTCCTAGGGTAGGACCTCCCCACCAAAGATGCAAATGATCTGGTCGAGTGCCTCCGTCCTCATGGCTTTTATAGGAAGGCCTTCGAATCATATCTTGCATAGTCTTAGGATAATTCCGTCCATGGTGCCGGACTAGAGATTATGGACGCGTATATGAAAATATGGGAGCCAATGGCAAGAATTTTGTTCGAATTCGAAAGAAATAGGTATTAAAAGAGAAGCATGTGGCCAATGGCAAGCGGAATGGATAGTTATTTGCAGTGAGGAAGAGCTGTATTTACAGGGGATCACTGAGGACTATGAGGTGAATTAGGTGACAATATCCATTATTTTATAAGTGCGTTAGCGGCGAATAGGATTAGCGATTGATGGTTGTGAAAATATCCATATTTATCCGTGTTTAAATATTATTTTAGGTCAAGAAATTGACCAAATAACTCTCTAGCCTTGATACTAATGACTAATTATTGCAAATATGTGTAAATCCTTCTATTAATTTGTTATGTATAGGATATCACACTTTTATGCCTAAATCAGGAGCAATTAATGAATAATATGTCATAGACAACACAACCAAGCCAACCAGGGGCGAAAAGGTGTTTCTAGGAGCTGTAAAGAGCATCATCATGGGCAAGGCCCGCCCATACCACCTGTCAGAGCCTTCCTTAGGTCAAACATAACTACTTATGTGAAGGCAGCGAGATCATTCGAGGAGAGCCACACCCTATAGCCACCACAAAACACATTTGCCATTCAGATCTCATCCATCATCCACTGAAGGAGATCCACACCACTATAGTTCATCACCACCATCTCCTACCTCCTTTATAGCCTTAGTCTTCATCTCGTAATAGAGATCTCCTTGTGAATTGGCGACCATTATAAGAATATTTGGTTTCAATCTAAGTATTTCAACAATGATTTATATTTTTGATCTTATTATTATGAGTGAGTAGTCCTCACGGGGTGCGAATTGGGATGAAACCTCGCAGCATTTATGTCCATCTAATTACATGGGAATATTGTGTAGAGATTGAATATGATCTTTGTTATCTTGTATCTTTGACTCTACCTCGATACGAGGACTTGTAGGTACCCCAAGACCCCGCGGATTGATCACGATGTGCGGTGAGATGAGTGGAGTACGGTACCCAGTGACATGAACGGGGAGTACGGTATTCGCTTTGTGATCTACTTGGGGTCAACAACAACATCACTAATATTAAGGATTTTGTCCATTTTACTTAATAATCGTTGTAACCCATGGTTTCGTGGTATAATGATTGGACCAAGAGACTTTTGTTGACCTATGGTTTTAGGGGATCTAGTAGATGAGGATGTGCTTCCCACAACTCCTATCACTGTTGGATCATTATTTTACACATGAATATGCTTAACTTTATATTTATCCCATTTTGTATGCATAACTGCAGGTGAATCTTCAATATTGGCCTATCTCTATCATTAGAAACAACCCAGAATACAAAGTAAACTGGAAAGGTCCGGTAAACGAAAAACAAAATTAATCTTAGATCTATTTTGCAAGTGATTCCCATGGTGTGATAATCTTAGATCTATTTTAGGGTAAAATCTACTATATTGTAGCTGTATTCCAAATTGAAGGTATCAAGTGATGAAAATTTAATTTCCCTAAATCACATGTTCAAACTTGCTGCATCTAGGGTTAGTTCGTAGGCATTTGATGCGAAGGGACCAAGTTCATCGACATTTGATTCTAAGGGACAAAGTAAAGGTGTGTATTATTATAATGATACCAAGTTCAGTCATGTTTGACTATTATCTTCTGACAGACATAAAATAGAAAAGAGTTTGCAGTTATCTGACGGAACTAAAATAGAAGTTTTTATTATGAGACGAAGTTTAAAATCAAGATAAACAACAAATCAATACTAGCAGAACTGACAGTACATTAGCTCCGCACTGCTGGAGATCTGGCACCTCGTCGCTCCTACTCTAGTACTAACGGTGAAACCGCCCCCCATCGGCATCTATTACTCTAGCAGAACCGCCATATCCACCATAGGCAGCTCTAGCATGATTCAGTGGATGAATCTGTCACCATTGTGGAACTAGTCCAAGTAGTTGGTGTGCATGTTGGGACGGGTGAACACCACCATCTAGCAACCTTAGTGGTAGGCGCGATCATAGAGAAGAGTGGTGTCCTTTGGGTTGACGAAGCAAACCGTCGTTGTCAAATATGAGTTATGCTCATGGTCGTACTTGTGGCGCTCGTGAAAGTGGCATAGCCCATGTCAAGGAAGGCACATGTCAGCTGCCACCGGCCCGTCTTCGGGATAAAAGGCCCAAATATGCAGGCATTATCCCTGCTGACGTTGAATGGCTGGATCTCCATTGTGGTGTGAGAGAGCTGGAAGGTGGCCATGGATGCACTATTTAGGATGAAGACCTTCCTTTTGTCAATGAAGAGGGGGATTGGAGATGGTGAGATGCTCTACGATGGTGGTGAAGGGGAGAAGTTGAATAGGAAGGAGATGATCGGAGATGCGCTACGATGTATCTCTAACATGCGGGAATTGAGGCAAGGAACCGCAATAATCTTCTTACACATAAGAATAAACTATGAGAAGGGATAGCCTCGAGCCATGCCAACTGGTGTTGCTAACTGAATATGTCGGCGACAGGAAAAGTTCGGGAAATCAGTTGCCAAGTTCGATTGGGGATTAGTTGCCGATGTTAAAATTCAGCCGGCATATAGTGTTTCAGCTGGTAAGCTGATACGTCGGAAACGAATCTATAATTTTTGATGCTCCATACTTGTTTAGTATCTACTTTGCTTTGTTTTGTCTTCATTTTAAGGTATTTTTATACACTTTCTTGTACTAACTTATTAACAAGATGCCACAGTGTCGGTTGCCTATTTTTTCTGTTTTTGGTTCCAGAAAGGCAGAAAATCAATATTCTCGGAATTGGACGGGACAAAAGCCAAAGTTATTATTTTTCCCAGACCAACACGGAACCACAAAGCAGAGCCAGAGGGGGGCCACAGGGTGGTCACACCCCCCTAGGCGCGCAAGCCCTAGAAGCGCCAATAGGGGGTGTGGGCCCCTTGGACCCCCACCGACCTTGATTCATGCGCCTATAAGAAGCCTCCGACCCAAAAACCCTAGGAAATCTAGAAGAAATCCACGAAAACCTTCGTAGCACCGCCGCCACCGAAAGGGAGATTCAGGGGACAGAAAGTCTCTGTTCCGGCATCCTATTGGGATGGGGAAGTTCCCCCGGAGCCATCTCTATCGATCTCCATCGCCATCTTTATCACCGTTGCTGATTCCCATGATGAGGAGGGAGTAGTTCTTCCTCAGGGCTAAGGGCTCTACCGGTAGCTATGTGTTCATCTCTCTCTCTCTCTCTCTCTCTCTCTCTCTCTATGCATTGTCATATTGTGATCATGAGCTTTGTAATCAGGTAGATCTACCTTGCTACTCAAGTGCTTCATTAGATCTCTTCTCTCCTCATGTGTGTGAAATTGACAGCTTGCATGCCATGGTGGCACTTAGGCTTGAGTCTACATAAATACTCTTTGTGCTTTCATAGATCTATGATTTTCCGCACGTGTGTGAAAGTGACAGCGTGCATACCGTGTGTGGCACTTTGGCTAGATTGAATATTTTTTATGAGTTATATTTGTAGTTGGATGCCTCTATGAAATTGTGGTGTTTATTGGAACCATCTAGCGCTCAAGGTGATAGTGTGGGGTTATCTAGATTGGGGAAGGCAGACTTTGAAGAGTGCTGTTATAGCCCTACCAATGATTAGAGTGTCCAACCGGAGAGTAGTTAAGATTAGTATCATGAAGAGAGGATATTTATATGAGAGAGTGTTCACTAGTGAAAGTATGATCCCTAGGCCTTGTTTCTAAACATTGAAACACCGTTTTCTACTAGATATGTTGCATGTTTGCTTGCTTTAGTCTTTACCTCACCGTCAAGCTCCTTTGTGGCACTCACACCGTTACCCCACGTCAACAAAAAGTCAGATGCTATTTTCTGGCACCGTTACCACTTGTATTTCACTATCTCTTCGCCGAACTAGTGCACCTATAAACCTGACAAGTGTATTGGGTGTGTTGGGGACACAAGAGACTTCTTGTATCTTGATTGCAGGATTGCTTGAGAGGGAATACCTTTGACCACGTCCTCCCTGATTTCGATAAACCTTAGGTGATCCACTTAAGGGAAACTTGATACTGTTCTACAAACCTCTGCACTTGGAGGCCCAACAACTGTCTACAAGAATAGAAGTGCCTAGACATCATTAGCCCATGTTCTTTTTATTGACGGAACCTACCGTGGCCCTTCAGCTGGCATTGCAGGACCGCGACATCGTCAGGGACTATTTTGGGTGGATGAACCCCAATAGGGTCAAGATAAGGTGTACGATGATATCTATGATATTGACTAGAACAAGGTTGACCGACATAGGGTGATCTACATAGGCCTAATCCTAGGAAGACATTATACGAGATATGTCGGCATAGCTAAGTTATCTCGTTTACATAGGGAAGGTCAAGATGAGTAATATCGGCTGGCACCAAGGAACCAACGTAGTTGGTCGATATATGGCCAACGGTCATATGCAGGCCACAAAGTCAATGGAATAGTCCCATTGCAACAATCACGGAGCAGATCATCATCATTATCGACACTTCACTCTATAAACCTGTGGACATGTTTAATGAGCTCAGTTTTTTCTTGGGGACAAGCGAAGGTCTAAGCTTGGGGGAGTTGATACGCCCAATTTGCATCACCATTCTATATCATAATCTACCTCTATTCATTGATATTTGTCTTATTATGAGGTATTGCTTATGTCTTTTCCACTTTTTATGCATGTTGGATGATTCTTGGAGGATGGACTACCGGAGTCTGGATTCTGATGGAAAAGAGGGCGTTTTGATGCAATTTCGCGAAGAATAGAAATATACCAGAAAAATATGAGAAAATATTATTTTTCCAGAAGATTGAGGAAGCTAGAAGGAGGGACAAAGAAGGTCCGCAGGGGGCCCACACCCTCCCTAGGCGCGGGCCCACCTGACCCTGCGCCTAGGGAAGGTGTGGCCCACCTTCTCGGCTGCCGACTCTGCCCCTTCGCCTATATCTTCCCTACGGAACCCTAAGGCTCGGGGAGCGACCATAGATAGATTTTCTCTGCCTCTAGGGGGTGGAAAACACCGAGAGAGAAAGATCTCTCCGGCAGACAGATTTCTGTCGGGGGAATTCCTTCCCGTATAGGGGAGATCGTCGCCATCAACACCATCATCAAGCTAGGCTTCATCGGAATCATCATCAGCATCATCCACACCATCATCTTCACCAGGACCATCATCACCACTCTGTCCTGCTGTAACAGAGGAGGAGACGAAGTCCGGGTTGGACAAACCGACCCCAGGCGCGGGCCCCTGCCTGGTCGCGCCTGGAGGGCATGTGCCACCCCCGAACTCCGACTCCGCCTCGTTTCCGTGTCAAAACCTTCCTTATGCTTTGAAACTTCGTAATATATAACCCCCCCGGATCCCCCGAGGTTCGTGCATCGTGTTCTTGTCATGTTTTTGTTTCAATCTGTTTCTGTCAGGAAGATTCTGAATTTTGGAGCTATAATGTCTTCCTCTGGATCACCCAGGGAGGATTCCTCTGCGGATGTCCTCAACCCATACATGTATGAGTTGAATATCCATCCCAAGGAGCTGATTCTCAAAGATAGGAAAGTACATATGAAAGAAGTTTAAGGCCCCAAGGGAGAAGGAAGTCTAGAAGACAGGATGGAAGCATTGGAGCAGGAGGTTTTTAGGTACAAGAAGATGGAGGAACGCGAAGTGGATGTTATTCACGAGATAAGTTCAGAACTCATCGCCAAACATGAGGATGAGGTGGCTGATCTCCGAGAAGAAATCTTCTCTCTTCTCTACACCACCAACCAATTACAAGCACAAATCTATGACATACAAAATAAAAACTGTGAGTATGAGACTAGATTTGATCGCATAAGCTCTGCTGCTAGTTTCAGGATTGCAGAGACAAGGACATCCTTTTTGGATGGGGAACCTTTTCCTTGGAAATTTTATGACGGCAAGAGAACACCACCACCACCGATTCGTCATCAAGTTTGGCATCCCTTGGCTTGTTCCAAGCTTGGCGGAGTGCCGCGATATCACAACCATTATCTTTTACCTTTTTAGTGGATTCGTATCTTTGGTAGAGAGGTTATCTTATATTTTGGTTTGCATGTGGAAGTATCTCTCCTTTAGTTGATTATCTATGTATCCCTTGGTGTGAGTGCCTTTATTGGAATATTAATGAGAAGTTTCATCTTTTACTTTTTGCACTTCTTATTTTAGTTTGCAATCTCTATTATATGATGGATCTTTTTGATCAGTATTGGCATCACTTTGGGAGCATCAAGTGGATCTAAATTGGTTTTGGCAAACTAAGTTCTGGTCAGTAGCAATACTTTTTGAGATTTGAAAGAAAAAGAGAAAAAAATCTTACAGGTATTTTGTATCATTTACTTTCTTTCTTGTTGGCTCATAAGCTTAATATTATTTATTTAAGATCTTTTGTGTCTTCAAGGAAGATTGCATGTTTGGCTTTATTACTTTTAGGTTTGCTTGTTTCTTTCAACTCTCTTGCTTGCTACCAAGGCTTGCTACCAAAAACCTGTTTTGAGAAGACATACTTCTCATGTTTCTAATCCCTTTGAACCAAAACCTTTGCCACCATATCTACCTAGTAGATTTTGCTATTCCAAGCAAATTCTCAAGCTTCATCTACCTTTCGAATTAAAAAAGTATTTTGTTATGTAAAAACTAGTTAGTAAAGCTCTCACGAACTTGATGGCACACCTTATTTTCTTGCCTCTAATAGACTTGAACCATTGTGCCATCGAAGTTGTATATGCTTGCATCTATACGTTGGAATTAGCAGAACCGTGCTGTCACGGGGAACGTTTTCTATATTGCACCTGTACTTTGTAATCAGTTGATATCATGCTCTTTTGTCTATGGATGTCAACGGTGTGAAATAAAGAGGGAACTTGTAAGTCCATGGAGTTTGTATTTTGTGATAGATAAACGCCTGGGCCGCTAGCCTAATCATGGTAGAAACTTGTAGCATCACCATAGTGAGCTATCTATGAAGCATCCTCAATAAAAAGCTATGCACATAGTAAATAAAAAGATCGCTGAGATGCTCATTGTCTGCTTTCCTTGTCATTTTGGTTATGGGATAGCTCCTGTACCATGTGCAAGGGGTACCCCATTGGCGGTTCTCTATGATATGCAAATACTTACAATGATAAGAACTTACCGGTGACCAAAGTTGAGTAGCATGAGGAGTGGCCCTCATATTCGGGACATGAGATTGCCAACTTATTTTTTGTCAAGCATATACTCCATCTTTGTGCACTTTAACCTTAATCATCTCAAGATGCCTATGATAGGGGCAATGAGGGCTCAAAGCTAGTAAGTACCATAATCTTTTGGAAGCTCTTTATTGTTAGTGTAATAGACTTTTTGTATTACCAGGGGGACAAAGGCCACAATATATAGTACATGTACAGGTGCAAATATACAGGAAACCCCTAACACACGGGGAAACTACAATATACAAATATATACTCTAACACCCCCCCCTCAAACTCATGGTGGATCCACAATACTGAGTTTGGAGAGTAAGAAGTCATGCTGCGCTCGAGTTTGTGCCTTTGTAAAGAAATCCGCCAACTGCAAATCTGAAGGCACATAATAAAGCACAACAACCTGGTCCTGCACCTGAGCACGTGTAAAAAAGTATCAACACCATTATGCTTGGTCTGCTCATGCTTGATTGGATCACGTGCAATACTGATAGCATCTGTATTGTCAGACAAAAGTGGAGTGGGTGTCGTAACAGAGACCCCAAAATCTACAAGCAACCACCGTAACCAGGTCACCTCAGCAATCAACAAAGCCATAGCCCGCAGCTCAGCCTCAACACTCGAACGGGAAACCGCTACATGTTTCTTCATCTTCCAAGCAACAAGCGAACCACCAAGAAACACACGGTAAGAAGAAAGTGAAAACAATCCGTAGGATCACTCGCCCACGTAGCATCCGAGTACCACTGGAGCTGGAGAGAGCTAGAACTAGGAAAGAAAAGGCGACGAGTGATCGTGCCACGAAGATAAAGAAGGACACGGAGGAGATGACTGTAGTGAACGGTGGTAGGAGCTGAGACAAACCGACTCAGAATATGAACAGGATAAGAGATATCAGGCGAGTGACAGCAAGATAAACAAGAATCCCAATAAGATGGCGATAACGCGTGGGATCAGGAAGAGGATCACCATCAGTAGGACGAAGCTTAACATTAAGCTCCATAGGAGTCTCAACAGTGCGCTCATCCCCAAGAGCAGCACGAGCAAGAAGATCATGAATATACTTTTCCTGAGAGATAGAAAAGCCATCAGAAATGGAGGAGACCTCAATCCCAAGAAAATAGCAAAGAGGACCAAGATCAGTCATAAGAAACTGATCACGAATATGAGCCTTCACAAAGGCAATATACTCAGGATCATCACCAGTAATGATCATACAATCAACATAGAGAAGAAGAAGAGTGCGTCCACGAGGAGAAGTGTGCACAAATAGCGCTGGATCATGAAAACTAGGAGAGAAACCAGCAATAGTCACCATAGAGGCAAAGCGCTCAAACCAGGCACGAGGGGCCTGTTTCAGGCCATAAAGGGAACGTCGAAGACGACAAACCATCCCATCAGGAACAGAATACCCAGGAGGAGGCTGCATGTAAACCCCCTCACTCAACTCGCCATTAAGAAAAGAGTTCTGAATATCAAGCTGGGACATAGACCAGCGTCGAACAGAAGCAACAGCAAGAAGAGTACCCACAATGGTCATATGAGCCACAGGGGCAAAAGTATCATCATAGTCACGGCCGTGCTCTTGCTAAAAGCCACGAGCCACAAGACGCGCTTTATAGCGCTCAAGAGATCCATCAGAGCGGGTCTTAATTTTATAGACGTCGCGTGATAGGACAAACACCAGGAGGGGGAGAAACAAGATCCCAGGTGCCAGTGCGCTCAAACGCAGTGATCTCCTCAGCCATGGCAAGCTGCCATTCAGGATGACGCTCGGCATCCCGATAAGAAGTCGGCTCGGAGACGACAGAGAGACCATACTGACTAGGAGAGTATCGGTCTGGAGCACGACGCTGACGAACAGACCGTGAAGAGGTAAACTCATCGGCGGAACACGACTCATCAGAAGAAGAGGAAAAAGGAACAGCAGAGGAAGGGTCCGAAGCCGGAGAACGAGGTGGATAATAAACTAGGGGAGAACAAGGAGAACTAGGGGAACTAGACGGAGGAGAGGATGGCGCTGAAATCGAAGGAGGCACATCAGAAGTAAGAGGTGGAGAAGAAGGGACAGCAGGAGGTGCATCAGGAAAAAGAATAAAAGAGATATCATCCACCGGGTAAGTACCAGAGGTGGGGCGAGGATAGAAGTGACGCGTCTCATCAAACGTGACATCACGAGAGATGCGCATCCGACGACCAACGGGGTCCCAACAGCGATAGCCCTTATGCTCATCACTGTATCCGAGAAAAACACACTCAACAGACTGAGCGGTCAGTTTGGTGCGTTCGCGAGGAGGTAGAAGAACATAGAAAATGCAGCCAAATAAACGAAGAGTCGAGTAGTCTGGAGAGCTACCAGAGAGACGCTCGAACGTTAATGAGGTAAGTTGACAGAAGAGAGGAAGAAATCTGAATGTTAATGAGGTAAGTCGACGTAGCGATAGCCTCAGCCCAGAAATGCGGCAGAAGAGAGGAAGAAATCATCATAGCACGTGTAGTTTCAAGAATATGACGATGTTTACGCTCGGCGACACCATTTTGAGGATGGGCGCCGGGACACGAGAACTGAGCGAGGGTGCCCTGCTCAGCAAGGACACCATGCAGGTGCTGGGAGATATACTCTCCTGCAGAATCAGCACGAAACACACGAATAGGCGTGGAATACTGTGTACGAACCATAGCCGCAAAGCGCTGATAAATAGAGAGAACCTCACTGTGAGAGCGCATAAAAAACAACCAGGACCGTGAAAAATCATCAATGAATAAAATATAGTATCGATGGCCCCCTTTGGAAGCAAAGGGAGCCGGACCCCAGACATCTGAATGAACTAAATCAAAAGGTCGCTGAGATACAGACACACTAGTAGGATAGGGAAGCTGGATCTGTTTGCCTAACCTACAACCCTGACACGAATGTAAAGACACATCTCCTGAGACAGACCCCAGAAGACCACGACGAACTAAGGACGATAAACGGGAGCCACAAAGGTGACCCAGCCGAGGATGCCACTGCTGAAAAGAGCCAGTGACACAAGCAGCAACCGCAGAAGAACTAGTAGATGAAGTGTCAGTGGATGGAACGCGAAGCCAGTCTAACTCCCATAGCCCCAGAGACCCAAGGCTGTGAGGACTAGCTCCAACCAGGGCCTGGGTACGGCGGTCCTGAACCGCACAAGAATCAGCATCAAGAATGTCACGACGACCAGAATCAGTAAGCTGACTAGCAGAGAAAAGGTTCATCTTAAGACTAGGAACATGAGAAACGTCAGGAACAAAGAAAGATGAAGTAGAAAGGGTGCCTCGACTGGAAACACGAAGAGAGGTACCATCAGCCGTGATAACATGGACAGGAGAAATAAGAATGCGAAGAGCAGAAAGAATAGAGGACGCAGAAGTCATATCAAAAGAATCTCCAGAATCCAGATACCACGGGGATGACGTACATGACTGTGTAGAAGATGGTGGTCGCGCGGTGCCAGAAGAGCTAGGCACAAAACCAGCAGTACCCGACGAGGAAGAGCCTGTAGCAGCGAGTAGACCACGAAGAATGTCCTGATCAGACAGTGCAACAGCAGAAGATCCTAAAGAACCAGCTTGCCTACGAGCATGGTACTGCTGACGTAAGCTAGGATCCCTCCTCCAGCAGCTAGAGACATCGTGGCCAGGCTTGCCACAGTAGGCATAGGGAGGACGAGGAGGTGCTGTCATACCACGAGGCTGCTGAGGCTGACTCTGGCCCTGGACCGGAGTAGTAGAGAGTATCGACGGTACTGGAGACCGCAACAAAGCCGACGGCACAGGAGGACCATGAGCAGCAAGTACGGAGGGAACATTAAGAAGACTAGCACCACGAAGAAGAGTCTCCTCAGCACGATGCTCAGACAGTACCTCAGAGAGCGGAACACGACCACAGGCAAGCAGTTGGGCACGACGCGGCTCAAACTCCTTACGGAGCCGCGACAAGAACTCAAATACGCGCTGAAACTCCCGATCCGCGCGCACATTCAGACAACAGGGATAGGTGTCACACACAGCTGTATGAAGAGAATCAAGCTGACGCCAAATAGCAGCACTCTGAGTATAGAACTCATCAATAGTAGAATCACCCTCCTGAAGAGCTTGCTCCTGGCGAACCACAGACAGGTAAAGAGCATCCCCAGACGGCTGATAGCGCTGACGAAGAAAAGCCCACTGAGCAGCAGTAGTGGGAAGACCCATGAACTCAGCAGCATACTGAGGCAGAACACTGGAAGTGAGAACAGCAGCAGCATGAGCATCCACATCTATCCAGAAAGCACACCCCAAAGACGAAGACCGCGCATGTGGACGCACATAAAGGCAGCGAAATCAGGATAATTCGCTCCATCAAAAATCACCGGGAAGCTAGGAATCGCAAGATATCCCGACAAGGAAGACATTTTTTTCTCTTTTTTTTTGAAGTTAATCAGATCAGATCAGATCAGATCTGCAACACACAGCAACAGCCGCGACGGACGGGGTCGACAGGCCGGGCGGCGGCCAGGAGGCGGCGGTCGGGCGATAGCCGGGAAGCGGCCGGGCGGCGGTCGGGAGACGGCGGCTGGGCGGCGGACGTCGACGGGCCGGCGGGCGAGCGGGACTGGGCGGTCAGGCGGCGGCCGGGGCAGACCGGACGGGCGACAGCGACCGGGGAGGAAAGTACAAACTCGCAGGAGGCGAGGGAGAGGCAGCGGCAGCGGCCGGGCACGGCGGCAGGAAGCCGGGGCGGGCGGTGGCTGCGAGGAGAGGAGCTACCTTATAGCTCTGATACCATGTTAGGGTAATAGACTTGTTGTATGACCAGGGGGGCAAAGGCCACAATATATAGTACATGTACAGGTGCAAATATACAGGAAACCCCTAACACACGGGGAAACTACAATATACAAATATATACTCTAACATTTATGACTTGTAATCCCTGCTACCCTCTATAAAGGGATCTTTCTCCTATTTACCAGTTTGAGTTAGTAAACCTACTTCCTCTCTATCTCCAGCAAGCATTTGAGTTGTTGTGTTTCAAGCATTCATATGGTGATTTATTCAATCATGTTATCTATCTTCCTTGTTTGCACAAGACTCTTATCTATTGAGTACTACTTTGAAAGCCTTCAATTGTGAAAAACCTTTTTGAGCAAAGAGTTCTCCTGTTGTAAAACTTCTACAAAAAGCTTGTTGTGAAACTGTTTGCAAGGTGTTCTCTGACCAAGAACAAGTTTGCCAATTCCAATTATGATTTATCTTTATGCATCTCTATTGTGAATGTTGTACTTGGCTGCAAGCTAAGTTATATAATGGTGAGTTGCTTTCTTATATGAGTTGTCCAATGGTAAGTGTGATGCTTCTTGTTCGTATTCTTTTATCGACACTTCACTCTATAAACCTGTGGACATGTTTACTGAGCTCAGTTTTTGCTTGGGGATAAGCGAAGGTCTAAGCTTGGGGGAGTTGATACGCCCAATTTGCATCACTATTCTATATCATAATTTACCTCTATTCATTGATATTTGTCTTATTATGAGGTATTGCTTATGTCTTTTCCACTTTTTATGCATGCTGGATGATTCTTGGAGGATGGACTACCGGAGTCTGGATTCTGATGGAAAAGAGGGCGTTTTGATGCAATTTCGCGAAGATTATAAAAATACCAGAAAAATATGGGAAAATATTATTTTTCCAGAAGATTGAGGAAGCCGGAAGGAGGGACGAAGAAGGGCCGCAGGGGGCCCACACCCTACCTAGGGATAGGCCCACCTGACCCGGCGCCTAGGGCAGGTGTGGCCCACATGCCCGGCTCCCGACTCCGCCCCTTCGCATATATATTCCCTACGGAACCCTAAGGCTCGAGGAGCGACCACAGATAGATTTCCGCCACCGGGATCATCATCATCATCATCATCATCCACACCATCATCTCCACCAGCACCATCATCACCACTCCGTCCTGCTGTAACAATTGTGTTGGATATTGCTTTAGTTCTTAGGGGAAACTTTTCGGGTGTTAGTTACTATTGTAGTTGATGCTTGTGAGTGGAACCATTGGATTATTGTTCATGTTCAGATTGTTATCCATTATCATATCATCTTTTATCTTGATCCATATGATGTCTTGTGAGTAGTTCGTGTAGTTCTTGAGGACATGGGAGAAGTCATGTTGTTTTTAGTGGATCTGTGTTGAGTTATTATTCAATGGTTTAGTATTTAAGTTGTGGTGCTATTCTTCTAGTGGTGTCATGTGAATGTCCACTACATGAAAATTCAACATTTATGGGCCTAGGAGAATGCATTGTGTATTTGGCTACTAATTGTGGGGTTGCCGGAGTGACAGAAACCTGAACCCCCGTTAGGACACCATTGCATAAGGGAGCGTAGGATCTCAGAGTTTAAGGCTATGGTTAGATTTATATCTTAATTACTTTCCTGTAGTTACGGATGTTTGCAGGGGTTTAATCACAAGTATGTATTAGTCCAAGTAAGGTCGATACATTAGCACAGGTTCACCCACACAACACTTACAACACCAAAGAAGAGTACTCGGCTATTTGAAGCGAAATCACTTGACAGAATTCCCATGTGTCCTCGAGAACGTTTGGTCTTTATAAGTATTCCATCGGCTTGTCCTTTGCTAAGAAAGAACTGGGCCACTTGCTGCGTTTGTTCTTTATTACTTGTTCTTTGTTTTGTTGCCTTATAACAAAACCACTAAAAATCCATTTGCTAAGTATTCACAGGGATTTCCTGCTCCATACCACTGTTCAGCACCTTCTGCTCCTTGTTGGAATCGACACTCCTATATATCGAAGTACTACGATACACCCCCTATACTTGTGGGTCATCAAAAATGTTGATCCATTTGTTACTCATTCTCTCCCTCTTACACTTAGATAGGCGTCGACAGAGGAGAGAGCATAGAGCTTCTTCCTTCTCTTGCCATACACCTCAAGAAGCATAATTGTAGCTACCCATACAACTCGAGATATAGAGACGGACAGGAGTAGGGGTTTTACCTCACCATAAGGGCCCTAAACCTGGATAGATCGTTGTGTACTATGTGTGCTTCTTACTGCATCTTTCCTCCTCGGATCCTTCGGTGTCCATCAGCCCAAAACTTAAGTCTGCCCATGACATCTGCGTTGACATCACCATGATAAATAATATCATATGCCTTGATACTAATGTGTACAGTGTATGATTTGACTATGACTGGCCTAGTTTCCAAAGCAAACTGGTTATTATCGGGTCAACGATCGATGGTAGCTCCTCGTTGAAACCTCTAGATGGACACGCAATGTATATTAGTATTTTTATTTTAAAAAGAAGGCAAATTCTTCTTGAAAGCAAGTACTAAAAGGCTACTAGTCAAAGCTAGTGTGTCAGAGGGCATCTCCACCGGAACTATACAAGCGTGTCTGAATAGATCCGCGTGGATGCGTGGGACATGCGCGGCGTCGCAGCGGCGTGACCCATCCGCATTAATTCGGACGGACCGATCCATCCGTGACCTAGATCTAATGTATGGATGGGTCTGTCCGGACAGACACGGACATTGGCGGGCCTAGATGCAAACGCACATGGCCTTCTTCTCTTAGGCAGGCATGTCCGTTTTTGTTCGTTTAGGTCACGCTGCTATTGCGACTGACCACACAGACCGGACCACGACCGCAAATTGTTCATGACCCGACCCAAACAGGCATAATCAAACTGTTTTAGTCATCCGTTTGCGTCTTTCCGGTGGAGATGCCCTGACGGCGTACCACGTGCATGTCATTGCACAGCATGCGTAGAGTACTTCCTGCCTTGGTAGGCGCAGTAATTAGCATATACACAGACTTGCCATGTTGGCGTATGTATGGGAAGACTTCACGCTTGATAGCAGTAGCCACCACTACGGGAAAAAATGTCGCTGTCATCGCCTCTCTCCTTTGCCGTGTACCAAAAGGCCCGGAACATGGCAAAGAGAATCTTTGCCGTGTGTAAACCAAGAAGAACACGGCAAAGGACAGATGCACGGCAAACAGCAGAAAAAGAACACGACAATGGACCGACGAGAACACACGTCAAAGAAAAGAATCACGGCAAAGTCAATGAAGAAACACGGCAAAGTTTTCCTCACGGCAAAGAAGTGGGCCCCGTGGCCTCGCAGGGCCACCCGCCGGCAGGGGCTGACGGCAGAATCTTTGCCGTGTTCCCTCGACGTTAGGTACACGTCAAAGATAATCTTTGTCGTGTGTTTCCTTCTGTACACACGGCAAATAATTTTTTTCACCTTTTTCTTTTCTTTAATTAGCAAGGCTTTTATTACATATATGTTAGGTGATATTATTTCATAGGATCATGAGAGCACACATATGATCATAGGTTATTGTGGTCTTGATCACTATATACATGCACCCCCAGATTCCGACGTTCTTGTGGTCTTCCTCCGGCGAAACCCTGATGATCTGCGGGCCTCGGATCGTCTACCCCCTAGACATTCTTCTGACAGGGGTAGCCCGGCGTAGCTCTCTCTTGTTTTGTGTTTGATTATGTCATGGGATGATGTGAAACCATGTTGGTTCACAAGTTGGGGCACTATACGGCCCGGTTTCACCTGAATGGGGAGATTCCCCCCTATACAGGTCTAGAACCTTCGCTTCTAGGTTAGAGCGCATGCATGCGAGGGGGACACATGCAATCACCTATACCAACCTTGCACCACACTCACACACATATGCTAGGGAAACATGGAAGTTTTCAGATGATTCCGACGTTCTCGTGGTCTTCCTCCGGCGAAACCCTGATGATCTGCGGGCCTTGGATCATCTACCCCCTGACATTCTTCTGACAGGGGTAGCCCGGCGTAGCTCTCTCTTGTTTTGTGTTTCATTATGTCATAGGATGATGTGAAACGATGTTGGTTCACAAGTTGGGGCACTATACGGCCCGGTTTCACCTGAGCGGGGAAATTCCCCCTTATACAGGTCCAGAACCTTCGCTTCTAGGTTAGAGCGCATGCATGCGAGGGGGGACACATGCAAGCACATATACCAACCTGGCACCACACTCACACACATATGCTAGGGACACATGCAAGTTTTCATCGATTCCGACGTTCTCGTGGTCTTCCTCCGGCGAAACCCTGATGATCTGCGGGCCTCGGATCGTCTACCCCCTAGACATTCTTATGACAGGGGTAGCCCGGCGTAGCTCTCTCTTGTTTTGTGTTTAATTATGTCATGGGATGATGTGAAACCATGTTGGTTCACAAGTTGGGGCACTATACTGCCCGGTTTCACCTGAAAGGGGAGATTCCCCCTTATACAGGTCAAGAACCTTCGCTTCTAGGTTAGAGCGCATGCATGCGAGGGGGGACACATGCAACCACCTATACCAACCTTGCACCACACTCACACACATATGCTAGGGAAACATGCAAGTTTTCAGATGATTCCGACGTTCTCGTGGTCTTCCTCCGGCGAAACCCTGATGATCTGTGGGCCTCGGATCGTCTACCCCCTAGACATTCTTCTGACAGGGGTAGCCCGGCGTAGCTCTCTCTTGTTTTGTGTTTCATTATGTCATAGGATGATGTGAAACCATGTTGGTTCACAAGTTGGGGCACATACGGCCCGGTTTCACCCGAACGGGGAGATTCCCCCTTATACAGGTCCAGAACCTTCGTTTCTAGGTTAGAGCGCATGCATGCGAGGGGGGTACATGCAATCACCTATACCAACCTTGCACCACACTCACACACATATGCTAGGGAAACATGCAAGTTTTCAGATGATTCCGACGTTCTCCTGGTCTTCCTCCGGCGAAACCCTGATGATCTACGGGCCTCGGTGTTGGAATTATGCCCTAGAGGCAATAATAAAGATGTTATTATTATAATTCTTGTTCATGATAAAGTTTATGTTCCATGCTAGAATTGTATTAAGCGGAAACTTTAATACTTGTGTGGTTTGTAAACAACACCGTGTCCCTAGTACGCCTCTATGGACTAGCTCATTGATCGATGATGGTTAAGGTTTCCTAACCATAGACATGAGTTGTCAATTGATAATGAGATCATATCATTGGGAGAATGATATGGTGGATAGACCCAAACAAAGCAGAGCAATTAGATCGTGTCATCGTGTTCGTCTTTGCGAAGCTTTTCCTATGTCAAATATTGTATTCCTTAGACCATGAGATAATGCAACTCCCTGGTATCGGAAGAAAGCTTTGAGGTCATCAAACGTCATCCTATGAGAGGGTGATCATAAAGGTGTCTCTCAGGTGATCGGAAAGTATCTGTTGGGTTGTATGTATCGAGATGGAATTTGTCCCTCCCAAGTCGGAGAGATATACTTCGGGCCCACTCGGTAATCGATATCGACACCGCTTGCAAGCATGTGGTTAAGGAGTTAATCACAAAGTGATATCGGATTATGGAACGAGTAAAGTACTTGCTGTGAACGAGATTGAACTAGGTATGACGGTACCGACGATCGAATCTCGGGCAAGTAAAATATCGCGAGACGAAGGGAATATATATATGGGATTGATTGAATCCTGGCATCGTGGTTCATCCGATATGATCATCGATGAATCTGTGGGAGTCAATATGGGTGCCCAGACCCCGCTGTTGATTATTGATAGAAGATCATGTCTACATATTCTCGAACCCGCAGGGTCACACACTTAACGTATCTCGATGCTAGGATAGATTGGATAATTGGTTTATGAATTTTTGTTCGGAGTCTCGGATGGGATCCGGGATATCACGAGAGGTTCCGGAATGGTCCGGAGAATAAGATCCATATAAGGCAGTGCAGTTTTTGGAGTTCGGAATTGTTCCGGGTTAATCGGTATTGTACCGGAAGCTTCTAGAACCTTCCGGAAGGGGACCAACGTGGCCCCACCTTCCGGGAGGGGGCATGGGCCTATGAGGGAGTGTCCTGGCAGAATTGGGCCAGGGGCACAAGGCCCCATAGGGCCCAGCCGATTCTAGAGAGATTTGACTCGTTTAAATCTCGGGATAGAATTTCTAGATAAGGGAGAGTTTAAATCGTTTAAACTAGAGATAGGATTTCTAGATAAGGGAGAGTTTAAATTGTTTAAACTAGAGATAGGCTTGGAGGAGGGGCAAGGGCTGGCCGCCCTCCTCTATATATAGAGGGGTGGTGCACTCCCTCCCCCCCACACACCTTCCTCCAAGCCCTAGCAGCCTTGCTACCTTCCTCTCTCCCTCCCGACTGTTTGTAGGCGAAGCCCTGCAGCAGAAATTCTCCACCATATACACCACGCCGTCGTGCTATAGATCCAATCTATCTCTCCACCATACTCGCTGGTCCGAGGAAGGAGGAGACGTCGAGGTGCTGCACGTGTGCATCTCACGGAGGCACCGCCACTTGTGGTGCTAGATCGGATCGGATCGCGAGGAGGAGAAGCGAGTACGACTACATCACCCACGTTTCGACGAACGTTCCGCTGTGCGAATCTTCAAGGGTATGAAGATCTAATCCAATCTCTCTCGTTGTTTGCATCTCCTAGATTAGATCTTGGCTTTCCCTCTGTTCGCTCCATAGAAAATTTTGATTTACTATGCCGCGAAACCCTTCAGTGGTATCAGAGCTAGATCTATGCGTAGATGTGTTTCACGAGTAGAACGCAACATGGTTGTTGCGGGCGTTGATGTTTTCTGTTGCAAACCTCTTGTTTGTGTTCTTCTTATGACGTGGGATAGTGAGATTGAAGCGGTCCAGGCCAACCTTACGCGACGTCGTTCGCGAGACCGGTTCCGCACTTGACGTGTGGCTTGTTCCACACATGCGGCTGGTGGATGTCAGTTTCTCTCACTGTAGTTGTCATGGGATTAACACCGGATTTTGGAAACCATAATATCACCGTTGTGGCTTTCCGTAGGTAAGAATCGTTCTTAGCATCTACTCCCATAAAGCCACGTAAAACATGCAACAACAAAGTAGAGGCGTCTAACTTGTTTTTGCAGGGAGTGTTTTCTGTGATATGGTATGGCCCAAGATGTGATGTGTATATTGTATGCGATGATCATGTTTTGTAATGTTTCACGACTTGCATGTCGATGAGTACACAACCGGCAGGAGCCATATGGTTGTCTTTATAATTGTGTATGACCTGCGAGTCAACTTCTTATACGCCATGTAATAGCTTTACTTTATCGCTAAGTAGTTAGCAATAGTTGTAGTTTCTATTCGTGGTGGAGGCAATCATGGTGGAGTGATGGAGATCATGCCGGAACGCACAAGATGGAGATCATTGCGCGAAGATTGGCTATACCATGTCACATAAAGTTATATGCATGTGATGTTTATCCTTTTATGTATCTTATCATGCTTAGATCGCGACGGTAGCATTATAAGATGATTCCTCACTTAAAGATCAAGATAAAAACTGTGTTCTCCCCAAGTATGCACTGTTGCGAAAGTTCGTCGTGTCCAAGCATCACGTGATGATCGGGTGCTATAGACTCTACGCTCACATACAACGGGTGCAAGCCAGTTTTTGCACACACGGAAATACTTGGGTCTAACTTGACGAGCCTAGCATGTACAGACATGGCCTCGGAACACAAGAACCGAAAGGTTAAGCATGAGTCATATGAATGATATGATCGACACTTCGTTGTCCACCATTGAAACCACATCTCTTCTCGTGATGATCGGATTAGGTGTGGTGAATTTGGATCGTGTTCACTAAACAACTTGAGGGATATTGAATTTAGTGGGAGTTCATCTAGTAATTTGATTAAGTTGAACTATTTATCATGAACATAGTATAAATTGTACTTGCAAATACTGTAGATCCAATGGCCAAGTCCAACTTCAACTTCAACGTTTTTGCTGAGAAAGAAAAGCTTAGAAACAATGGGTCTAACTTCACCAACTGGTTCCGCAATCTAAGAATCATTCTGTCTGGCGGACAAAAGGACTATGTCCTTGAGAAAACGTTAGGTAACCCCCCTGCTGCAACTGCGCCGGCTGATGATAAAGCTGTCTATCAGTCGCGCAAAGATGATTATGGTGTGATTAAGAGCACCATGTTGTTTGCTATGGAACCGGAGCTTCAAAATCGTTTTGAAACCTATCCCGGGCCCTTTGAGATTCTCGAGGAGCTGAAAACCATGTTTCAGACTCAAGCCCGTTCTGAGAGATATGAGATCTCTGAGAAGTTCTTTAACTGCAAGATGGAGGAAGGGAGTTCCGTTAGTGAGCACGCCATAAAGATGTCGGGCTACACTCAACGCCTTGAGCAACTGGAATGCACGATTCCAGAGGAGCTCAAGATTGACAGGGTTCTGCAATCACACCCTCCCAGCTACAAAAGTTTTGTAGTGACTCATAATCAGATTGGTTCCACTGATACGATCACCGAGCTCTTCGCAAAGCTGAAGGCTGCGGAAGTGGACATCAAGAAGGATAATCATGTGTTGATGGTCAACAAGCCCTCCTTTATGAAAGGTAAGGGAGCAAAGAAGCCCTTCAAGAAGGGCGGAGGAAAGCGCAATGCCCCTGCTAAGAAGAAGCTCAGGTCTGGTCCCAAGCTGGACACTGAGTGCTTCTATTGCAAGGACAAGGGTCACTGGAAGCGCAACTGTCCGAAGTACTTAGCGGACAAGAAGGCTGGAACCATCAAAGGTATATTTTATATACATGTTATTGATGTTTTCCTTACTAGCCCTCGTTGTAGTGCCTGGGTATTTGATACCGGTTCAGTTGCTAATATTTGTAACTCGAAACAGGAGCTACGGAATAGACGGCGGCTTGCGAGGGATGAGGTGACGATGCGCGTTGGCAACGGATCAAGAGTTGATGTGATGGCCGTCGGCACGCTCTCCTTAGTTTTACCTTCGGGATTAGTTTTAAACCTTAATAAATGTTATTATGTGCCTGCGTTGAGCATGAACATCATTTCCGGATCGTGTTTATTGCAAGACGGTTATTCATTTAAATCGGAGAATAATGGTTGTTCTATTTATATGAGTAACATCTTTTATGGTCATGCACCTCTTGTGAATGGTTTATTTCTTCTAAATCTCGAAAGGGATGAAACACACATCCATAACATTGAGGCTAAGAGATGCAAAGTAGATAGTGATAATACTACTTATTTGTGGCACTGTCGTCTAGGTCATATTGGAGTAAAGCGCATGAAGAAACTCCATTCTGATGGACTTTTGGAGTCTCTTGATTTTGAATCATTTGACACATGCGAACCATGCCTCATGGGCAAGATGATCAAAACCCCGTTCTCCGGTATGATGGAGCGAGCAACGGACTTGTTGGAAATCATACATACCGATGTATGCGGACCGGTGAGTGTTTCGACGCGCGGTGGATATCGCCATTTCCTCACTTTTACCGATGACTTAAGTAGATATGGGTATATCTATTTAATGAAACATAAATCTGAAACGTTTGAAAAGTTCAAAGAATTTCAGAATGAAGTGGAGAACCATCGTAACAGAAAGATTAAGTTTCTACGATCCGATCATGGGGGCGAATATTTGAGTTATGATTTTCTCACGCATCTTAAAGCAAGCGGAATTGTTTCGCAACTCACGCCACCCGGAACACCACAGCGCAATGGTGTGTCTGAACGCCGGAATCGAACCCTATTAGAGATGGTCCGATCGATGATGTCTCTTACTGATTTACCATTATCATTTTGGGGTTATGCATTAGAAACCGCTGCATTCACTTTAAATAGGGCTCCATCTAAATCCGTTGAGACGACACCGTATGAACTGTGGTTTGGTGCTAAACTTAAGTTGTCGTTTCTTAAAGTTTGGGGATGCGAAGCTTACGTCAAGAAGTTGATGCCGGACAAGATCGAACCCAAAGCATAGAAATGCGTCTTCATAGGATACCCTAAGGAAACTATTGGGTATACCTTCTATCACAGAACCGAAGGCAAAGTGTTTGTCGCAAAGAACGGTTCCTTTCTTGAGAAGGAGTTTCTCTCGAAAGAAGTGAGTGGGAGGAAAGTAGAGCTAGACGAGGTTATTGAACCTTCTCTTGAATTGGAGAGTAGCGCAGCACCTGAAATTGTTCCAGTGTCGCCTGCACCAACAATAGAGGAAGCTAATGACAAGGATCATGAAGCTTCGGACGATGCTGCTACTGAACGTCGCAGGTCGACAAGGTCGCGTGCTCCTGAGTGGTACGGCAAGCCTGTCTTGACTGTCTTGTTGGTAGAAGACAGTGAACCTATGAACTATGAGGAAGCGATGATGAGCCCAGACTCTGAGAAATGGATGGAAGCCATGAAATCCGAATTGGGATCCATGAGCGAAAACCAAGTATGGACTTTGGTGGATCCTCCTAGCGACCGAAAGGCCGTTGAGTGCAAATGGATTTTCAAGAAGAAAACGGACGCGAATGGTAATTTTACCGTCTATAAAGCACGGCTTGTCGCAAAAGGTTTTCGACAAGTTCAAGGTGTTGACTACGATGAGACTTTCTCTCCCGTAGCGATGTTTAAGTCCATTCGGATTTTATTAGCAATTGCTGCGTTTCATGATTATGAAATATGGCAGATGGATGTCAAGACTGCTTTCCTCAATGGCAACATTGATGAAGAGTTGTATATGATGCAACCCGAAGGTTTTGTCGATCCTAAGGATGCTAGTAAAGTATGCAAACTTCAGCATTCCATTTATGGACTGAAGCAAGCATCTCGGAGTTGGAACCTTCATTTTGATCAAGTGATCAAGAGCTTTGGATTTGTTCCAAATTGCTACGAAGCTTGCATCTACAAGAAAGTGAGTGGGAGCTCGGTGACGTTTCTGGTACTGTATGTGGATGACATATTGATTATCGGAAATGACATCAACATGCTTAACGATGTGAAGAGTTATTTGAACAAGTGTTTTTCAATGAAAGACCTAGGTAAAGCTGCTTATATATTGGGCATCAAGATCTATAGAGATAGACAAAGACGCCTGATAGCTTTAAGCCAGAGTACATACCTAGACAAAGTTCTGAAAAGGTTCAGAATGGATATGGCAAAGAAAGGTTCAGTGCCTATGTTGTCAGGTAAGATATTGAGCAAGGCTCAGTGTCCAGCTACGGTAAATGATAGGGAAGCTATGAGCAAAGTGCCTTATGCCTCGGCCATAGGTTCAATCATGTATGCCATGCTGTGTACTAGACCGGATGTGTCCAATGGTCTTAGTTTGACGAGCAGATATCAAAGTGATCCAGGAGTGGAACACTGGACAGCCGTGAAGAACATCTTAAAGTACCTAAATAGAACTAAAGAAATGTTCTTAGTCTATGGGGGTGATGAACAGCTTGTCGTAAAAGGTTACGTCGATGCTAGTTTCGACACCGACAAGGATGATTCTAAATCTCAGACAGGATACGTTTATATTTTGAATGGAGGAGCTGTGAGCTGGAGAAGCTGCAAGCAAAGCGTGATCGCGGGATCTACAGTAGAAGCGGAATACATGGCTGCTGCAGAAGCGTCAAGTGAAGGAGTTTGGATCAGAAACTTCATCACTGAGCTTGGCGTGGTTCCAAGTGCATTGGACCCACTGGAGATATTGTGTGACAACACTGGCGCCATAGCACTCGCTAAGGAACCAAGATATCATCCAAAGACCAAGCATATCAACCGCAAGTTTCATATAATCCGATATTATATAGCAGATGGAGATCTGAAGATTAGCAAAGTACATACGGATCTGAATGTCGCAGATCCATTGACTAAACCTCTTCCATGTGTAAAACATGATCAACACCTCAGTGCCATGGGTGTGAGATTGTTGCCAGATGTAAACTAGATTATTGACTCTAGTGCAAGTGGGAGACTGTTGGAATTATGCCCTAGAGGCAATAATAAAGATGTTATTATTATAATTCTTGTTCATGATAAAGTTTATGTTCCATGCTAGAATTGTATTAAGCGGAAACTTTAATACTTGTGTGGTTTGTAAACAACACCGTGTCCCTAGTACGCCTCTATGGACTAGCTCATTGATCAATGATGGTTAAGGTTTCCTAACCATAGACATGAGTTGTCAATTGATAATGAGATCATATCATTGGGAGAATGATATGGTGGATAGACCCAAACAAAGCAGAGCAATTAGATCGTGTCATCGTGTTCGTCTTTGCGAAGCTTTTCCTATGTCAAATATTGTATTCCTTAGACCATGAGATAATGCAACTCCCTGGTATCGGAAGAAAGCTTTGAGGTCATCAAACGTCATCCTATGAGAGGGTGATCATAAAGGTGTCTCTCAGGTGATCGGAAAGTATCTGTTGGGTTGTATGTATCGAGATGGAATTTGTCCCTCCCAAGTCGGAGAGATATACTTCGGGCCCACTCGGTAATCGATATCAACACCGCTTGCAAGCATGTTGTTAAGGAGTTAATCACAAAGTGATATCGGATTACGGAACGAGTAAAGTACTTGCTGTGAACGAGATTGAACTAGGTATGACGGTAACGACAATCGAATCTCGGGCAAGTAAAATATCGCGAGACGAAGGGAATATATATATGGGATTGATTGAATCCTGGCATCGTGGTTCATCCGATATGATCATCGATGAATGTGTGGGAGTCAATATGGGTGCCCAGACCCCGCTGTTGATTATTGATAGAAGATCATGTCTGCATATTCTCGAACCCGCAGGGTCACACACTTAACGTATCTCGACGCTAGGATAGATTGGATAATTGGTTTATGAATTTTTGTCCGGAGTCTCGGATGGGATCCGGGATATCACGAGAGGTTCCGGAATGGTCCGGAGAATAAGATCCATATAAGGCAGTGCAGTTTTTGGAGTTCGGAATTGTTCCGGGTTAATCGGTATTGTACCGGAAGCTTCTAGAACCTTCCGGAAGGGGACCAACGTGGCCCCACCTTCCGGGAGGGGGCATGGGCCTATGAGGGAGTGTCCTGGCAGAATTGGGCCAGGGGCACAAGGCCCCATAGGGCCCAGCCGATTCTAGAGAGATTTGACTCGTTTAAATCTTGGGATAGAATTTCTAGATAAGGGAGAGTTTAAATCGTTTAAACTAGAGATAGGATTTCTAGATAAGGGAGAGTTTAAATTGTTTAAACTAGAGATAGGCTTGGAGGAGGGGCAAGGGCTGGCCGCCCCCCCCCTCTATATATAGAGGGGTGGTGCGCCCCCTCCCCCCCCCACACACCTTCCTCCAAGCCCTAGCAGCCTTGCTACCTTCCTCTCTCCCTCCCGACTGTTTGTAGGCGAAGCCCTGCAGCAGAAATTCTCCACCATATACACCACGCCGTCGTGCTGTAGATCCAATCTATCTCTCCACCATACTCGCTGGTCCGAGGAAGGAGGAGACGTCGAGGTGCTGCACGTGCGCATCTCACGGAGGCACCGCCACTTGTGGTGCTAGATCAGATCGGATCACGAGGAGGAGAAGCGAGTACGACTACATCACCCACGTTCTGACGAACGTTCCGCTGTGCGAATCTTCAAGGGTATGAAGATCTAATCCAATCTCTCTCGTTGTTTGCATCTCCTAGATTAGATCTTGGCTTTCCCTCTGTTCGCTCCGTAGAAAATTTTGATTTACTACGCCGCGAAACCCTTCACTCGGATCGTCTACCCCCTAGACATTCTTCTGACAGGGGTAGCCCGGCATAGCTCTCTCTTGTTTTGTGTTTGATTATGTCATAGGATGATATGAAACCATGTTGGTTCACAAGTTGGGGCACTATACGGCCCGGTTTCACCTGAACGGGGAGATTCCCCCTTATACAGGTCCAGAACCTTCGCTTCTAGGTTAGAGCACATGCATGCGAGGGGGGACACATGCAATCACCTATCCCAACCTTGCACCACACTCACACACATATGCTAGGGAAACATGCAAGTTTTCAGATGATTCCGACGTTCTCGTGGTCTTCCTCCGGCGAAACCCTGATGATCTGCGGGCCTCGGATCGTCTACCCCCTAGACATTCTTCTGACAGGGGTAGCCCGGCGTAGCTCTCTCTTGTTTTGTGTTTGATTATGTCATAGGATGATGTGAAACCATGTTGGTTCACAAGTTGGGGCACTATACGGCCCGGTTTCACCTGAACGGGGAGATTCCCCCTTATACAGGTCCAGAACCTTCGCTTCTAGGTTAGAGCGCATGCATGCGAGGGGGGACACATGCAATCACCTATACCAAACTTGCACCACACTCACACACATATGCTAGGGAAACATGCAAGTTTTCAGATGATTCCGACGTTCTCGTGGTCTTCCTCCGGAGAAACCCTTATGATCTGCGGGCCTCGGATCGTCTACTCCCCTAGACATTCTTCTGACAGGGGTAGCCCGGCGTAGCTCTCCCTTGTTTTGTGTTTCGTTATGTCATAGGAAGATGTGAAACCATGTTGGTTCACAAGTTGGGGGACTATACTGCCCGGTTTCACCTGAACGGGGAGATTCCCCCTTATACAATTCCAGAACCTTCGCTTCTAGGTTAGAGCGCATGCATGCGAGGGGGGACACATGCATGCGAGGGGGGACAGATGCAAGCACATATACCAACCTGGCACCACACTCACACACATATGCTAGGGACACATGCAAGTTTTCATCGATTCCGACGTCCTCGTGGTCTTCCTCCGGCGAAACCCTGATGATCTGCGGGCCTCGGATCGTCTACCCCCTAGAGATTCTTCTGACAGGGGTAGCCCGGCGTAGCTCTCTCTTGTTTTGTGTTTGATTATATCATGGGATGATGTGAAACCATGTTGGTTCACAAGTTGGGGCACTATACGGCCCGGTTTCACCTGAACGGGGAGATTCCCCCTTATACAGGTCCAGAACCTTCGCTTCTAGGTTAGAGCGCATGCATGCGAGGGGGGACACACATGCAATCACCTATACCAACCTTGCACCACACTCACACACATATGCTGGGGACACATGCAAGTTTTCAGATGATTCCGACGTTCTCGTGGTCTTCCTCCGGAGAAACCCTGATGATTTGCGGGCCTCGGATCGTCTACCCCCATAGACATTCTTCTGAAAGGGGTAGCCCGGCATAGCTCTCTCTTGTTTTGTGTTTGATTATGTCATGGGATGATGTGAAACCATGTTGGTTCACAAGTTGGGGCACTATACGGCCCGGTTTCACCTGAACGGGGAGATTGCCCCTTATACAGGTCCAGAACCTTCGCTTCTAGGTTAGAGCGCATGCATGCGAGGGGGTACACACATGCAATCACCTATACCAACCTTGCACCACACTCACACACATATGCTAGGGACACATGCAAGTTTTCATCGATTCCGACGTTCTCGTGGTCTTCCTCCGGCAAAACCCTGATATGCGGGCCTCGGATCGTCTACCCCGTAGACACTCTTCTGACAGGGGTAGCCCGGCGTAGCTCTCTCTTGTTTTGTGTTTCATTATGTCATAGGATGATGTGAAACCATGTTTGTTCACAAGTTGGGGCACTATACGGCCCGGTTTCACCTGAACGGGGAGATTCCCCCTTATACAGGTCCAGAACCTTCGCTTCTAGGTTAGAGCGCATGAATGCGAGGGGGATACACATGCAATCACCTATACCAACCTTGCACCACACTCACACACATATGCTAGGGAAACATGCAAGTTTTCAGACGATTCCGACGTTCTCGTGGTCTTCCTTCGGCGAAACCCTGATGATCTGCGGGCCTCGGATCGTCTAACCCCCTAGACATTCTTCTGACAGGGGTAGCCCGGCGTAGCTCTCTCTTGTTTTGTGTTTCGTTATGTCATAGGATGATGTGAAACCATGTTGGTTCACAAGTTGGGGCACTATACGGCCCGGTTTCACCTGAACGGGGAGATTCCCCCTTATACAGGTCTAGAACCTTTCGCTTCTAGGTTAGAGCACATGCATGCAAGGGGGACACATGCAATCACCTATACCAACCTTGCACCACACTCACACACATATTCTATGGAAACATGCAAGTTTTCAGATGATTCCAACATTCTCGTGGTCTTCCTCCGGCGAAACCCTGATGATCTGCGGGCCTCGGATCGTCTACCTAATGGAAATGAAGTTCAGCATCCTCTAGAACCTTATGGTCTATTTCAAAGTTAGTGTTTCCATGGTTTGAATACTAACAAATAGCCAACAAAAAGTTAACTAATAACTTTAAATAAATACAATTGAAAAAGAAAATAAAAAGAAAATTAGAAAATAGGTAAATGCACACGGCAAAGGACAAAACACACGGCAAAGAGGTGATTTGCCGTGTGCCTGTCACCGTCAAACACATGGCAAAGGTCCTTTGTCGTGTGTCTCTCGCCGTCAGACACACGGCAAAGAATTTTTTTCACCTTTTTCTTTTCTTTAATTAGCAAGGCTTTTATTACATATATGTTAGGTGATATTATTTCATAGGATCATGAGAGCACACATATGATCATAGGTTATTGTGGTCTTGATCACTATATACATGCACCCCCTGATTCCGACGTTCTCGTGGACTTCCTCCGGCAAAACCCTGATGATCTGCGGGCCTCGGATCGTCTACCCCCTAGACATTATTCTGACATGGGTAGCCCGGCGTAGCTCTCTCTTGTTTTGTGTTTCATTATGTCATAGGATGATGTGAAACCATGTTGGTTCACAAGTTGGGGCACTATACGGCCCGGTTTCACCTGAACGGGGAGATTCCCCCTTAGACAGGTCCAGAACCTTCGCTTCTAGGTTAGAGCGCATGCATGCAAGGGGGACACACATGCAATCACCTATACCAACCTTGCACCACACTCACACACATATGCTAGGGACACATGCAAGTTTTCATCGATTCCGACGTTCTCGTGGTCTTCCTCCGGCGAAACCCTGATGATCTGCGGGCCTCGGATCGTCTACCCCTTAGACATTCTTTTGACAGGGGTAGCCCGGCGTAGCTCTCTCTTGTTTTGTGTTTGATTATGTCATGGGATGATGTGAAACCATGTTGGTTCACAATTTGGGGCACTATACGGCCCGGTTTCACCTGAACGGGGAGATTCCCCCTTATACAGGTCCAGAACCTTCGCTTCTAGGTTAGAGCGTATGCATGCGAGGGGGACACATGCAATCACCTGTACCAACCTTGCACCACACTCACACACATATGCTAGGGAAACATGCAAGTTTTCAGATGATTCCGACGTTCTCGTGGTCTTCCTCCGGCGAAACCCTGATGATCTGCGGGCCTCGGATCGTCTACCCCTAGACATTCTTCTGACAGGGGTAGCCCGGCTGTAACACCCTCAGAATCGGACCTATGCAAGTTTGGGCAAAATTCACCAAACCCGCATAGAAACGATTCAAAGGTGCCCACCAGGCACTTTCGTGCGGGTGGAAAACGAAGTAATAACATTACACAACAGTCCTCGATGGGACCCACAGAACAGATATATATACAGCAGCGACTCAAAGAGTCAGGAATACAAATATAATATACAAAGATCCAAATCACCTTGAAAACGATATAGCGTCCAGCTACGGACAAGATGCAAATGGGGCTAAGAGCCCTGAAGAATAACCAATGGCGTCCATAACCCTGCCCAGGCCAAGCCGGAAGGGTAACCCTGCTAACGGCGTCGATCTCAAAACCTGCTTAACAAAAGGGGTGCCGACAAAGGGCAAAGCAGAAAAACAAAGAAGGAGCGTCAGTACTGAGGCCAGTACACGGCGAGGCTAGAATTCGGCGGTCCTCGCCTACATAGGTATGGTGGACTGAGCGGCAGCGGTAGCATGCACTAAACAACCTATAGAGACTCGATACAACTGGCGGATATCAGAGAGGGATAAGAATGACCTAACCGGATCCAACCTGAAGCTATCACCAAACAAACCCATCCTGGCGTTTCCCCCTCGAGACCAAACGAGGAAGTCAACCGAGGTACTCACACAGTTGGCAGTTTTACTTATTTGGTTATCGTTGCAGCAATTACTAGTCAGATATAAGTAATCGTCCTGATAAAATAAGCAGTGGGCCCTTTTAGTTAATCATTCCGTTGTAGTTGCAACAATTACTAATCAGATACAGATAGCATGATGTAATCCCGAAACCCAGCAGTTGTTGGTACTTTTATTCAGCCATTCCGTTGTAGTTGCAATACTTACTAGTCAGATACATTTGTCGCAAGCGACAACCAAACAAGCAATTGTGGGCAGTATTAATTAGCCATTCCATTATAGTGAAGCTGATTACTAGTCATTATAAGTCAAATTTATAGCAGTAAACTTTAGTTATGCTTGTCTATGATCGAGAAACTGTGCTCCAAGTCGTCCATATCCGTGGACACGGCTTTCAGAAAGTTTTACCCGGCCGGGGTGCACCAATAGCAACACACACTCGATCAACCTCGGAAAAACCAAATCAAAACCCAACGAGGCCTTCACGACAAAGCAATCACAAGATTCAGAAATATTTCAGGGGGCCACCCCTTAAGTAGATCCCGCAACGGAGTAAGCAAGCTCCGAGACGGCCTCAAGGTCTGTGGGGACGGCTGTGAATGACTGGGAACCCCAAACGGGGCTTGTTGACACCGCGGAATCGTGCCACTATCCAAAACAGTACAGTGTGCAGTACCTCGCACAATCGTAAATAAAGCAGTAAAGCATGGCATAAGTACAGGATAGTAATAAAACCTCAAACTAGTTTGTGGCCCCAAGAAATAAGACGGAATCAAGCTCTGGCTGAGGGGGGTCCCATATACCTCCCGGATGTGGATAGCGCGATAAATCAAGGAACAGGAATCAAGTACTCGGGGTCTTACGGGACACAAGTGGGCGTTCGGAAACCAAATATTATCTATCACCCACCGATGCCTCTGCTTAATCACTTTTAGTTGTTAAACAGAAATTAAAGTGACGATAAGTAAAGCTAGAATCATCTCCAACAACAACATGCGGCAATACATCAACAACTGTGGCATTTGACAACACGCAACATCACTAGAGCAAGCGACTACGACGCGCAAGTCCAACTATCTACCAAACAATAGGTAATAGGATGTGTCCGAGGCAATATAAGGCTGCAGGGAATATCACGGGTACGTAAACTAGAGCAACGCAACACAGATAGCAATAGATCAACAGGAGGGAATAAATGCTATAAAAGTAAGATAGGTATAAAAGGGGGGGATGCTCGCCTGAAAACATTGTCGAAGGTTTAACCGAAGATCGGGGCGAAGCTCACATCAACTCAACGGCCTTATCCGCGAAGAAGCAAAACACTAGAATAAACACCGGATGCAATATTTAATACACGGCAGAAGATCGGCATGATGCATGTATGATGCATGGCATGGCAAGGGTGCGATGCAATTAGGTCATATTAAGCGGAACCGGGGTCCCGACAATAATTAGGTGGTTCATGTTATTTAGCTACCCCGCATTTTAAATGTTGTTTTACATGGTAGAAGATAGCACCGGGTTCGCTACACAAATTTAAATGAGGCCAATATAAGGCTAGATTTGCCCGCATATGGGCCCCATATTTAATTATTAGGTGAATCGGCATAAGGCCCCCAAACCAATGATATGCATGCGAGAATGACAATTCAATATGCATCAAGTTGTTATTATGTTTTAAAATAGGGTTCTCGGATAAGGGTCACACTTTAGGGTTCTCGACGATCTTGGGTTCCGGGGTTCGGGGTCGAGGTCGGTCTCGGGGTCCAGGGTTCGACGGGGCGTTCTCGGGCTCCGGGGTTAGGGTCTCGGATCGGGGTAGATCTTGGCGCGTCCGGGTGCGGAACTTGGGTCGGTGTCGGGGCGTGTCGGATACTTCCGGGCCGATGTCGTTCTTGTCGTCAGGCAGATCTTGCCGGTGCGAGGGTCTTGTCGGGTCCGCGCTTCGGATTCCGTGCGGCGTTCTTGACGCTCCGTGTCGAAGTCCTTGAGGTTTTCTCCTTATGCACCGGTGGCGAACTCGGAACGGCGTCAGGGTCCTCGGGGGGAGTACTAGTCGCACTCGGTCGGAGTCCTTGAATCCAGGAAGGAGAACTTGATACGACGCCGGGTTCGGGATCGGCCTTCGGGTCTCCAGCTTCCGTGAGGAAGATCTTGGTTCATCGGGGCTGTGCCGAAGGTCTTGGATTCCCGTGGCGTCGATCTTGAGGGTCCATGCCGGTACACTCGGCGCCTTCAGATTCTAAGATCGGTCCTCAAGTCCGAGATTCTTCGAGCACCTTCGGGTACGGGGATGGATGGCGTCGAAGGGATCTAGCCCGAGGTCCTGAAAAGTGAGCGATGCTCTGGGGTACTGCTTTATTGCAGCAACACACAGGTACCGACCACACAGGCACCGACAGGGACACGCACAGACGCCATCGTGCATCACCTGGCCGCCGATGCGGAAGCTCGATGGCGGGGCGTCCTAGAGGCAGAGGGAAGGGGCCGGCGCCGGGAGCGCCTGGGAGACGAGGGGGAACCAGAGGGCGAGGCCGACGTGGCAGCAGGGAGGAGCGGGGTCGTTGGCGGAGGCGGCAAGGCGGAACAGAGGCCGCGGCCGCGGCGCTGGCCGGAGGCCTCGTCGGCGGAGGAACACGCGGAGAGGGGGGAGCAGGCGGTTGGCGGCGGCGAGGCTAGCGAGGGCCGCGGGCGCGGGTCGGAGTCGGCCGTGGGCGAGCTTGGGCAGAGGACCGGCGGGGCGCGCTCGGGCTAGCTCGGCCGACGGAGGGTCGCGCGGAGGCGCCCGACGGGGGCGGCGGAGAGGACGCGGGACGCCAGAGAGAAGAGGCGGACGGTGACGACGGCTCGGCGGCTCGAGCGGCGGCGGGGAGGGCGGTGAGCGGAGGCGCACGAGGCGGTCGCTGGCGGCGGGGGCAGAGCGCTGGGGTCGGGGGCGAGCGGTGAGAGACGTGGTGGCGCGTCGAGGTGAGGGAGGGGGAGCAGCCGGCGAGGCGGAGAGCGCTGGGGGCGGCGCGGGGCCGGTGTCGGAGAGGGAGGACCCGGCGGCGTCGACCTGAGCGGGAGGCGGGCCTGGAGGCGCGTGGCTGGGGCGGTGAGAAGCGGCGGCGGCGGGGAAGAGTGGGCGCGGCGGCGCTTGAGCGGGGCCAGAGGGAAGGAGGCTCGGGTGGCCGCGGCAGGCGCGAGGTGCGTGACGCGCCAGGGGAGAGAGGGGCTGCGGGGAGAGAGCGGGGTCGGGGTGGGGAAGAGGAACAGGGAGAGGTGCGGGCCAGGTGGGGGGACAGGGGTGGGACCGGAATGGTGGGTGGACAGGCGCGCGCGCGGCCTGGGTGTGTCGGCGGGGGCGGGTGAAGTTGGGGGTGGGGCCGGCTGGTTGGTGGGTGGAGGGAGAGAGAGAGAGAGGGAGGGGAGAGGGGCTGGTAGGTGGGCCAGACGGGTGGGGTAGGTCCCGCGGGTCAGAGAGAGAGGGTAGGGTGAAGCTGGGTGAGAAAAAGGGGAGGGGAAAAGTGGTGGACCGGTGAGGTGGCAGGTGGGTAGGAAATTTGGGGGAGGGTGAGGTGGCGAGCTGTGAGAGGTGGGTAGGATAGGATTTGGTGGGACTAGGATTTAGGTGGGACTGGTTTTGGGGTGGACCGATTATAGTTTATGGGGCGGTCGTTCGGGTCAATCGGCCCGTTCGACTGCCCCGCTAAAATAATTAATGTTTTTATTTGATTAAAACATGGCCTTTTTAAACCAATGCAAGACAAAATAAAATAATCCGGACAAGCCCGGGTTTTGCATTTGAATTAAGATGGGGCGTTGGGAAAACAAAACGGCTTTGCAGACATAGTTTTGGCAAACAATGCATGATGATGACGATGCAATGCACAAATTCAACGCGATTTTCTAGTAGTGGTTTTGCGGGATGCCACAATTCGACACCACTAACAATGGATCTCGCCCTCGAGATCCGCCTCATGGTACCGGAAGGAAGGTCGGCGATCTGCGTCTTCTCGCTTCGCGTAGATCCTCGCGACACCACTAACGAGGGCTCATCCTCCATCTTGAAATCGGCGACGCCACCAACAAAGGTTCGTTGCTCCGGATCGTCGAGAGAACACTCCGGAAATAAAAGGTCGAAGGTAGAGGTATCGCAGATAAAGCCACCCCTAACTTCCGTGGACGGAGTAAAATTGCTGGATCCACTGATTCGACGTACAAGAGCGAATGATAAGATCAGTGGTAGGGTAGCTACTCCATCCCGCACTCAAACCATTACTCTGCACACGAATAAGCGGATTAAGCATCCAACTCTCGGAATTAGACTGAAGATCTCGACAAGCGAGGTTCGGAAACAAGGGAGTGTTGCCAGCAGAAATCGTATGAAAGACACACTGATTAGGTTTTCGCGATGGTTCCATTGGCAAGAACAACACATGCTCAAGGTCGACTCCAACTTCACCAAAGCTCGTCCTTCTCAGATGTTTTTCAACGACACTGATATCCAGCAAGGAACACATAGGGATAAAGAGCTCAAGAACAAAAGATTGGAGAAAGGGTACAACAGACAAGTTGCAGATTGACGATCGTAGCACCTCCGTTACAAAAGGGGAATAGCGAAACCCTGAAGGTACGACGGAAAACCAACCACGAGAAATCCTGGACTCGAAGAAAGAGAAGAGAGCGGATTTAAAACACGTCGATATAAGAGGAGAATAGCAGAGGGGTAAGGAGTAAAATCAGACCTAATCAGAACTATCCAACCGGTTTTGCAAAAATAGTTTTGACACTCTACTTCGGCCATTAGCTAGGTTATCCTACAGGCTGGACTTGTGGGGTATCGCAACTGCTGAGCTCTGATACCACTCTGTAACACCCTCAGAATCGGACCTATGCAAGTTTGGGCAAAATTCACCAAACCCGCATAGAAACGATTCAAAGGTGCCCACCAGGCACTTTCGTGCGGGTGGAAAACGAAGTAATAACATTACACAACAGTCCTCGATGGGACCCACAGAACAGATATATATACAGCAGCGACTCAAAGAGTCAGGAATACAAATATAATATACAAAGATCCAAATCACCTTGAAAACGATATAGCGTCCAGCTACGGACAAGATGCAAATGGGGCTAAGAGCCCTGAAGAATAACCAATGGCGTCCATAACCCTGCCCAGGCCAAGCCGGAAGGGTAACCCTGCTAACGGCGTCGATCTCAAAACCTGCTTAACAAAAGGGGTGCCGACAAAGGGCAAAGCAGAAAAACAAAGAAGGAGCGTCAGTACTGAGGCCAGTACACGGCGAGGCTAGAATTCGGCGGTCCTCGCCTACATAGGTATGGTGGACTGAGCGGCAGCGGTAGCATGCACTAAACAACCTATAGAGACTCGATACAACTGGCGGATATCAGAGAGGGATAAGAATGACCTAACCGGATCCAACCTGAAGCTATCACCAAACAAACCCATCCTGGCGTTTCCCCCTCGAGACCAAACGAGGAAGTCAACCGAGGTACTCACACAGTTGGCAGTTTTACTTATTTGGTTATCGTTGCAGCAATTACTAGTCAGATATAAGTAATCGTCCTGATAAAATAAGCAGTGGGCCCTTTTAGTTAATCATTCCGTTGTAGTTGCAACAATTACTAATCAGATACAGATAGCATGATGTAATCCCGAAACCCAGCAGTTGTTGGTACTTTTATTCAGCCATTCCGTTGTAGTTGCAATACTTACTAGTCAGATACATTTGTCGCAAGCGACAACCAAACAAGAAATTGTGGGCAGTATTAATTAGCCATTCCATTATAGTGAAGCTGATTACTAGTCATTATAAGTCAAATTTATAGCAGTAAACTTTAGTTATGCTTGTCTATGATCGAGAAACTGTGCTCCAAGTCGTCCATATCCGTGGACACGGCTTTCAGAAAGTTTTACCCGGCCGGGGTGCACCAATAGCAACACACACTCGATCAACCTCGGAAAAACCAAATCAAAACCCAACGAGGCCTTCACGACAAAGCAATCACAAGATTCAGAAATATTTCAGGGGGCCACCCCTTAAGTAGATCCCGCAACGGAGTAAGCAAGCTCCGAGACGGCCTCAAGGTCTGTGGGGACGGCTGTGAACGACTGGGAACCCCAAACGGGGCTTGTCGACACCGCGGAATCGTGCCACTATCCAAAACAGTACAGTGTGCAGTACCTCGCACAATCGTAAATAAAGCAGTAAAGCATGGCATAAGTACAGGATAGTAATAAAACCTCAAACTAGTTTGTGGCCCCAAGAAATAAGACGGAATCAAGCTCTGGCTGAGGGGGGTCCCATATACCTCCCGGATGTGGATAGCGCGATAAATCAAGGAACAGGAATCAAGTACTCGGGGTCTTACGGGACACAAGTGGGCGTTCGGAAACCAAATATTATCTATCACCCACCGATGCCTCTGCTTAATCACTTTTAGTTGTTAAACAGAAATTAAAGTGACGATAAGTAAAGCTAGAATCATCTCCAACAACAACATGCGGCAATACATCAACAACTGTGGCATTTGACAACACGCAACATCACTAGAGCAAGCGACTACGACGCGCAAGTCCAACTATCTACCAAACAATAGGTAATAGGATGTGTCCGAGGCAATATAAGGCTGCAGGGAATATCACGGGTACGTAAACTAGAGCAACGCAACACAGATAGCAATAGATCAACAGGAGGGAATAAATGCTATAAAAGTAAGATAGGTAGAAAAGGGGGGGATGCTCGCCTGAAAACATTGTCGAAGGTTTAACCGAAGATCGGGGCGAAGCTCACATCAACTCAACGGCCTTATCCGCGAAGAAGCAAAACACTAGAATAAACACCGGATGCAATATTTAATACACGGCAGAAGATCGGCATGATGCATGTATGATGCATGGCATGGCAAGGGTGCGATGCAATTAGGTCATATTAAGCGGAACCGGGGTCCCGACAATAATTAGGTGGTTCATGTTATTTAGCTACCCCGCATTTTAAATGTTGTTTTACATGGTAGAAGATAGCACCGGGTTCGCTACACAAATTTAAATGAGGCCAATATAAGGCTAGATTTGCCCGCATATGGGCCCCATATTTAATTATTAGGTGAATCGGCATAAGGCCCCCAAACCAATGATATGCATGCGAGAATGACAATTCAATATGCATCAAGTTGTTATTATGTTTTAAAATAGGGTTCTCGGATAAGGGTCACACTTTAGGGTTCTCGACGATCTTGGGTTCCGGGGTTCGGGGTCGAGGTCGGTCTCGGGGTCCAGGGTTCGACGGGGCATTCTCGGGCTCCGGGGTTAGGGTCTCGGATCGGGGTAGATCTTGGCGCGTCCGGGTGCGGAACTTGGGTCGGTGTCGGGGCGTGTCGGATACTTCCGGGCCGATGTCGTTCTTGTCGTCAGGCAGATCTTGCCGGTGCGAGGGTCTTGTCGGGTCCGCGCTTCGGATTCCGTGCGGCGTTCTTGACGCTCCGTGTCGAAGTCCTTGAGGTTTTCTCCTTATGCACCGGTGGCGAACTCGGAACGGCGTCAGGGTCCTCGGGGGGAGTACTAGTCGCACTCGGTCGGAGTCCTTGAATCCAGGAAGGAGAACTTGATACGACGCCGGGTTCGGGATCGGCCTTCGGGTCTCCAGCTTCCGTGAGGAAGATCTTGGTTCATCGGGGCTGTGCCGAAGGTCTTGGATTCCCGTGGCGTCGATCTTGAGGGTCCATGCCGGTACACTCGGCGCCTTCAGATTCTAAGATCGGTCCTCAAGTCCGAGATTCTTCGAGCACCTTCGGGTACGGGGATGGATGGAGTCGAAGGGATCTAGCCCGAGGTCCTGAAAAGTGAGCGATGCTCTGGGGTACTGCTTTATTGCAGCAACACACAGGTACCGACCACACAGGCACCGACAGGGACACGCACAGACGCCATCGTGCGTCACCTGGCCGCCGATGCGGAAGCTCGATGGCGGGGCGTCCTAGAGACAGAGGGAAGGGGCCGGCGCCGGGAGCGCCTGGGAGACGAGGGGGAACCAGAGGGCGAGGCCGACGTGGCAGCAGGGAGGAGCGGGGTCGTTGGCGGAGGCGGCGAGGCGGAACAGAGGCCGCGGCGCTGGCCGGAGGCCTCGTCGGCGGAGGAACACGCGGAGAGGGGGGAGCAGGCGGTTGGCGGCGGCGAGGCTAGCGAGGGCCGCGGGCGCGGGTCGGAGTCGGCCGTGGGCGAGCTTGGGCAGAGGACCGGCGGGGCGCGCTCGGGCTAGCTCGGCCGACGGAGGGTCGCGCGGAGGCGCCCGACGGGGGCGGCGGAGAGGACGCGGGACGCCAGAGAGAAGAGGCGGACGGTGACGACGGCTCGAGCGGCGGCGGGGAGGGCGGTGAGCGGAGGCGCACGAGGCGGTCGCTGGCGGCGGGGGCAGAGCGCTGGGGTCGGGGGCGAGCGGTGAGAGACGTGGTGGCGCGTCGAGGTGAGGGAGGGGGAGCAGCCGGCGAGGCGGAGAGCGCTGGGGGCGGCGCGGGGCCGGTGTCGGAGAGGGAGGACCCGGCGGCGTCGACCTGAGCGGGAGGCGGGCCTGGAGGCGCGTGGCTAGGGCGGTGAGAAGCGGCGGAGGCGGGGAAGAGTGGGCGCGGCGGCGCTTGAGCGGGGCCGGAGGGAAGGAGGCTCGGGCGGCCGCGGCAGGCGCGAGGTGCGTGACGCGCCAGGGGAGAGAGGGGCTGCGGGGAGAGAGCGGGGTCGGGGTGGGGAAGAGGAACAGGGAGAGGTGCGGGCCAGGTGGGGGGACAGGGGTGGGACCGGAATGGTGGGTGGACAGGCGCGCGCGCGGCCTGGGTGTGTCGGCGGGGGCGGGTGAAGTTGGGGGTGGGGCCGGCTGGTTGGTGGGTGGAGGGAGAGAGAGAGAGAGAGGGAGGGGAGAGGGGCTGGTAGGTGGGCCAGACGGGTGGGGTAGGTCCCGCGGGTCAGAGAGAGAGGGTAGGGTGAAGCTGGGTGAGAAAAAGGGGAGGGGAAAAGTGGTGGACCGGTGAGGTGGCAGGTGGGTAGGAAATTTGGGGGAGGGTGAGGTGGCGAGCTGTGAGAGGTGGGTAGGATAGGATTTGGTGGGACTAGGATTTAGGTGGGACTGGTTTTGGGGTGGACCGATTATAGTTTATGGGGCGGTCGTTCGGGTCAATCGGCCCGTTCGACTGCCCCGCTAAAATAATTAATGTTTTTATTTGATTAAAACATGGCCTTTTTAAACCAATGCAAGACAAAATAAAATAATCCGGACAAGCCCGGGTTTTGCATTTGAATTAAGATGGGGCGTTGGGAAAACAAAACGGCTTTGCAGACATAGTTTTGGCAAACAATGCATGATGATGACGATGCAATGCACAAATTCAACGCGATTTTCTAGTAGTGGTTTTGCGGGATGCCACACCGGCATAGCTCTCTCTTGTTTTGTGTTTGATTATGTCATGGGATGATGTGAAACCATGTTGGTTCACAAGTTGGGGCACTATACGGCCCGGTTTCACCTGAACGGGGAGATTCCCCCTTATACAGGTCCAGAACCTTCGCTTCTAGGTTAGAGCGCATGCATGCGAGGGGGGACACATGCAATCACCTATACCAAACTTGCACCACACTCACACACATATGCTAGGGAAACATGCAAGTTTTCAGATGATTCCGACGTTCTCGTGGTCTTCCTCCGGAGAAACCCTTATGATCTGCGGGCCTCGGATCGTCTACTCCCCTAGACATTCTTCTGACAGGGGTAGCCCGGCATAGCTCTCCCTTGTTTTGTGTTTCGTTATGTCATAGGATGATGTGAAACCATGTTGGTTCACAAGTTGGGGCACTATACTGCCCGGTTTCACCTGAACGGGGAGATTCCCCCTTATACAATTCCAGAACCTTCGCTTCTAGGTTAGAGCGCATGCATGCGAGGGGGGACACATGCATGCGAGGGGGGACACATGCATGCGAGGGGGGACACATGCAAGCACATATACCAACCTGACACCACACTCACACACATATGCTAGGGACACATGCAAGTTTTCATCGATTCCGACGTCCTTGTGGTCTTCCTCCGGCGAAACTCTGATGATCTGCGGGCCTCGGATCGTCTACCCCCTAGAGATTCTTCTGACAGGGGTAGCCCGGCGTAGCTCTCTCTTGTTTTGTGTTTGATTATATCATGGGATGATGTGAAACCATGTTGGTTCACAAGTTGGGGCACTATACGGCCCGGTTTCACCTGAACGGGGAGATTCCCCCTTATACAGGTCCAGAACCTTCGCTTCTAGGTTAGAGCGCATGCATGCGAGGGGGGACACACATGCAATCACCTATACCAACCTTGCACCACACTCACACACATATGCTGGGGACACATGCAAGTTTTCAGATGATTCCGACGTTCTCGTGGTCTTCCTCCGGCGAAACCCTGATGATCTGCGGGCCTCGGATCGTCTACCCCCCTAGACATTCTTCTGAAAGGGGTAGCCCGGCATAGCTCTCTCTTGTTTTGTGTTTGATTATCTCATGGGATGATGTGAAACCATGTTGGTTCACAAGTTGGGGCACTATACGGCCCGGTTTCACCTGAACGGGGAGATTGCCCCTTATACAGGTCCATAACCTTCGCTTCTAGGTTAGAGCGCATGCATGCGAGGGGGTACACACATGCAATCACCTATACCAACCTTGCACCACACTCACACACATATGCTAGGGACACATGCAAGTTTTCATCGATTCCGACGTTCTCGTGGTCTTCCTCCGGCAAAACCCTGATCTGCGGGCCTCGGATCGTCTACCCCGTAGACACTCTTCTGACAGGGGTAGCCCGGCGTAGCTCTCTCTTGTTTTGTGCTTCATTATGTCATAGGATGATGTGAAACCATGTTTGTTCACAAGTTGGGGCACTATACGGCCCGGTTTCACCTGAACGGGGAGATTCCCCCTTATACAGGTCCAGAACCTTCGCTTCTAGGTTAGAGCGCATGAATGCGAGGGGGGATACACATGCAATCACCTATACCAACCTTGCACCACACTCACACACATATGCTAGGGAAACATGCAAGTTTTCAGACGATTCCGACGTTCTCGTGGTCTTCCTTCGGCGAAACCCTGATGATCTGCGGGCCTCGGATCGTCTAACCCCCTAGACATTCTTCTGACAGGGGTAGCCCGGCGTAGCTCTCTCTTGTTTTGTGTTTCGTTATGTCATAGGATGATGTGAAACCATGTTGGTTCACAAGTTGGGGCACTATACGGCCCGGTTTCACCTGAACGGGGACATTCCCCCTTATACAGGTCTAGAACCTTTCGCTTCTAGGTTAGAGCACATGCATGCGAGGGGGACACATGCAATCACCTATACCAACCTTGCACCACACTCACACACATATTCTATGGAAACATGCAAGTTTTCAGATGATTCCAACGTTCTCGTGGTCTTCCTCCGGCGAAACCCTGATGATCTGCGGGCCTCGGATCGTCTACCTAATGGAAATGAAGTTCAGCATCCTCTAGAACCTTATGGTCTATTTCAAAGTTAGTGTTTCCATGGTTTGAATACTAACAAATAGCCAGCAAAAAGTTAACTAATAACTTTAAATAAATACAATTGAAAAAAAATAAAAAGAAAATTAGAAAATAGGTAAATGCACATGGCAAAGGACAAAACACACGGCAAAGAGGTGATTTGCTGTGTGCCTGTCGCCGTCAAACACACGGCAAAGGTCCTTTGTCGTGTGTCTCTCGCCGTCAGACACACGGCAAAGAATTTTTTTCACCTTTTTCTTTTCTTTAATTAGCAAGGCTTTTATTACATATATGTTAGGTGATATTATTTCATAGGATCATGAGAGCACACATATGATCATAGGTTATTGTGGTCTTGATCACTATATACATGCACCCCCCTGATTCCGACGTTCTCGTGGACTTCCTCCGGCAAAACCCTGATGATCTGCGGGCCTCGGCTCGTCTACCCCCTAGACATTATTCTGACATGGGTAGCCCGGCGTAGCTCCCTCTTGTTTTGTGTTTCATTATGTCATAGGATGATGTGAAACCATGTTGGTTCACAAGTTGGGGCACTATACGGCCCGGTTTCACCTGAACGGGGAGATTCCCCCTTAGACAGGTCCAGAACCTTCGCTTCTAGGTTAGAGCGCATGCATGCAAGGGGGGACACACATGCAATCACCTATACCAACCTTGCACCACACTCACACACATATGCTAGGGACACATGCAAGTTTTCATCGATTCCGACGTTCTCGTGGTCTTCCTCCGGCGAAACCCTGATGATCTGCGGGCCTCGGATCGTCTACCCCTTAGACATTCTTTTGACAGGGGTAGCCCGGCGTAGCTCTCTCTTGTTTTGTGTTTGATTATGTCATGGGATGATGTGAAACCATGTTGGTTCACAATTTGGGGCACTATACGGCCCGGTTTCACCTGAACGGGGAGATTCCCCCTTATACAGGTCCAGAACCTTCGCTTCTAGGTTAGAGCGTATGCATGCGAGGGGGACACATGCAATCACCTGTACCAACCTTGCACCACACTCACACACATATGCTAGGGAAACATGCAAGTTTTCAGATGATTCCGACGTTCTCGTGGTCTTCCTCCGGCGAAACCCTGATGATCTGCGGGCCTCAGATCGTCTACCCCTAGACATTCTTCTGACAGGGGTAGCCCGACATAGCTCTCTCTTGTTTTGTGTTTGATTATGTCATGGGATGATGTGAAACCATGTTGGTTCACAAGTTGGGGCACTATACGGCCCAGTTTCACCTGAACGGGGAGATTCCCCCTTATACAGGTCCAGAACCTTCGCTTCTAGGTTAGAGCGCATGCATGCGAGGGGGGACACATGCAATCACCTATACCAAACTTGCACCACACTCACACACATATGCTAGGGAAACATGCAAGTTTTCAGATGATTCCGACATTCTCGTGGTCTTCCTCCGGAGAAACCCTTATGATCTGCGGGCCTCAGATCGTCTACTCCCCTAGACATTCTTCTGACAGGGGTAGCCCGGCGTAGATCTCCCTTGTTTTGTGTTTCGTTATGTCATAGGATGATGTGAAACCATGTTGGTTCACAAGTTGGGGCACTATACTACCCGGTTTCACCTGAACGGGGAGATTCCCCCTTATACAATTCCAGAACCTTCGCTTCTAGGTTAAAGCGCATGCATGCGAGGGGGGACACATTCATGCGAGGGGGGACACATGCATGCGAGGGGGGACACATGCAAGCACATATACCAACCTGGCACCACACTCACACACATATGCTAGGGACACATGCAAGTTTTCATCGATTCCGACGTCCTCGTGGTCTTCCTCCGGCGAAACCCTGATGATCTGCGGGCCTCGGATCGTCTACCCCCTGGAGATTCTTCTGACAGGGGTAGCCCGGCGTAGCTCTCTCTTGTTTTGTGTTTGATTATATCATGGGATGATGTGAAACCATGTTGGTTCACAAGTTGGGGCACTATACGGCCCGGTTTCACCTGAACGGGGAGATTCCCCCTATACAGGTCCAGAACCTTCGCTTCTAGGTTAGAGCGCATGCATGCGAGGGGGGACACACATGCAATCACCTATACCAACCTTGCACCACACTCACACACATATGCTGGGGACACATGCAAGTTTTCAGATGATTCCGACGTTCTCGTGGTCTTCCTCCGGCGAAACCCTGATGATCTGCGGGCCTCGGATCGTCTACCCCCCTAGACATTCTTCTGAAAGGGGTAGCCCGGCATAGCTCTCTCTTGTTTTGTGTTTGATTATGTCATGGGATGATGTGAAACCATGTTGGTTCACAAGTTGGGGCACTATACGGCCCGGTTTCACCTGAACGGGGAGATTGCCCCTTATACAGGTCCAGAACCTTCGCTTCTAGGTTAGAGCGCATGCATGCGAGGGGGTACACACATGCAATCACCTATACCAACCTTGCACCACACTCACACACATATGCTAGGGACACATGCAAGTTTTCAGCGATTCCGACGTTCTCGTGGTCTTCCTCCGGCAAAACCCTGATCTGCGGGCCTCGGATCGTCTACCCCGTAGACACTCTTCTGACAGGGGTAGCCCGGCGTAGCTCTCTCTTGTTTTGTGTTTCATTATGTCATAGGATGATGTGAAACCATGTTTGTTCACAAGTTGGGGCACTATACGGCCCGGTTTCACCTGAACGGGGAGATTCCCCCTTATACAGGTCCAGAACCTTCGCTTCTAGGTTAGAGCGCATGAATGCGAGGGGGATACACATGCAATCACCTATACCAACCTTGCACCACACTCACACACATATGCTAGGGAAACATGCAAGTTTTCAGACGATTCCGACGTTCTCATGGTCTTCCTTCGGCGAAACCCTGATGATCTGCGGGCCTCGGATCGTCTACCCCCCTAGACATTCTTCTGACAGGGGTAGCCCGGCGTAGGTCTCTCTTGTTTTGTGTTTCGTTATGTCATAGGATGATGTGAAACCATGTTGGTTCACAAGTTGGGGCACTATACGGCCCGGTTTCACCTGAACGGGGAGATTCCCCCTTATACAGGTCTAGAACCTTTCGCTTCTAGGTTAGAGCACATGCATGCGAGGGGGACACATGCAATCACCTATACCAACCTTGCACCACACTCACACACATATTCTATGGAAACATGCAAGTTTTCAGATGATTCCAACGTTCTCGTGGTCTTCCTCCGGCGAAACCCTGATGATCTGCGGGCCTCGGATCGTCTACCTAATGGAAATGAAGTTCAGCATCCTCTAGAACCTTATGGTCTATTTCAAAGTTAGTGTTTCCATGGTTTGAATACTAACAAATAGCCAACAAAAAGTTAACTAATAACTTTAAATAAATACAATTGAAAAAAAATAAAAAGAAAATTAGAAAATAGGTAAATGCACACGGCAAAGGACAAAACACACGGCAAAGAGGTGATTTGCCGTGTGCCTGTCGCCGTCAAACACACGGCAAAGGTCCTTTGTCGTGTGTCTCTCGCCGTCAGACACACGGCAAAGAATTTTCTTCACCTTTTTCTTTTCTTTAATTAGCAAGGCTTTTATTACATATATGTTAGGTGATATTATTTCATAGGATCATGAGAGCACACATATGATCATAGGTTATTGTGGTCTTGATCACTATATACATGCACCCCCCTGATTCCGACGTTCTCGTGGACTTCCTCTGGCAAAACCCTGATGATCTGCGGGCCTCGGATCGTCTACCCCCTAGACATTATTCTGACATGGGTAGCCCGGCGTAGCTCTCTCTTGTTTTGTGTTTCATTATGTCATAGGATGATGTGAAACCATGTTGGTTCACAAGTTGGGGCACTATACGGCCCGGTTTCACCTGAACGGGGAGATTCCCCCTTAGACAGGTCCAGAACCTTCGCTTCTAGGTTAGAGCGCATGCATGCAAGGGGGGACACACATGCAATCACCTATACCAACCTTGCACCACACTCACACACATATGCTAGGGACACATGCAAGTTTTCATCGATTCCGACGTTCTCGTGGTCTTCCTCCGGCGAAACCCTGATGATCTACGGGCCTCGGATCGTCTACCCCTTAGACATTCTTTTGACAGGGGTAGCCCGGCGTAGCTCTCTCTTGTTTTGTGTTTGATTATGTCATGGGATGATGTGAAACCATCTTGGTTCACAATTTGGTGCACTATACGGCCCGGTTTCACCTGAACGGGGAGATTCACCCTTATACAGGTCCAGAACCTTCGCTTCTAGTTTAGAGCGTATGCATGCGAGGGGGACACATGCAATCACCTGTACCAACCTTGCACCACACTCACACACATATGCTAGGGAAACATGCAAGTTTTCAGATGATTCCGACGTTCTCGTGGTCTTCCTCCGGCGAAACCCTGAAGATCTGCGGGCCTCGGATCGTCTACCCCTAGACATTCTTCTGACAGGGGTAGCCCGGCATAGCTCTCTCTTGTTTTGTGTTTGATTATGTCATGGGATGATGTGAAACCATGTTGGTTCACAAGTTGGGGCACTATACGGCCCGGTTTCACCTGAACGGGGAGATTCCCCCTTATACAGGTCCAGAACCTTCGCTTCTAGGTTAGAGCGCATGCATGCGAGGGGGTACACATGCAATCACCTATACCAAACTTGCACCACACTCACACACATATGCTAGGGAAACATGCAAGTTTTCAGATGATTCCGACGTTCTCGTGGTCTTCCTCCGGAGAAACCCTTATGATCTGCGGGCCTCGGATCGTCTACTCCCCTAGACATTCTTCTGACAGGGGTAGCCCGGCGTAGCTCTCCCTTGTTTTGTGTTTCGTTATGTCATAGGATAATGTGAAACCATGTTGGTTCACAAGTTGGGGCACTATACGGCCCGGTTTCACCTGAACGTGGAGATTCCCCCCTTATACAGGTCCAGAATCTTCGCTTCTAGGTTAGAGCGCATGCATGCGAGGGGGGACACATGCAATCACCTATACCAACCTTGCACCACACTCACACACATATGCTAGGGAAACATGCAAGTTTTCAGATGATTCCGACGTTCTCGTGGTCTTCCTCCGGCGAAACCCTGATGATCTGCGGGCCTCAGATCGTCTACCCCCTAGACATTCTTCTGACAAGGGTAGCCCGGCGTAGCTCTCTCTTGTTTTGTGTTTCATTATGTCATAGGATGATGTGAAACCATGTTGGTTCACAAGTTGGGGCACTATACGGCCCGGTTTCACCTGAACAGGGAGATTCCCCCTTATATAGGTCTACAACCTTCGCTTCTAGTTTAGAGCGCATACATGCGAGGGGGGACACATGCAAGCACATATACCAACCTGGCACCACACTCACACACATATGCTAGGGACACATGCAAGTTTTCATCGATTCCGGCGTTCTCGTGGTCTTCCTCCGGCGAAACCCTGATGATCTGCGGGCGTCGGATCGTCTACCCCCCTAGAGATTCTTCTGACAGGGGTAGCCCGGCGTAGCTCTCTCTTGTTTTGTGTTTGATTATGTCATGGGATGATGTGGAGCCATGTTGGTTCACTAGTTGGGGCACTATACGGCCCGGTTTCACCTGAACGGGGAGATTCCCCCTTATACAGGTCCAGAACCTTCGCTTCTAGGTTAGAGCACATGCATGCGAGGGGGGACACACATGCAATCACCTATACCAACCTTTCACCACACTCACACACATATGCTAGGGACACATGCAAGTTTTCAGATGATTCTGACGTTCTCGTGGTCTTCCTCCGGTGAAACCCTGATGATCTGCGGGCCTCGGATCGTCTACCCCCCTAGACATTCTTCTGACAGGGGTAGCCCGGCGTACCTCTCTCTTGTTTTGTGTTTGATTATGTCATGGGATGATGTGAAACCATGTTGGTTCACAAGTTGGGGCACTATACGGCCCGGTTTCACCTGAACGGGGAGATTGCCCCTTATACAGGTCCAGAACCTTCGCTTCTAGGTTAGAGCGCATGCATGCGAGGGAGGACACACATGCAATCACCTATACCAACCTTGCACCACACTCACACACATATGCTAGGGACACATGCAAGTTTTAATTGATTCCCACGTTCTCGTGGTCTTCCTCCGGCGAAACCCTGATGATCTGCGGGCCTCGGATCGTCTACCCCCTAGACATTCTTCTGATAGGGCTAGCCCGGCGTAACTCCCTCTTGTTTTGTGTTTCATGTCATAGGATGATGTGAAACCATGTTGGTTCACAAGTTGGGGCACTATACGGCCCGGTTTCACCTGAACGGGGAAATTCCCCCTTATACAGGTCCAGAACCTTCGCTTCTAGGTTAGAGCGCATGCATGCGAGGGGGGACACATGCAAGCACATATACCAAGCTGGCACCACACTCACACACATATGCTAGGGACACATGCAAGTTTTCATCGATTCCGACGTTCTCGTGGTCTTCCTCCGGCGAAACCCTGATGATCTGCGGGCCTCGGATCGTCTACCCCCTAGACATTCTTCTGACAGGGGTAGCCCGGCGTAGCTCTCTCTTCTTTTGTGTTTGATTATGTCATGGGATGATGTGAAACCATGTTGGTTCAAAAGTTGGGGCACTATACGACCCGGTTTCACCTGAACGGGGAGATTCCCCCTTATACAGGTCCAGAACCTTCGCTTCTAGGTTAGAGCGCATGCATGCGAGGAGGGACACATGCAATCACCTATACCAACCTTGCACCACACTCACACACATATGCTAGGGAAACATGCAAGTTTTCAGATAATTCCGATGTTCTCGTGGTTTTCCTCCGGCGAAACCCTGATGATCTGCGGGCCTCGGATCGTCTACCCCCTAGACATTCTTCTGACAGGGGTAGCCCGGCATAGCTCTCTCTTGTTTTGTGTTTCATTATGTCATAGGATTATGTGAAACCATGTTGGTTCACAAGTTGGGGCACTATACGGCCCGGTTTCACCTGAACGGGGAAATTCCCCCTTATACAGGTCCAGAACCTTCGCTTCTAGGTTAGAGCGCATGCATGCGAGGGGGGACACATGCAAGCACATATACCAACCTGGCACCACACTCACACACATATGCTAGGGACACATGCAAGTTTTCATCGATTCCGACGTTCTCGTGGTCTTCCTTCGGCGAAACCCTGATGATCTGCGGGCCTCCGATCGTCTACCCCCTAGAGATTCTTCTGACAGGGTTATCCCGGCGTAGCTCTCTCTTGTTTTGTGTTTCATTATATCATGGGATGATGTGAAACCATGTTGGTTCACAAGTTGGGGCACTATACGGCCCGGTTTCACCTGAACGGGGAGATTCCCCCTTATACAGGTCCAGAACCTTCGCTTCTAGGTTAGAGCGCATGCATGCGAGGGGGACACACATGCAATCACCTATACCAACCTTGCACCACACTCACACACATATGCTAGGGACAAATGCAAGTTTTCAGATGATTCCGACGTTCTCGTGGTCTTCCTCCGGCGAAACCCTGATGATCTGCGGGCCTCGGATCGTCTACCCGCCTAGACATTCTTCTGAAAGGGGTAGCCCGGCATAGCTCTCTCTTGTTTTGTGTTTGATTATGTCATGGGATGATGTGAAACCATGTTGGTTCACAAGTTGGGGTACTATACGGCCCGGTTTCACCTGAACGGGGAGATTGCCCCTTATACAGGTCCAGAACCTTCGCTTCTAGGTTAGAGCGCATGCATGCGAGGGGGTACACACATGCAATCACCTATACCAACCTTGCACCACACTCACACACATATGCTAGGGACACCTGCAAGTTTTCATCGATTCCGACGTTCTCGTGGTCTTCCTCTGGCAAAACCCTGATCGGCGGGCCTCGGATCGTCTACCCCCTAGACATTCTTCTGACAGGGGTAGCCCGGCGTAGCTCTCTCTTGTTTTGTGTTTCATTATGTCATAGGATGATGTGAAACCATGTTGGTTCACAAGTTGGGGTACTATACGGCCCGATTTCACCTGAACGGGGAGATTCCCCCTTATACAGGTCCAGAACCTTCGCTTCTAGGTTAGAGCGCATGAATGCGAGGGGGACACACATGCAATCACCTATACCAACCTTGCACCACACTCACACACATATGCTAGGGAAACATGCAAGTTTTCAGATGATTCCGACGTTCTCGTGGTCTTCCTTCGGCGAAACCCTGATGATCTGCGGGCCTCGGATCGTCTACCCCTCTAGACATTCTTCTGACAGGGGTAGCCCGGCGTAACTCTCTCTTGTTTTGTGTTTCGTTATGTCATAGGATGATGTGAAACCATGTTGGTTCACAAGTTGGGGCACTATACGGCCCGGTTTCACCTGAACGAGGATATTCCCCCTTATACAGGTCCAGAACCTTTCGCTTCTAGGTTAGAGCGCATGCATGCGAGGGGGACACATGCAATCACCTATACCAACCTTGCACCACACCCACACACATATTCTATGGAAACATGCAAGTTTTCAGATGATTCCAACGTTCTCGTGGTCTTCCTCCGGCGAAACCCTGATGATCTACGGGCCTCGGATCGTCTACCTAACGGAAATGAAGTTCAGCATCCTCTAGAACCTTATGGTCTATTGCAAAGTTAGTGTTTCCATGGTTTGAATACTAACAAATAGCCAACAAAAAGTTAACTAAAAACTTTAAATAAATACAATTGAAAGAAAAAATAAAAAGAAAATTAGAAAATAGGTAAATGCACACGGCAAAGGACAAAACACACGGCAAAGAGGTGATTTGCCGTGTGCCTGTCGCCGTCAAACACACGGCAAAGGTCCTTTGTCGTGTGTCTCTCGCCGTCAGACACACAGCAAAGAATTTTTTTCACCTTTTTCTTTTCTTTAATTAGCAAGGCTTTTATTACATATATGTTAGGTGATATTATTTCATAGGATCATGATAGCACACATATGATCATAGGTTATTGTGGTCTTGATCACTATATACATGCACCCCCCTGATTCCGACGTTCTCGTGGACTTCCTCCAGCGAAACCCTGATGATCTGCGGGCCTCGGATCGTCTACCCCCTAGACATTATTCTGACAGGGGTAGCCCGGCGTAGCTCTCTCTTGTTTTGTGTTTGATTATGTCATAGGATGATATGAAACCATGTTGGTTCACAAGTTGGGGCACTATACGGCCCGATTTCACCTGAATGGGGAGATTCCCCCTTATACAGGTCCAGAACCTTCGCTTCTAGGTTAGAGCACATGCATGCGAGGGGGGACACATGCAATCACCTATACCAACCTTGCACCACACTCACACACATATGCTAGGGAAACATGCAAGTTTTCAGATGATTCCGACGTTCTCGTGGTCTTCCTCCGGCGAAACCCTGATGATCCGCGGGCCTCGGATCGTCTACCCCCTAGACATTCTTCTGACAGGGGTAGCCCGGCGTAGCTCTCTCTAGTTTTGTGTTTGATTATGTCATAGGATGATGTGAAACCATGTTGGTTCACAAGTTGGGGCACTATACGGCCCGGTTTCACCTGAACGGGGAGATTCCCCCTTATACAGGTCCAGAACCTTCGCTTCTAGGTTAGAGCGCATGCATGCGAGGGGGACACATGCAATCACCTATACCAAACTTGCACCACACTCACACACATATGCTAGGGAAACATGCAAGTTTTCAGATGATTCCGACGTTCTCGTCGTCTTCCTCCGGAGAAACCCTTATGATCTGCGGGCCTCGGATCGTCTACTCCCCTAGACATTCTTCTGACAGGGGTAGCCCGGCGTATCTCTCCCTTGTTTTGTGTTTCGTTATGTCATAGGATGATGTGAAACCATGTTGGTTCACAAGTTGGGGCACTATACTGCCCGGTTTCACCTGAACGGGGAGATTCCCCCTTATACAATTCCAGAACCTTCGCTTCTAGGTTAGAGCGCATGCATGCGAGGGGGGACACATGCATGCGAGGGGGGACACATGCATGCGAGGGGGGACACATGCTAGCACATATACCAACCTGGCACCACACTCACACACATATGCTAGGGACACATGCAAGTTTTCATCGATTCCGACGTTCTCGTGGTCTTCCTCCGGCGAAACCCTGATGATCTCCGGGCCTCGGATCGTCTACCCCCTAGAGATTCTTCTGACAGGGGTAGCCCGGCGTAGCTCTCTCTTGTTTTGTGTTTGATTATATCATGGGATGATGTGAAACCATGTTGGTTCACAAGTTGGGGCACTATACGGCCCGGTTTCACCTGAACGGGGAAATTCCCCCTTATACAGGTCCAGAACCTTCGCTTCTAGGTTAGAGCGCATGCATGCGAGGGGGGACACATGCAAGCACATATACCAAGCTGGCACCACACTCACACACATATGCTAGGGACACATGCAAGTTTTCATCGATTCCGACGTTCTCGTGGTCTTCCTCCGGCGAAACCCTGATGATCTGCGGGCCTCGGATCGTCTACCCCCTAGACATTCTTCTGACAGGGGTAGCGCGGCGTAGCTCTCTCTTCTTTTGTGTTTGATTATGTCATGGGATGATGTGAAACCATGTTGGTTCACAAGTTGGGGCACTATACGACCCGGTTTCACCTGAATGGGGAGATTCCCCCTTATACAGGTCCAGAAACTTCGCTTCTAGGTTAGAGCGCATGCATGCGAGGAGGGACACATGCAATCACCTATACCAACCTTGCACCACACTCACACACATATGCCAGGGAAACATGCAAGTTTTCAGATAATTCCGATGTTCTCGTGGTTTTCCTCCGGCGAAACCCTGATGATCTGCGGGCCTCGGATCGTCTACCCCCTAGACATTCTTCTGACAGGGGTAGCCCGGCATAGCTCTCTCTTGTTTTGTGTTTCATTATGTCATAGGATTATGTGAAACCATGTTGGTTCACAAGTTGGGGCACTATACGGCCCGGTTTCACCTGAACGGGGAAATTCCCCTTATACAGGTCCAGAACCTTCGCTTCTAGGTTAGAGCGCATGCATGCGAGGGGGACACATGCAAGCACATATACCAACCTGGCACCACACTCACACACATATGCTAGGGACACATGCAAGTTTTCATCGATTCCGACGTTCTCGTGGTCTTCCTCCGGCGAAACCCTGATGATCTGCGGGCCTCCGATCGTCTACCCCCTAGAGATTCTTCTGACAGGGTTATCCCGGCGTAGCTCTCTCTTGTTTTGTGTTTCATTATATCATGGGATGATGTGAAACCATGTTGGTTCACAAGTTGGGGCACTATACGGCCCGGTTTCACCTGAACGGGGAGATTCCCCCTTATACAGGTCCAGAACCTTCGCTTCTAGGTTAGAGCGCATGCATGCGAGGGGGACACACATGCAATCACCTATACCAACCTTGCACCACACTCACACACATATGCTAGGGACACATGCAAGTTTTCAGATGATTCCGACGTTCTCGTGGTCTTCCTCCGGCGAAACCCTGATGATCTGCGGGCCTCGGATCGTCTACCCGCCTAGACATTCTTCTGAAAGGGGTAGCCCGGCATAGCTCTCTCTTGTTTTGTGTTTGATTATGTCACGGGATGATGTGAAACCATGTTGGTTCACAAGTTGGGGTACTATACGGCCCGGTTTCACCTGAACGGAGAGATTGCCCCTTATACAGGTCCAGAACCTTCGCTTCTAGGTTAGAGCGCATGCATGCGAGGGGGTACACACATGCAATCACCTATACCAACCTTGCACCACACTCACACACATATGCTAGGGACACATGCAAGTTTTCATCGATTCCGACGTTCTCGTGGTCTTCCTACGGCAAAACCCTGATCGGCAGGCCTCGGATCGTCTACCCCCTAGACATTCTTCTGACAGGGGTAGCCCGGCGTAGCTCTCTCTTGTTTTGTGTTTCATTATGTCATAGGATGATGTGAAACCATGTTGGTTCACAAGTTGGGGTACTATACGGCCCGATTTCACCTGAAAGGGGAGATTCCCCCTTATACAGGTCCAGAACCTTCGCTTCTAGGTTAGAGCGCATGAATGCGAGGGGGACACACATGCAATCACCTATACCAACCTTGCACCACACTCACACACATATGCTAGGGAAACATGCAAGTTTTCAGATGATTCCGACGTTCTCGTGGTCTTCCTTCGGCGAAACCCTGATGATCTGCGGGCCTCGGATCGTCTACCCCCCTAGACATTCTTCTGACAGGGGTAGCCCGGCGTAACTCTCTCTTGTTTTGTGTTTCGTTATGTCATAGGATGATGTGAAACCATGTTGGTTCACAAGTTGGGGCACTATACGGCCCGGTTTCACCTGAACGAGGATATTCCCCCTTATACAGGTCCAGAACCTTTCGCTTCTAGGTTTGAGCGCATGCATGCGAGGGGGACACATGCAATCACCTATACCAACCTTGAACCACACCCACACACATATTCTATGGAAACATGCAAGTTTTCAGATGATTCCAACGTTCTCGTGGTCTTCCTCCGGCGAAACCCTGATGATCTACGGGCCTCGGATCGTCTACCTAACGGAAATGAAGTTCAGCATCCTCTAGAACCTTATGGTCTATTGCAAAGTTAGTGTTTCCATGGTTTGAATACTAACAAATAGCCAACAAAAAGTTAACTAAAAACTTTAAATAAATACAATTGAAAGAAAAAATAAAAAGAAAATTAGAAAATAGGTAAATGCACACGGCAAAGGACAAAACACACGGCAAAGAGGTGATTTGCCGTGTGCCTGTCGCCGTCAAACACACGGCAAAGGTCCTTTGTCGTGTGTCTCTCGCCGTCAGACACACAGCAAAGAATTTTTTTCACCTTTTTCTTTTCTTTAATTAGCAAGGCTTTTATTACATATATGTTAGGTGATATTATTTCATAGGATCATGATAGCACACATATGATCATAGGTTATTGTGGTCTTGATCACTATATACATGCACCCCCCTGATTCCGACGTTCTCGTGGACTTCCTCCAGCGAAACCCTGATGATCTGCGGGCCTCGGATCGTCTACCCCCTAGACATTATTATGACAGGGGTAGCCCGGCGTAGCTCTCTCTTGTTTTGTGTTTGATTATGTCATAGGATGATATGAAACCATGTTGGTTCACAAGTTGGGGCACTATACGGCCCGGTTTCACCTGAACGGGGAGATTCCCCCTTATACAGGTCCAGAACCTTCGCTTCTAGGTTAGAGCACATGCATGCGAGGGGGGACACATGCAATCACCTATACCAACCTTGCACCACACTCACACACATATGCTAGGGAAACATGCAAGTTTTCAGATGATTCCGACGTTCTCGTGGTCTTCCTCCGGCGAAACCCTGATGATCCGCGGGCCTCGGATCGTCTACCCCCTAGACATTCTTCTGACAGGGGTAGCCCGGCGTAGCTCTCTCTTGTTTTGTGTTTGATTATGTCATAGGATGATGTGAAACCATTTTGGTTCACAAGTTGGGGCACTATACGGCCCGGTTTCACCTGAACGGGGAGATTCCCCCTTATACAGGTCCAGAACCTTCGCTTCTAGGTTAGAGCGCATGCATGCGAGGGGGACACATGCAATCACCTATACCAAACTTGCACCACACTCACACACATATGCTAGGGAAACATGCAAGTTTTCAGATGATTCCGACGTTCTCGTGGTCTTCCTCCGGAGAAACCCTTATGATCTGCGGGCCTCGGATCGTCTACTCCCCTAGACATTCTTCTGACAGGGGTAGCCCGGCGTATCTCTCCCTTGTTTTGTGTTTCGTTATGTCATAGGATGATGTGAAACCATGTTGGTTCACAAGTTGGGGCACTATACTGCCCGGTTTCACCTGAACGGGGAGATTCCCCCTTATACAATTCCAGAACCTTCGCTTCTAGGTTAGAGCGCATGCATGCGAGGGGGGACACATGCATGCGAGGGGGGACACATGCATGCGAGGAGGGACACATGCTAGCACATATACCAACCTGGCACCACACTCACACACATATGCTAGGGACACATGCAAGTTTTCATCGATTCCGACGTTCTCGTGGTCTTCCTCCGGCGAAACCCTGATGATCTGCGGGCCTCGGATCGTCTACCCCCTAGAGATTCTTCTGACAGGGGTAGCCCGGCGTAGCTCTCTCTTGTTTTGTGTTTGATTATATCATGGGATGATGTGAAACCATGTTGGTTCACAAGTTGGGGCACTATACGGCCCGGTTTCACCTGAACGGGGAGATTCCCCCTTATACAGGTCCAGAACCTTCGCTTCTAGGTTAGAGCGCATGCATGCGAGGGGGGACACACATGCAATCACCTATACCAACCTTGCACCACACTCACACACATATGCTGGGGACACATGCAAGTTTTCAGATGATTCCGACGTTCTCGTGGTCTTCCTCCGGCGAAACCCTGATGATCTGCGGGCCTCGGATCGTCTACCCCCCTAGACATTCTTCTGAAAGGGGTAGCCCGGCATAGCTCTCTCTTGTTTTGTGTTTGATTATGTCATGGGATGATGTGAAACCATGTTGGTTCACAAGTTGGGGCACTATACGGCCCGGTTTCACCTGAACGGGGAGATTGCCCCTTATACAGGTCCAGAACCTTCGCTTCTAGGTTAGAGCGCATGCATGCGAGGGGGTACACACATGCAATCACCTATACCAACCTTGCACCACACTCACACACATATGCTAGGGACACATGCAAGTTTTCATCGATTCCGACGTTTTCGTGGTCTTCCTCCGGCAAAACCCTGATCTGCGGGCCTCGGATCGTCTACCCCGTAGACACTCTTCTGACAGGGGTAGCCCGGCGTAGCTCTCTCTTGTTTTGTGTTTCATTATGTCATTGGATGATGTGAAACCATGTTGGTTCACAAGTTGGGGGCACTATACGGCCCGGTTTCACCTGAACGGGGAGATTCCCCCTTATACAGGTCCAGAACCTTCGCTTCTAGGTTAGAGCGCATGAATGCGAGGGGGACACACATGCAATCACCTATACCAACCTTGCACCACACTCACACACATATGCTAGGGAAACATGCAAGTTTTCAGACGATTCCGACGTTCTCGTGGTCTTCCTTCGGCGAAACCCTGATGATCTGCGGGCCTCGGATCGTCTACCCCCCTAGACATTCTTCTGACAGGGGTAGCCCGGCGTAGCTCTCTCTTGTTTTGTGTTTCGTTATGTCATAGGATGATGTGAAACCATGTTGGTTCACAAGTTGGGGCACTATACGGCCCGGTTTCACCTGAACGGGGAGATTCCCCCTTATACAGGTCCAGAACCTTTCGCTTCTAGGTTAGAGCACATGCATGCGAGGGGGACACATGCAATCACCTATACCAACCTTGCACCACACTCACACACATATTCTATGGAAACATGCAAGTTTTCAGATGATTCCAACGTTCTCGTGGTCTTCCTCCGGCGAAACCCTGATGATCTGCGGGCCTCGGATCGTCTACCTAATGGAAATGAAGTTCAGCATCCTCTAGAACCTTATGGTCTATTTCAAAGTTAGTGTTTCCATGGTTTGAATACTAACAAATAGCCAACAAAAAGTTAACTAATAACTTTAAATAAATACAATTGAAAAAAAATAAAAGAAAATTAGAAAATAGGTAAATGCACACGGCAAAGGACAAAACACACGGCAAAGAGGTGATTTGCCGTGTGCCTGTCGCCGTCAAACACACGGCAAAGGTCCTTTGTCGTGTGTCTCTCGCCGTCAGACACACGGCAAAGAATTTTTTTCACCTTTTTCTTTTCTTTAATTAGCAAGGCTTTTATTACATATATGTTAGGTGATATTATTTCATAGGATCATGAGAGCACACATATGATCATAGGTTATTGTGGTCTTGATCACTATATACATGCACCCCCCTGATTCCGACGTTCTCGTGGACTTCCTCCGGCGAAACCCTGATGATCTGCGGGCCTCGGATCGTCTACCCCCTAAACATTATTCTGACATGGGTAGCCCGGCGTACCTCTCTCTTGTTTTGTGTTTGATTATGTCATGGGATGATGTGAAACCATGTTGGTTCACAAGTTGGGGCACTATACGGCCCGGTTTCACCTGAACGGGGAGATTGCCCCTTATACAGGTCCAGAACCTTCGCTTCTAGGTTAGAGCGCATGCATGCGAGGGAGGACACACATGCAATCACCTATACCAACCTTGCACCACACTCACACACATATGCTAGGGACACATGCAAGTTTTAATTGATTCCGACGTTCTCGTGGTCTTCCTCCGGCGAAACCCTGATGATCTGCGGGCCTCGGATCGTCTACCCCCTAAACATTCTTCTGATAGGGGTAGCCCGGCATAACTCTCTCTTGTTTTGTGTTTCATGTCATAGGATGATGTGAAACCATGTTGGTTCACAAGTTGGGGCACTATACGGCCCGGTTTCACCTGAACGGGGAAATTCCCCCTTATACAGGTCCAGAACCTTCGCTTCTAGGTTAGAGGGCATGCATGCGAGGGGGGACACATGCAAGCACATATACCAAGCTGGCACCACACTCACACACATATGCTAGGGACACATGCAAGTTTTCATCGATTCCGACGTTCTCGTGGTCTTCCTCCGGCGAAACCCTGATGAACTGCGGGCCTAGGATCGTCTACCCCCTAGACATTCTTCTGACAGGGGTAGCCCGGCGTAGCTCTCTCTTCTTTTGTGTTTGATTATGTCATGGGATGATGTGAAACCATGTTGGTTCACAAGTTGGGGCACTATACGACCCGGTTTCACCTGAACGGGGAGATTCCCCCTTATACAGGTCCAGAACCTTCGCTTCTAGGTTAGAGCGCATGCATGCGAGGGGGGACACATGCAATCACCTATACCAACCTTGCACCACACTCACACACATATGCTAGGGAAACATGCAAGTTTTCAGATGATTCCGACGTTCTCGTGGTCTTCCTTCGGCGAAACCCTGATGATCTGCGGGCCTCGGATCGTCTACCCCGTAGACACTCTTCTGACAGGGGTAGCCCGGCGTAGCTCTCTCTTGTTTTGTGTTTCATTATGTCATAGGATGATGTGAAACCATGTTGGTTCACAAGTTGGGGCACTATACGGCCCGGTTTCACCTGAACGCGGAGATTCCCCCTTATACAGGTCCAGAACCTTCGCTTCTAGGTTAGAGCGCATGAATGCGAGGGGGACACACATGCAATCACCTATACCAACCTTGCACCACACTCACACACATATGCTAGGGAAACATGCAAGTTTTCAGACGATTCCGACGTTCTCGTGGTCTTCCTTCGGCGAAACCCTGATGATCTGCGGGCCTCGGATCGTCTACCCCCCTAGACATTCTTCTGACAGGGGTAGCCCGGCGTAGCTCTCTCTTGTTTTGTGTTTCGTTATGTCATAGGATGATGTGAAACCATGTTGGTTCACAAGTTGGGGCACTATACGGCCCGGTTTCACCTGAACGGGGAGATTCCCCCTTATACAGGTCCAGAACCTTCGCTTCTAGGTTAGAGCGCATGCATGCGAGGGAGGACACACATGCAATCACCTATACCAACCTTGCACCACACTCACACACATATTCTATGGAAACATGCAAGTTTTCAGATGATTCCAACGTTCTCGTGGTCTTCCTCCGGCGAAACCCTGATGATCTGCGGGCCTCGGATCGTCTACCTAATGGAAATGAAGTTCAGCATCCTCTAGAACCTTATGGTCTATTTCAAAGTTAGTGTTTCCATGGTTTGAATACTAACAAATAGCCAACAAAAAGTTAACTAATAACTTTAAATAAATACAATTGAAAAAAAATAAAAAGAAAATTAGAAAATAGGTAAATGCACACGGCAAAGGACAAAACACACGGCAAAGAGGTGATTTGCCGTGTGCCTGTCGCCGTCAAACACACGGCAAAGGTCCTTTGTCGTGTGTCTCTCGCCGTCAGACACACGGCAAAGAATTTTTTTCACCTTTTTCTTTTCTTTAATTAGCAAGGCTTTTATTACATATATGTTAGGTGATATTATTTCATAGGATCATGAGAGCACACATATGATCATAGGTTATTGTGGTCTTGATCACTATATACATGCACCCCCCTGATTCCGACGTTCTCGTGGACTTCCTCCGGCGAAACCCTGATGATCTGCGGGCCTCGGATCGTCTACCCCCTAGACATTATTCTGACATGGGTAGCCCGGCGTACCTCTCTCTTGTTTTGTGTTTGATTATGTCATGGGATGATGTGAAACCATGTTGGTTCACAAGTTGGGGCACTATACGGCCCGGTTTCACCTGAACGGGGAGATTGCCCCTTATACAGGTCCAGAACCTTCGCTTCTAGGTTAGAGCGCATGCATGCGAGGGAGGACACACATGCAATCACCTATACCAACCTTGCACCACACTCACACACATATGCTAGGGACACATGCAAGTTTTAATTGATTCCGACGTTCTCGTGGTCTTCCTCCGGCGAAACCCTGATGATCTGCGAGCCTCGGATCGTCTACCCCCTAAACATTCTTCTGATAGGGGTAGCCCGGCGTAACTCTCTCTTGTTTTGTGTTTCATGTCATAGGATGATGTGAAACCATGTTGGTTCACAAGTTGGGGCACTATACGGCCCGGTTTCACCTGAACGGGGAAATTCCCCCTTATACAGGTCCAGAACCTTCGCTTCTAGGTTAGAGGGCATGCATGCGAGGGGGGACACATGCAAGCACATATACCAAGCTGGCACCACACTCACACACATATGCTAGGGACACATGCAAGTTTTCATCGATTCCGACGTTCTCGTGGTCTTCCTCCGGCGAAACCCTGATGAACTGCGGGCCTAGGATCGTCTACCCCCTAGACATTCTTCTGACAGGGGTAGCCCGGCGTAGCTCTCTCTTCTTTTGTTTTTGATTATGTCAGGGGATGATGTGAAACCATGTTGGTTCACAAGTTGGGGCACTATACGACCCGGTTTCACCTGAACGGGGAGATTCCCCCTTATACAGGTCCAGAACCTTCGCTTCTAGGTTAGAGCGCATGCATGCGAGGGGGGACACATGCAATCACCTATACCAACCTTGCACCACACTCACACACATATGCTAGGGAAACATGCAAGTTTTCAGATGATTCCAACGTTCTCGTGGTCTTCCTCCGGCGAAACCCTGATGATCTGCGGGCCTCAGATCGTCTACCCCCTAGACATTCTTCTGACAAGGGTAGCCCGGCGTAGCTCTCTCTTGTTTTGTGTTTCATTATGTCATGGGATGATGTGAAACCATGTTGGTTCACAAGTTGGGGCACTATACGGCCCGGTTTCACCTGAACGGGGAGATTGCCCCTTATACAGGTCCAGAACCTTCGCTTCTAGGTTAGAGCGCATGCATGCGAGGGGGTACACACATGCAATCACCTATACCAACCTGGCACCACACTCACACACATATGCTAGGGACACATGCAAGTTTTCATCGATTCCGGCGTTCACGTGGTCTTCCTCCGGCGAAACCCTGATGATCTGCGGGCGTCGGATCGTCTACCCCCCTAGAGATTCTTCTGACAGGGGTAGCCCGGCGTAGCTCTCTCTTGTTTTGTGTTTGATTATGTCATGGGATGATGTGAAACCATGTTGGTTCACTAGTTGGGGCACTATACGGCCCGGTTTCACCTGAACGGGGAGATTCCCCCTTATACAGGTCCAGAACCTTCGCTTCTAGGTTAGAGCACATGCATGCGAGGGGGGACACACATGCAATCACCTATACCAACCTTGCACCACACTCACACACATATGCTAGGGACACATGCAAGTTTTCAGATGATTCTGACGTTCTCGTGGTCTTCCTCCGGTGAAACCCTGATGATCTGCGGGCCTCGGATCGTCTACCCCCCTAGACATTCTTCTGACAGGGGTAGCCCGGCGTACCTCTCTCTTATTTTGTGTTTGATTATGCCATGGGATGATGTGAAACCATGTTGGTTCACAAGTTGGGGCACTATACGGCTCGGTTTCACCTGAACGGGGAG